>JAUCMX010000012.1:14310103-14502603 GCA_033459395.1 Hemibagrus guttatus
TTTTTGTCTTTCTCCTAAAAAATAAAGCACAGCTATAGATTTAGTATAAGATGGAATAGGTAATGACGGCGAAGGAAGGTGTTTCCCTGAGTCTATGCAAATGCAGCAGCAAGCTTCTCATCATTTGAAAGATGTAATGAAATGCCGGGAAATTAATTTCCACCTCGTCTTATGTTTGTCAAGTTGAGTTTTAAGTCAGTAATTTGTCCTGTCCTGACTTAATTGTAAGAATATGAGAACAGCAACAACTCTTTTCCAGTAAAACGTCTCTCTTTCTGTCAGTCTCTTTCTCTCCTTCTTTCTGCCTCTCTTTTTTTTCAGCAACATGAAAGCATTTGGAGCATATCCAGTAGCTGCATATCTGATAAAATAAAACTTGCTGGATTGTATCATGGTTGTTGTATCAATCACTTTAGAAAGATCATGTCTAATCCCTGCATGTGTTGCTCAACCACTCCAGAGGCATAATAAAAGAAGAATTGTGGGGTAAAAAAAATTAACAAAGCGTATTTCCCCAACTTTTATAACTTCATATGACCTTTAAGGATATTATCATCTGACATGATGAATCATCCGGTACAAGGAGGCCTTGTGGTCAGAGGAGATAGTGGAGGTTTATGCCCCATAATCCCCTTCTCTTTTTAAGCTCACATTGCACTCCATATTAGTGCAATCACACCAGCGTCAGCAGTCCCGACCCCAAGTGAATTAACATTAGTGGCTGAGAGTATGATAGAGGGCCTCTCTGCTCTCCATCTTCACTACTCACTCAATTAAAAGCTGACCTTCAACCTTAGCGTGCAGTTGAGGTCTGTCCCACTGTATCAGCCACGATGATCCGATTCAGGACAGAACCAAGTGACAACAAAAAAACCTGTGCAAGGGGTTAGAGGGAAAATCTAAACAGAGTCTCTATTTTTACTGGAAATGGAAGGAAGCAGTGAGTGGAGGGGTTGAGATCAGAATCCTAGGTTTGCTTTGTGCAAACTGAAAGCTGTTATTATCGTTTCTCTCTGGAAGTTCACAGGAATTATGACTAGCAAAGATGGTTAGTTTGGATGGCCCTCAAATGAGGTCAGAGTTTATGCAAATCTATTTGATTTTGCAGCCATGAGGTTTCTCTCTCTCACACTCTCTGTTTCTCACTCTTTGTGTATGTATGTGTGTGTATGTGTGTGTGTGTGAGAGTGTGTGTGTGTGTGTGTGTGTGTGTCCTGAGGGCTCATCCTACCACTTCAGCATCACTAACCCAAACCTCACCAGGAGTCAAGTGTGTGCTTGGAGCAGCCCTGCACTTATGTTCAGCAGTTATATCGATAAGAGCTGCTGATTTTTTGGCTGAGGAGAAGAGGGAGGTAAAGTCTCTCTCTCTCTCTCTCTCTCTCTCTCTCTCTCTCTCTCTCTCTCTCTCACACTTGTTTCCTCTCAGCCAACGTAGATAAGCACTCTCCAGAAATCACAGTCATGAGAAAATACAGTGCTCTTGCAGTGTGGCTCAGTGAGTGTAATCTATATACTCAGGCTGAAAAGAAAACACTGGTTCTGTGCAAGCCTGAGCCTTTCAGCACAGTCACAGCTGATAAGACTGTTGTACCTTCAGTCAATTTGATAGAAAAAAAATCCAAATCAAAGATATTGTAAGTGGAGTTACCCCTCGTCTTTTCTGCCTATAAAAGATTCATGCTGAAGACACTAGTTCAACCCAAGTGCACTGGCTGTTTATTGTTGATTTTTTTTTTTTTCTTTCTCATGGAAGCTACTACAACTGTCTCTGAAGATTTGCTTTTCTGCAACTTTGTGTAGTTTGCTGTAAGGACATGACCTGTGTCTCTCAGAAGAGTTTGGAGCTACGCAGTTCATCAGAGATCTCCATCTTCAAGAGAGAAAATAGAATCACTGAAAATGAGTCATACGTATATCACTTTCAGTTTTGTGTCAACAGAGAAAGAACATTCAACTAACAAGCTCTTATGGAAATATACTATTGGATTATCGAAGGCTAAAAGTTATTCATCTCGAACTTAATCAGTTTAACTTGCAAACCATGTCTCTTTAACTCAGCAAAGTGTTTCAGTGGACTAAACCATATGCTTGAAAATATAGCGTAGCAGCTCAATGTCTGGAAAAAACTGTCCATAGTTCAGCGACTCTAGTTTTAAACTTCAACCAGCATGGCTTATGTAGCAGAGCCTCTGTTACTGTTCATCCAAGCACATGCATTTATGTTAATTATTTAGCTGAAGGCAACACACTGGACCAGAGTGTAGTTACAGGCCTACAGATATTCATTTAGCAAGGGAAGAGTATATTTTTCAGTCTATTCACTCTCTCCCATCTGATTAGCAAACCTGCCATGGCGTGTAGCAAAACTATGTGTTTTTAAGCTTTGATAATGAGAACATTAAACAAAATTACTGGGTCTAGATGCAGCCGTTTATTTTCTTCATGTTAAATTCAGAACAGATCTGTTTAAAGTGCATGATGATTGTCAAGAGTGTTAACATGAAGCACGACTATGAAACAAAGTTTATATCCATAAATGAATCAATAATATTTAATCATTAAACGGTAGCTGCTTATCTTGACATTTGTAAGCAACACATTTTCTGTAACTGGACCTTTACAAATGATAGTTGAATACCCCTGGGTGTTAACCACAGTGTAAAATCGCTGAATATCTCTTTGATTATCAGCATCATTTATATCAGTCTGTGCCTTACCACCTGTGGTAAAAGCCTCATTATCATTACTTCACTTGAGTAATAATTGTTCATGCTAACATCAATGGGGAAATGATCAGTTAAACAATTTTGCCAAATATTTATGGTCTTAATGCCTTTTATTAGGCTGTTTAAACATTGAACAAATTTGTTGTCCGTTGACATGCTCAAAGAGCACATGAGGAACTCGTCTCTGTTTTGATAATGATGATGTGAAAGTGCAGGAGCATCACAGACGTTTTGACAGCAAATATCTGATTACAAACTGAACTGATTCCATTTCACTATGATGTGTAACTGTCCAAAAACCTGATCGAATCATGAGAAATTACACTTGTCAAAGTATATGGTAGAACTGTCAGAAAAATTCTATTTTGGTCCAAATCAGATTTTCATTATTTTTTTTAGTTCAGCTCTAGCAACTTCCACCATCTTTTTTCTGGTCCACCTCACAAATACACTACATTAAAATTTCACCTATATCTACAACTCGATTTTCACCAGCGACGCTCCCCAGGAACTGCAACGCAATACAGGATAGAAAATGAGAGAATTAATAAATTGATCAGGCAGAGACTGTGGAATGGCTGTGGACCCCTAACCAGTCATTGGCATGGCCCTAGCTTGAGCCAGACTCTCAGCTCCACTAGCTCATTGATCAGCATGGATCTGGGTAGAAGCAGTAAGTGAGACCAGGAACAGGCCACTGAAGCTAATTAAAAGAGTTTCTCTGAGAAAAATCAGCTGGGCAACTGTTTCTGCTCAGTCTCCTTTGGGTCGACTATAGACAGCCCAGTCTTTTAGAAAAAAACATTCACATACAGCTTATTTGAAGCACCTTTTTATGCTGGTGCAGACTGTGTCCTACAGAGCTCCTAAGTTTGATAGGCTGATATCGACCATGTGCTTGTGACAGAATGCTGATATTCATCTAGTAGAAGGTGCTGCGAATAATTTACTGAGAATTGCACTGGCTTACTTTTGTAACTTTACATATTTGATTGTGTGTGTGTGTGTGTGTGTGTGTGTGTGTGTGTGTGTATGTGTGTGTGTGTCAGTCCCTCCCAAATTTTGCAAGTTTGCAATTTAACAGAAATGAACTCGAGTAATATTCAGAGGAGCTTGCCATTTTTCAACAAACATCATCACAAAGCACGTTCAGCCAAAACCCTCTTCAATTCATCTGTATCAAACACAATTATGGCAATCATAGAAATTAATTAAGCATGTGTCTTCACTGGTAGTAGTTAAAAGAAGAATCCTGTGCTTGCAATTTTAGCAATTCAAGTAATAAAATAAAATGCACAAAAGTCAACACAAATCTTGACTGCAACAAAATTACGCATTTTTGACTACAAAAATTGAAGCACTGGTGTCTTTGTGCTGAAAATATTACATATAGTGTGAGGGTGTTACCATACAGGTATCTGTAAAGTGTTCCTGATATAATACTGTCATGATATTTATTTTATTTTTTTAAATAACTGTACTTTTGTGTAAATGAAACCCATTCTCAGGAAATCTCTTATGGTTTTCTGTGGTATATGTGATTACAGCGGCTCTAAGACAAGTAAGGTGTGTTCACTTAGCTCTGTGAAAACTAAAAAACTGTGTGGTCAGTGATGAACAGATAGGGTAGTCTGTGGTCATTTTTCTACCTCTCCCCCTTCTCTATTTTCTCTTCTTCCGATACATCTAGCACCAGGGGACGAGTGGGCTTAAGAGTGACCGAGGGCCACATGAATAATATGCCATTGTTATCACCCAGCAGCCGGCCCTCTTTTACAGTGAAACAGTCTTAAAGCATGAAAGATTTAACAGCTTGTCTCCATTAAAGAGGTGACCAAGGCAGCTGGTGGCTCTCTATACCCAAGACTCACCTTTAGTGTGGAGTGAATGTTTAAGCGAGGCTGGAGCAGTCAGAGCGAGAGATGCATCGTATTCATCAGAGAGACGTATATATACTTTACAGGAGCATAAAAAGGTTGTGAAGTTCACCTAACACAACTGTCAGTAAACTGTAGAAAAACTTTGCACCATTAGTTAGTCTCTCTCTGTCTCTCTGTCTCTGTCTCTCTCTCTCTCTCTCTCTCTCTCTCTCTCTCTCTCTCTCTCTCTCTTTCTCTCTTTATCTTTCTTGCTGTCAGTCTTTGCACAGTCCTAGAGACGGTAAACACAGGGCAAACTTCACACACCACTATAGATGAGAGAGGGCAGACTGCTGGTGTAGCATACATGCATGGTAAAACATATGGAATACAAATTTCTCATGCGAGTGTACCCACTCTTCAGCATTTAATAAGCTGAAAAAGAACTTTCCTTGTTTACTCTGCACTACACTCAACTTCAGGGGGAGAATTTTGCTTCCCTGCAGAGTTCGGGAGAGGAGATAAGTAGATACAGAAGAGATTCCCAGTCAGTTTCATTAAATTGCTGTTCTGCATCTCTGCAGGAAATGACCTCTCTCTCTGTGGCTAACGCGCTCGCACAATTTAATGTTAGATGTTATCAGAATATAGGAATATAGGTGGACTGTTGGCCAGCATGGTGGCACAGTGGGTAGTTTTGTTGTCTCAGAGCTTCAGGGTCTCTGGTTCAATCTTAAACTTGGTGTATTGTCTGTGTGGAGTGTTTTTCATGTATTGGTGTGGCTTTTCTCTTGGTTATCTGGTTTACTACACTCCAAAAACAGGCCTGTGGGTTGATTTTTCTACGCTAAATTGCCTCTAGGTATGAGGGAGTGTATTGTATGTCTATGGTGCAATGCAATGGACTGGTGTCCTATCCAGGCTGTATTTCTGCATTATGTGCTTCCAGGATATCCACCGCAACCCTGACCAGGTTCAAGCAGTTACTGAAGATCAATGATTAGTGAAGAGGTGGACTGTTGCTACCATAGTTGTAAAACTGGCATAACTAGAATGAAAGGCACTATTCTGATGTACAAGTAATCTGTTGAAACATCGACTTTACTCTGTGAACAATATGTACTTGTTTTTTTGCTCATCAGCACAGTGTATCAGCCTGTCACACTCCAATCATCCATTCCTGTTACCTTTTCCTAAACTTTCTCCCTCTTTTCAAGCTTATTTCTGTCTTTTTCTCAGGCAGTCTGACAACACTCATATGTCCAGACAATCCAGTTTTTTTTCTCCTATCATTCCTTTCATCGCTCCTTGGATCACTCTGCTGTAGTCCTCCGTCAATTCCAGTCATCATTCATTCACTCAGCTTTGCAACAGATTTTGTTTTTCTGCAAGTGGTTTTCCTTTGACGGATACAGTTAGTCACCCCTCTCATTAAAGAGATGAGATTCATGGATCATTAGTATCAATGGTATACGTTTCTGTTTTATGTCTTCTGGACTGAATGAAAAAGGAGAATTAGACATGTTTTAATGTACGTTGGATAAATGAGGTTTCATCTGTTGTAGTTATCTGTGTGTAAAATCTCTATAATTAGAGACAGTGGCTGATTTAATGCATTTTAACTGCTTATTTCTTTCCTCTGTTTTGAAACAGACAAGTAAAAGGAGAAGGAAAATATATTGACAGGGAGCTTAAAGAGATGACTCTGAAATTATAAAAAGGACTGCGTGAATTGAAGATGATGTGAAAAAGAATTGGAATAAAGCAAGACAAAGACTGAGATGAAGGCAGATTGTGTGTATGCGTGTGTGTGTGTGTGTGTGTGTGTGTGTGTGTGTGTGAGAGAGAGAGAGAGTGTAAGTGAGTAAGTGAAAACCAGTAGGAGTGTGTATAGTGGCTCTCACTGCCTGGGAGGAGTGTGGCACTGGCTTTGTGATGAGGCCTGATTGGATCCGGCACTGCTTCTGATTTACATATGTTTGCCATTGTTACGGAGGTTAGTGAATATCATGTAGCAAGTCTAGAGGGAGCGGCGACCGGCCCGACAGAAGACTCGGCTGGAATTACAAGCAGCTCTGCCTCACACTCTCTATTTTCCCCTGAGCCACTTTCTCTATCTCTCTCTCTCTCTCTCTCTCTCTCTCTCTCTCTCTCTCACACTCCACACACACACACACACTACACACACACACACACACACACACACACACACACACACACACACACACACACACACACACTATGCTTCCTCTCTTTTTCTCTCACTGTCTCTCTGTGATCCCTTCACTCATATCTTTTATCTCCTTCTTCCTCCTCTTTTTGATTTTTAATCTGGATTTTTTTTTCCTCTTTTGAAGTTCTTCTTTCTGTTTCAAGTTTTTTTTCCTTCTCAAGCCTTTTCTGTCTGAAGTGAGCTTGAGTTCTGGTCTAGAGGAAAGCATATGTCCCCACCGAGGGTTTCAGGCTCTGGTCTGTGCACGTGTGTTTTTGTGTGTGTGTGTGTGTGTGTGTGTGTGTGTGTGTGTACACATGCAAGTGTCTGTGTGCACATATACATTTATGTGAGCCCAGAAGTGTCGGATGATTGCTGCTCACTCAACTGTTAAATTAGATTCCTCTGCATCTCCATCGGCACAATGTAGCCTGTAGACCACTGTGAACCGAGGCCACTGATACACACACATATGAAGCTGCTCTGATTTAGACTTTGGGCCATTCTTTGGGCTTTGCCGTTGTGCCTCACATCATCACTACTTATCTATAGATACCTTGTTAGATCTCTGATGCATTGTTTCACTGTAGTAGGAAGACATCGATTGCACGTAGTCCACAGAGAGCTGTGCACATTGTTTGATTACAGGGATATATGGGGTATATTGTTCACTCAGCAACACAGTAAACATTGACTTCCAGTTTAAACTGGTCAGTCATCATGAACTTTTCTGTTCATATGACTCCACAAGTCTCCAGAGAGTTTCTTTATGCACTGTAGTGCAGGCATGTATCAGTCAGCGCTATTAGATCTTCAGATTTATTTGGTCATTAGTTAGTAACTAGACAGAATTGAGACTGTAAATGTTGATTGTGTTTGAGTGTTTGAAGTGCTGCAAACCTCAGACAGTTGACTAATGAACTGGTAAACGTGGCTCATTTTCTTCCACTGAAGTTACATGTTACTGCGTTTTAACTCAGTTGCTTCTGTGTAGCTGTACATACAAATGAAGCTCTGATAAATGAAAAAAAAAAAAGCACACATTTTCAGGCAATTAAGATCAAAAGAAAAATACGAATGCTTTTATACAGGAGATTAGGTACAACACTTTAACCAGATGGTGTGTATTTTAGAGGACATGTACATTCTTTAATTACCTTTCAAGTCTTTAATCACTGTAATAGCTGCGTTACTGCAGCACTGCAGGTGTTGTGTAGAATATATATATACGTGTGCGTGTGTGTGTGTGTCTATCTTACAGCATAGTTGTACGCTTGTAATCTCATAACAGTTATCACAAAGTTATAAACGTTACTTTTAAGGTTAGGTGTTGTATTAGTTAAAACCTTATCACATCACTCTCATATTTTAATTTCTCCATTTTTAAAATCTAATTTCAGAGTGAACGTAATATTTCAATAATCACAGCTTTTGTCAGGTTTTATGCATGTGAGTTTGTGCATTTAATCATGCTAATATGGCTGTCAGCGCAGCAGGGTTTTACATAAGAAATATAGATCTTGCGTTCCTTCTTTCTACCTCTATTTTTCTCTCAGCTCATTCCTCTCTTTGTCTCTTGCTTTTCTTTTCCCTCCTTTCACTAAAGTAACAGGACAGCCTAATGGTCCCTGAATAAAATAATATTCTCCTGACAGGCCATTTGGACAGCCCTAATTAATAAAAGTTATTAAAAACTGTTGTCAGGGGACAAAGTGAATTAGACAGGAGGAATGATGAAGGTAGAGCTGAGAGGAGGATGGTGCTGGTGAGAGGGATTATGCCTTGGTCAAGCTCACTTCAATGTGTTTTACTACCCGTTTTTTTTTTTTTGGAATTTGGGTTTGTAATTATGCTTCTGAAAATATTGAATTCAATTTGATTTGATTTGATTTTCCTAGTGCCTTTCACAACAGTAAAGCATTGAATTCAATGTAGCTTTAACATCATTTCCTTCCTGCAGAAGCCATCAAATGAAAATAGTGGAGCTTTAACTGAGCTTTATTAAGAGAATTTTTTTTAACATTTTTCCAATTTGACTACGAGTAATATGTTAACTGCTCATTGAAGAACACATGGCTGCTTCCATGACTTGGCATATTACAAGAATAGGAAGTAACCAGCATATAAACCCAGGCAGAATACAAAAGAGCAGCATTTTTGCTCATGCGTGTAATGGACCTCCATTAGCTTTCACTCCTCATCACCATGTCCCACTTGACACTTAGAACCATGAAATGATGTCCATTTTTCTTAATATTTTATCAGGCTTCATGGAAAATTCCATCTATTATGTACTCCAGCTCTTAGCATGTTCCTTTTACATTACTAAACTAACATGTGCATTGATTGCTACAATCAGTGTTGTTACAGTGTCTAAGAGACCTGAAAAGGCTAAAATGTCCTACATAAGTTTTCCCTTGTCTCTCTGTGTTTTGCATGCTTCTCTCTTCTATTCACTACATCTGTTTTATGAGTACTTGCTTAAGTACATTTGAACGTATTGGTATAGCCTTTTGAACAGTACAGATTGTCACACAACAGCTTGACGGATGTACAGGATGTATTAGATCCCAAATGAGCAAGCCAGAGGTCACATCTCCAGAGGAACACTATCCTCTTTTGGATGACACCAGATAATGGGATGCTACAATTGTGTGCTATAACATCAACAGTACTAGGTGTGTATAAAGTATTGCCTTTATTATTATAGCAGCAGGTCCTAGGTGTACACTGAAGAGAGAGTAAGACTTGGACAAATCTATGTAATTTTTATGGTTTCCATTTAGGACCATTCTCAAAACTACATTTTCTACTTATCTTTTTTGTAATCTATCAAAAGTAAATAACTGGGATTTGTCATTGGGAGAGTAGCGAGCGAGAGCAGGAACAGTAAGCTTAGTTATTAGTAGAAGCTGTAACATTTTAACGAGGGAGTAGGAAGTAAGAGAGAACAGGATTAAGAGTGGAACGGGAAAATGGTGTGATTTGTCTAATTAAAATGGATCCAGCTAGAGCGCTGGTATTTTTGTTTACTGCCTAAATGTCTTCTGTGTTTTGTGAAATTATCTCTTTGGTCTTTCCTACTGTCTGAAGTCTGAAATTCAGCACCAATTTTAAGCATCCCTTTCTGTTTATCCGGTAGTTCAGGGTGGGCTATGGGTGTTTGCACATACGTACACATGTGCTTGACTGTGGTGGTGGTTGTGGTGGTTGTGCATGGCATTCCTAATATAGAAATGCCAGCAGCGATGTCATTCCTTGTGTTCCTTTTAATTATAAGTTCCTTTGCTCCTACTGGACTTCAAAGAATATAACATATCTTATTTATGTGATACTCTGAGCTCTTTCTGAAAGAAGAAACCCAGTCTGTTATGGTTGTTTACTGCTTTAGAGGACACCCACATACACAGACAAAGGGGTTTGGGAGATGTGGAAGCATGTGATGAGTTCTTTGAGTGCACTGTCAATCTCTCACAAATGTGCATGCATGGACAGAACGAGGGAGCATGGGGCAGTGAGGAAGAGGAAGTATTATTAATCGTTTTTTAATTCTCAGATTCAGCATATCAAGATACAGCCCCATCCTACAACTGAGAACCGTGCTAAAAGTAGACCCTTAGAGAGAGAGAGAAAGGAAGAAAGAAAGAAAGAAAGAAAGAAAGAAAGAAAGAAAGAAAGAAAGAATGGGAGTGAGTTGTGTGAGAGAAAGTAAAAAGATTTATAGACCTCCACATGCCTATGTTACATGTCCCTCTCTTCATCAGCCAACTGAAACAGAGTAGAATAATACTCTGCATGAAGGGAGTGATGTAGGGAGTGGTGCTCACATATTTACCCCCCACCCCACAACTTCCTCATACCTTTGTCTCCTCTCCTATTTGCTCCGAAAGGATCATGCATGGAGCTCTGGCCCTGTTTTCCATCTACGAGGGAAATCACTCAGACACGCTGCACGCACTCATGTCACCAGAGAGTGCTGTCACGAGGACAAACAATAGAGTAACAGCACTGCCACTGTGTCTGCCATTTGAACCCATTGTGGCTGGGGCACTGCCATGTTGCTAAATTTTACCCATGATACAACCATTCTGTCACAGTGTTGTAAATAACTGACACAGAAGCACCACTGAGGTTCTCACTCTTACACAAGATTACACACACGCACTAGGAGGTGGAGGAAAATCTGCACAAAAATATATTACTTTCAAGGCATGGAATGACACTGTGAGCCCAAGACAGCCACTGAAATGTAGTAGTGACACATATAAGATTGCACTACATCTCTATTTTCAAGGGAGAGCCCGGCCTTTCGGGTGTAGGTCTCGTCACAGATACTCAAACACATACACAGTACCCAGTGTGCCTGTGGGTATGGGGAGAGCCTTCAGCTTGGCTGCTGAAGGAGAAGGAGGAGGAGGAGATGGGAGGCTTGGAAATGATTCTCTAAGTGTGGTTGGGAGGGGTTTTTCAATCCAATTTGCGCCAGCAGAGTGCTCGTCAGTAATCAGTCCAGAGGCGTGGCACAGGGCCCATGGCTATGGAAGCGCTCTGCTGAGAAAGGATCGATAACACCTGCCCCAACTACACCTCGCTCTCCTGACACACATACACACAGAAGAACCTGGCTTTCCAAATCCACTCCCCAAACCCCATACCCCCTCAAGCAGTCTCACTGTTCTGACAGTGATTCAGGACTGGTAGGATCGTATGAGTCATTAAAAGACACAGGAGCCTGCTGTCATGTTGTAAACAGCCCAGGTTACGGGCCCCTGCCCCTTGTAAAATTCAGATTAATTAATTGTATTATTTTTTTATATACTCACTGGATGTAATTTGTTTTCCTCACCAATAGCTGTCAAATACAACAATGCCGGCTTAATAGCATGTGCATGTGAAGCTGACTGTAGATGAGTCAGAGGTGAATGTTAAGCCACTGATATGGTCAAGTTAATGTCTTAGTGCATGGAGCAGGCTTTCTATCACTGCTGGCACTCTGACAGTCACTTACACGCCTGTCAAACTCACTCTGGAAGCATCTCAAACTTAACGCACCACACTGTGCATACTCTCTCCTCCCTGCTCAGGAGTTTGCTTAGCTTTCCTCTGGTGTTCCAGCTAAAGGATATTCACTCTGCACTGCTTCTGTTTTTTTGTTTCATGATCATTCAGAGGCGCAACAACCTAAAACAGCTCTTAGGTTTAGAAATAAGCACAACAGATTCTTTAATCCCCAGGTGTTTTGCAAAAAAATGGCTTTTGATACTCCAAGCTACCTTGTATAAGAAGAGTTAAATGTAAAGATGAGTAGCATAGTTGTCTGTTCCAACCCACTCCCTCCATCTCTTTCTTAGGGGAAATAAACTCATTTACTGTGTGACCACTTGGCCGCTTGGCACTGGTTCAGTCAAGAGATGGTGGAAAGAGAGGGGAGGGACAGATAATACAATTTAGCTCATCAGAGAATTCATTTACCAGCACAATTTGTCGACAAGGATCTGGGGATGTTTTTACTGTGGCATCACTTCAGTCACCATGATGGAGATCCTTTCTTTCTCTCCTCTCTCTCTCTCTCTCTCTCTCTCTCTCTCTCTCTCTCTCTCTCCCGCTCTCTCTCTCAAACACACACACACACGCACATTTATAAACTGTCAAACGTCAGACCTGCAGAACTATATGGAAAGGGCACTAAGTGAATTAAAACCGAAGCTGTGGAGAGCTGTATTAAATATCAGTTGCTGATTTAAGTTTATCAGAAATAAAACCTCTAGGCAGGAGGGTTTTTTTTCTCCTTTCTCCAGCTCCATGATGTGTTTTATTTAGCCGAGGGAGCTCTGGGGCTGATAGCCTCTCAGTCTCGCTTTATTAGGTGAAGGTTGAGATATGGTGTAGTGTGCGAATTTATTTTAGCTACCATTTCAAATCACATCATAGTGTAATATTTTTTTTTAAATTGTTTGTTGATCTATGTGTTTGCTCTGTCACTTCAAAGAACAAATGTTATGGACTACAAATCATAGAGAAAGTTCTATACAACTTCGAAACTTGGTATTGTCTGTGCGCCAGTAAGTTCAGAGAAAAAGAAAGCTCTTTGGATTGGCAACAAAGGTAGAAATTCAGCATTGGCAGTATTTTGAGTGTATATAACATGGGAGCTGTCTGCTGTGCTGAACTGCAGTAGGGAACAACACCCCGGTTCTGTAGACTAGCCTTTCCTACATATACAGATAGTTAAGCCAAGATGACTTCGAGTCACAGCAGCCTTTCAGTCCCTCTTTTTTCATCTCTCTACACACCCCCCGTCATAAAGTGGCCACTTTCTGTCCACCGATATGATGGACAGGTCCATTGCATTCGAATTCGCCATCTGTACTCCATGTACTAGAGTTATAGGTTTAAGGCATCACACAGGCTCTCAGTGACCACATACTGGACTAATGGGAAGTAATCAGGCTTTAGCTTTCCCAGGTCACTCTCTTTTAACCTTTTCAAAAACAAATGGAATGAGAGTAAATGGAAAATCATAGGTCAGCATGGCAGAAATAGAACCTACTGCTCACAGCACAGCTGTTAGGAAAGACTGAGTACATTACATGTTTTGCAGGTGCAGGAACAAAGTAAAATATAATAATAAATAAAAAAAATCTGGTGGAACAAAGCGTAGGGTGATGGTATGTTGCAGTGTATTGGGCAGTTCACCACCCACCTGATGCAAAGGAAGCTGCTCTCTTGCACTTAGTTTGGCTTTGGAAAATGTTGCTTGTGCCTCCATTTACCTCTCTGAATATTTCATGGGATGGAGTCCACACGCTGAGCAATAATAATGTAATGTTGAGCAGCAGACATTTTCTGCAGACTTTATGGTTTTGTGAACCCCCGCCCCTCCTCAGAGCACTGGCAGGACCGCACTCATGCCCTCTCTGCCTGCTTTATGCGCTGTTTTTCAGACCGCCTGGACAGCCCTTTCCTCTGCTGGTGCTTTGAGGCAGGGAAGTGCATCAATAACACTCAATGTTTCAGTGAATTACAATACGTTCCTCAGGCTACGGCCACTTTTTTTTCTTTTTCTGACATCACCATGGAGAGAGCGAGACATGTCTTTGGAGGCGCAACAAAAAAAAAAAGAAAGAGATGGAAAGAAGGGACAGAAGAAAGAAGAAGAATAGAGAATGATAGATGTACAGATGAATAGCCACATAGGCAAAGACATGCTCACACACTGAATCAATAGAACATCTGCACATGTCAAAATGTCTTGTCAAAATCTCTGGTACACCACCCCAGACTGGTCTCCTACTGGGACACAATATTGGGACACATGCGCAGAGCTTCACAGAATATAAAACTTTTTTATTGTTTTGAGTCTGAGGTTGCAATTGCATATTTTAGGTCAAAAACTTAGTTGTAGCTTGCTTCAGGGTTTTATTGTTTTGAGATCAAATAATGTCTACACTTTCATATTATATCAGTATTATTGAGAAATTTAAACCATATAGCTTCCAGAAAGTCCCAAACATGGTGTTTCTACTTTCAAAAGAATGACACAGTTTAACTGTGAAAGCTAATGAGCTGTACATTATTTTTCTCTTTCTTCCTTTCATTCTTCTCTTTTTATTGCAAGGTTTAGCAAAGAATTCAGTGCTAAAATTTATAATACAGCATAACTGTCTGAAAAGGTATCATCTCTTTTGATATCACCCTATCAATAACAGTGTGTTATCTGCAAGATTTAAAAGAAATCATCAGCACATCACCCCAGTAAAGTTCAATCAAATACAAACCGCTGAAATGAGTGTGCACACCTGCAGTGTAAAATGAACTGTGTGTGCATACAGACCTTGAAAAATGCTTCTGTTATGCTGTTGGATTGAACCCAAAGTTAAAAATTAAATAAAGCACATCTAGTCTAAATATTTGGACTACAAATAGAAAGTAATATATAAAGCTGTGGTTTGTATAGACAGGCAAATTCCACAGCAAATCTTACTTGGCATTGAAGTGCGTCAAGATTACTGCAATCATGAAAGAAAATGTGAACGACATGAGACAAGTGTCCCCGGTATTTTTACTGACCCCCTGAAGGGGATATTTCTCTTTCTCTTAGTCACTCCTCATCTGTCTTTATTTTTGTCTTTCACTCTCTTTCAGTCACTCTCCATGCTTGGCCATCGTGCGTAAGTCATGGACGAGTGCATTTTTCATTTGGATAATGGAGCATTGGCCCTAATTGAGAGGACAGTCTCATTTGTTTGCCAACATGTCAATGGCCAGGCCTCTCATTGTTTCCACTACATTTACATTAATGCAATTCTCTCCACTCCTATTAAACTGTAGCCTTCTGCAGGCCATTTCTGCAGCACACTGCTGCCGCCTAATGCTGCTTAGTCAGTGAAAAAAAAGTTAATAATAATCAAGCAAAAGGGCAGAAAAAAGAGCTTGATTTCCACTGGCATTCGCCATGCAGTAGGTCCCGGATAAAAGATGGCAAAAAATATCTGCAACACTCACGTTTCACTACTTAATTTTTTTTTTCATTACCCATTATCTCTTAATGAGAATGAGGTATCTTGCGGGCATTGTACTGGATTTTAGGAGTATCTCACCCATGATGTAATGAAGAAGAGTGCAGCTATTTTGGGATCTATAGTTTTACCATCTGCCCACAGTACCTGTTAATCATCGTACTCCAGCAGGGAATAGTTTGTGACTACTGTTACTTCAGAAAGCTTGGCATCTCAAGCTCATCAGTGAGGTTAATTAATTAGGCACACCCCTGGTTTTATTAAATCAATATAGCAATTCCAGATTATAGAAGTTGCTTTCGGCTGCTCCCTGTTCGGGGTCGCCACAGCGGACCAACTGGTCCGCACATCAACTTGGCAAATGTTTTACGCCGGATGCCCTTCCTGACGCAACCCTCCCATTTTTCCGGGCTTGGGACCGGCACTGCATCCAGTGGCTTGGGTTGAGGCAGTGGCTGGGAATTGAACCCGGGCCTTTCGCATGATAGACAAGAAACCTACCACTGAGCCACCAATGCCTCTATAGCAATTCCAGATTATATGCTGCATTAATGTCTGTCTTTGCCATCAGCTTAGGAGAGGTCAAGCTCCTGTCTCTACTTATTTGGATTATATTAATACCTTGATATGAGGCACTCTAGGCAAGCTGCTCTTTATACGCCTGCAAGGTGTACACACACTCACACACAACGAGCGTACTGATGACCCGACCGCACCTGTGCTGACAACAGCACTCCGCTCCACAGAGTTGCCCTCATCTGTCAACACAGACAAACAAACACATAAACAGAGGCACGCACAGACCTGCACTCTACTGTAGAAATTAACCCTCATCAGTCAACACACACGCTCACTCCTACAGTCAAGGGCATGACCAAATAAAAAAGGCACATTTTCCAAAATAGCTGCCAGACAAAGAGAGAGAAATGAAACGCTTGTGTATCCTAATTTTCATAGATGGATGAGAAAACATTGTGTTACTCAAAACAAATGAGTGCGAAAGAGAGGGAGAGGGAGAAAAAATGTCTCATTTACATCCACTCCAGTTTAGAGAAATGAAGGAAAAGAAAGAGGCAGTGCTCTCATTTCCATGCTGATACACAGAATGACAGACAGTGTGTGGAAAGAGATATCACATGCAAGCTAAATAAAGGGGTAGATTGAATTCCAGCATGTAGAAAGTGATACAGAGGGAATGAGAATGTCATGAGGAGGTACGGGCCTGTGAAGTGAAAAAGGATGGCTAGTGTCACAAACCTGTAAATTAAATCAAAGCTTATAATCCAAAACAAATTAGTTAATTGATCTGTTACCTGAAACTTGACAGGAGAGCAGTTTCTAATCACTCCAGTCATCCTTATTCATCAAGCAGTGTGGTACAAAATAAAGTTTCTTGACCAGTAATGACAATGCTGTAATGTCCTCTGAGAGTTGCTATGATGTACAAATGCATTCAGCTTCTTTACAGCACTGTGGTGGACATTAAAAAAAAATGCTAAATTGCATCACATATTGCTTACAATGTGCCGTAAGGCACACTGTTTTATTCATGGATGACAGGAGTGTAGATGGACTACAGGATGTTTGTGGCACCCTGAACTCTCTCTCAGTAGAAATTACATTGAGGATTTACATCACTGTCTGCTTTCTGTTCCTTTAATCAAGATCAGGTTTGCGTCTTCATTGCCGGAGGGGATTCAGTGTGCATATCCATGGCTTAATCTGTCAGTTACAGTTGTGGCAGGTTCTGCAGGGTATTCTATCAGAACGATCATGAAATTAGCACCCATATTTCCTCTTATCGTGTGATATTAGAGTTGAGACAGACAGAGTCATGATTGCTTCTGTCATCTCTTATTATCTATGATACTTTCTGATGCTACTGCCAAGCTGTTGCTTTTGGTTACACTGAATAGGTGGTGACATGTAGGTCTGAGACTAAAACTTGTAAATCTCTCTCTCTCTCTCTCTCTCTCTCTTTTTCTCTCTCTCTCTCTCTCTTTATAGGGTAACCAGGAGGCACCAGCCCCTCCAGAGGCCATGGCACAGCCGTATGCACCGGCGCAATACCCCCCTCCCCCACCTCAGAATGGGCTACCCGGCGAGTATGCCCACCCCGGGCAGGAGTACACGGGGCCAAACCCGGTGCCTGAGCATGCAGCTGCCCTCACCATCTATACAACTACACAGACACACAGTGATCCAACCGGTACTGAGAACAGCACGTCCTCACTCACAGCACCCAGCAACGTACCAGTGAGTACATCCAGTATTTACCATACAGTGATTAGTTACAGCTTGTTGTGATTGTATGTATGTTCACACCTCAGGTAAAATTAACCACAAATCTGCTTCCTCATGCTTCTTTTTATGTTATGATGGTGTCACTGCCAAAAGTCCCACTGAACATAGCATTAAATTACAATTGATCACATTTGATATCGGTTACTGAAAGCCGATACACATCTGATACGTGTAACCTCAGTCTGAAGAGAACAGAGATCAGAATTCATGTTGGGCATCAGTCCATCTTGTCATACAAGTGTAACTATATTCATCTCTCCATGTCACGTTTGACAAACAAAAAGCCTCTCACTGCATCCTGTGCATGATGATTCATGACTGTATAAAAGAAATTCTAAAATGTCATGCAAAATCATGTCATCATTTTTAAATTATAAATTACGTATAAAAATTTAAATAAGTATCCTGGCTGTAAAATGTTTAGAGTTTGTATTTCCTCATTTCTTCCCAAATCTTTTGACTGTCATCTCTTTTGTATCATATATGACAATTACTAACCAAGGAGTGTGAAGGCTAACACATGCTTCCAGTGAAACACATCTTTTTCTTTTGCTCATGCTGTGTCACAAGCCACATTTGGAAAAAAGTGCTAACGGCCCTCTTCCGCATATATGAATCATGATCGCTATGACTGACAGGGTAGAAAGAGTATGCCATCCCACCTAACTGTAGATTACAGCCAATTTTATTCCACTGGCTCCCAACCACCGATGGCTGTCACATTGTCTGGATTTGAACCCACGATCTCCCACTGATAGAGCATACGATTTTCTATTGCAGCACTCAGAAACCATCTTGTGTTTAGAGTTTAATTCAATTTAATGTGACTGGGGACATTTGACTACAAGACACAATCTCTATATAAAGTGTAAAAAAGAACCGGTGTATATAGAGTCTTTATCACCAGAGACATGAGCCTTATTTTCTTTCTGTTGCTAAAATGAGATGACAGAAGTGCTGTTCTGCTCTCAGTGGTCTGAGTGATTATGGGATGATTACAGAGTAGTGCGAATGATTTCTGTAGTGTCTGTGTGCATTAAACCACATTTAAAGGGCAAAAATGAAAGGAGAAAATGTGTGAGATGAAGACCTAAGAGAATATGAAGAGTTCTTTTATGGTCTCCCAGGAGCAGACAACAGAGTCCTAACTGTCTGTTTGATCTATTGTGTCATGACCGTGAAGTCCACCGCTCCAACCATCAAACCCCTTGGAACCGTTTACCACTCTATGAAAATTTCAGTGGACCACTTACTATAACAGTCCCCAATATATATAGCAGGCTTATGATGGAATAAAAGACTTTCAGTGCAGCGTGTGTGTAGGTGTGTGTGTATGTGTGTGTATGTATGCATATCTACATGTCGCTCTGAGGTCTGATTCCTTTGGGAGTGTTGTATGCTGTCATAGCCTTATTATTGCCTGTAAATATTTTTCTGCTCTTCCCATTTTACTTCCCATAGTCCTGTGGTTCACACACACACACACACACACACACACACACAAAAACCTATCCACAATAGCCTAATCAGCACAAACACTGTAACAAATATTATTCTATTATTCTGACTGAAAAGGATCTGAATTAGGCCCGCTGAGTTGCAATTCCCAGCAGGTTATTAGATTTAATAAAGGCCTGTTTTGAGTAGTTTCTCTTTATCCTCTATATGGTTTGACTTTGTAGATTTCTGAGGTCCCTCAGAAAGTTCACAAGACCTAACATGAAAGCCTTAGAGATGGGGGATAGGGTGGAAGAGAAAAAGATATAAGGCTTGGAATACAGAAAGCATATTTTTTTCACATTAGCACCAGGCATTTTTCCTCTTTTTAATTCCATGTCTTTGGAGAGGGTACATATATATATATATATATATATATATATATATATATATATATATATATATATATATATATATATATATATATTATATATATATATGGAGCTGTGGTCTGGAAATATTTGCATATATTCAGGTTAGATCAGATCACAGTGGAGAGGACACACCAGAGAGAAGACCGGAGGAATATTTTTAAAGCTGAATCTTAAATGTCTATCTGTTCTGTATACTTTAGAGGAAGGTCAGCTTAAAACATGGATCCAGATCTAAGAAGGAGTGCTATACTTTTATCAACCGTCTTTAATTAACCCAAACTGTTTTGGTGGCGCAACCTAAAAAAAAAAAGCCAAAAGACTTAAAGAAGAATTTAAAATGTCACTAAATAAACTGACATACAGAATGCGTATACAAAAAAACAAGCGTCTAGTATCACAAACACATTTTTAAACAAATGACACGAAAGTCTGTCTAGTTCACAAACAGTTTCTCTTCTACACAAGCTGTGAGATTTAAATTGATCTGTGGAATTTTGTCTCGGTGGTGTGAGATGGTTAACCACAGCTTCATGTTTTTTTAGTAGAAGTAAACATCCTATTAGTACTGCATGCTAATCAACTTAAACATCTATTACAGCAGTCTAGAAGAGCACATTCACTTACAAACACACACACACACAAACACACAAATGACAAAGGAGTTTTGACCGCCTCTTCTTCAGGGATTGTCACATGAAAAGTTGTAAGGGAGGAGGGGGGAGGCAAAAAGAAAGCATCTCAGTCTAATCCCGTTAAGTGAAGCACCAGTTTCACCCTAATCAGATGTAATCTACCTGCTTGGCAGCTTTCCAATCAGATAGTTTCAATTATGTGGTTGTAGTGGCATTGGGAAGGGTGGAAGTGCTGAGCGGAGCACTTTGAAAGTGATTTGCAGATAACACTGAATGTGTACGTTAGAGAAATCACTTAACAAGAGGAGCGGGACTCAGGCCCTGCACCCACCACACACACACACACACACACACACACATGCACACACACTTACACTCCATTTATGACAGGGAGAATGGGAAAGAGATAAAGGGAGGGGCTTCTTTTTTCTTCAAAGATGGGTGGGGGTGTACAATAATTTTCATGTAATTGAGTGAAGCTGAGCTGATACCTACCGTAGAAGCTAACAAAAGAATAATGCTTCTTTAGCGCAGCTCTGTTAAAAACACACATGTCTCCTTGTGAAAATATGTCACTGACATAATAATTCAGATAATAATTCATTTGACTGCATTATAATTAATGCTATTGCTAAACCTAAATCTTAACCTAACCTTAACCTCCATTAAAAGTGGAAAAAAATTAACGTTCTCTCCTTGTGGAGACATTTGAGTTCCCAACCAAACAGTAACAGTACAAACATAAAATACAGTGTAAAGACTTAAACATCAAGAAAACTGAAAAAATTGCCATCATTTGTGTTCTCTCTCTCTCTCTCTCTCTCTCTCTCTCTCTCTCTCTCTCTCTCTCTCTCTCTTTTCTGTGTGTGTGTGTGGGGCATGCAATAGAAGTTTATTTGGCTCCACCCTGTATGTGACTGCATTAATATGGCTGGGTTTACTCAGGTTTAGAGCATGTTTGAACTGGTGTCAATAGCTAAGGTCACATAAACCAGCCAGTCAATAATAGCTTTGTCAGTGCTCTTATGTACGGCACGTTTTAAAGCATGCAGATAATGTATTGGACAGAAAAAGGTAGACTAATAAAGCAGACAATTCCTGTCACCCAATAAATCATTTAGCACGCTTATAATCCCTGGCAGCAGCATGTGTATAAAATTTTGTTAGACTACGTTCCAGGCTTCAATCGGGGTAATGGGGAATCATAAACCTTTAGTGAGGTAATGCACCTACTTAATGCTGATTTGGGGAGCTTTTTTTCTAGAGCTGAATCTACCTTAAAGATCTAGCTAAAAAAAGATTCTCATCTATTTCATTGGTAACAGTAATGATTGTGTGTGCACGAAGGCTTGGAAGGTGCGACCTAGGTTATGGGTGTTAGGTTGTGTGCTTACGCTCTGCTGAGCAATTTCTTCCCAAACATTAGTGTAAAGAGCACAAAAGTATGCAAGACATCAAATCCTTTGCACCAGCATCTTCTTGTCTCTTTTAGTAGGAGGACCAAGCAGCCCAAGATGCCTTCATGATAAAAATGAGCATTTTTAATTACTTCCCACCACGGTGGTGGACCTAAGGGAGAGCCACCCTCAGAAACCCAGCCTCTGAATGAGACAGATGCAGCACACTCTAGCTGCAATATAATTAACATTCAATTAACACAAATTAAAAGCAAATCGCACAGATGAACCCCCCATAGATGGCTGCTTAGCAGTGGCAAAGAGCTAATTAGATCATAGATGTGTGGATTCATGAGTGCTTACCTCTCTGCTCCCACTCCTGACTTAATGTCACCTCCTCCAGAGGAGAGCTTGACTCCATTTATGCCTCTTGAGATAGGGAATTGTTCTGAAGGAACAAGTTTACATAGGTGGGACTGAGCGTGTTGCATGCGCTCTCTGGTTCAAGAGTGTAAGGTAAAAGGAAGAGTCATTTTCTTTTCATAAAGAAAAACAAACAAAAAGAAAAGTTGCATATGCAAAACTGTTATCAGGTTATGCACCTTGATGAATATAACTTAAAGCATGAAACTCTGATTGGTTGTTTGCCAAAGTCTGAGGCTGAAATATATGCTTCATGTCCACACAACTTTGACACTCCCATTCTCAGTATATTTCAGGATGATAACTATAGGGTGTATATAGCCAATCTTTGTGTGACTTGTTTGACAAGAATGATGGAACACTGAGAAACTTTGTCCTGCAAAAATTACCAGAGCTCAATCCCATAGAAAACTTCTTTATTTATGGATTATTTAGAACAGCAGGTGAAACTCCAAAATAGTCACCCACCAACTCTGGCTGAATTGCACATCCAGTCAGTGGAAGAGTGGCTTAAAATTGACAGGAACTGTTTCAAGACACTGGTGGCATTCTTGCCTGACAGGATTCAGGCATAGTCAAGTATTAGGGAAGAAATGACATAGGCAACAATGCAATTTTGTGTATTATATACTTTATATAAGAAGAGGAGATATCATAGAACAATTGTGTCCACATTTGGACTCACACACTTCCTTACACCTCATTTGGTGCATGTTTCCATAACATGAACAAATCAAAGGCTCCATCGTGCAGAGGTCCACTGGGCTGAGAAAGCCATTGGAGGCTCTGCAAGACCACGCTCAGCTGCTCTGTAATGGGAGAGCCTGCAATGGTGCACCACTCACCTGTTAGACATGATGGATAGCATGAGTCCTGCCGGAGCAGCTGCAGATAGAGCGTGTGAATGACCGATGGCACATCTATGATGAATTGTGAAAAAGGGCCCAAGTGAAGGTGCAACCCAGGGAGCAGGGGCACTAAGGGCTAATTGCACCTACTTTTGGCCCATCGATCTGCCTAACCGTGCTTATGCCTTCACTTTGGAGCTGGAGTTAGGAGATCTACCACAAACCCTGTGCTTAAGGGGCAAGGGTACAGGATCGAGGTTTAGAGTTGTTCTATGTGCTTTATCTTAACAGGTCCAGTATCGATACACAGTATCAGTGATGGATAATGCCACACTTGTGGTAAACAATGGTACTTCTTAAGGATAGCCAGCAAAGACTAGGAGCATGAACTAGTCAGATTAATTGACAGTCACTTCGAATGATTCATTAGCCACACTACATAAAGACGCAAGCTAAGAATAGTACAGACATAATAAAGGTGCAATGATATTAAAAAAACTTCATGACTGAAAGTAACAAAATTCTGTGATATTCAAGCCATAGCCACTGTCCAGGAGTTATTGTGTCAGATGTTTGTGAAACTTCTTGCGTATTGGAATTGTATCCAAAAACAGGGATTATCCACATAAATACAGGTGACTGAGTGACATCTTTTCCAGCTGGTTTAGAAATGTAAATCCATCCTTCTATCCAAACAAAATGTAATAACCCCTCCTAACAGTACATTATGATCATAATTTAGGTTTGCATGTATAAAAACACCCCACAAAAATGTGCAAACATGACATGTTTTAAAAACTATGTAGGATCGCTTGTTCTAAATGCATAAAATTAGCGAAAACTCACAATTTTTTTGACTATGTGACTATATTTTTTTGTACAATCCTGACAAGTTCTCAGAGCCCACACTCAAAATTATTAAAAAAATAATAATAATTTAAAAAATCACTTTGTGCAAACCTGAACCTTGTAAACAGTGTCATAAACATAAAATCCCATTCTAACCAAATTTCTGAGAACAACTCTTTTACCATTGAGCAGAAAAATGTATTAATCCTTTCACCGATGCAAAATCTGTGCACTAAATGTGAGCCATTAGTGTTGAATATAAACCGAATTGCATTTGCTGATTTGCTGGAAGAAGCTGACATTTTCAGACTACAGGAAAAGTAAACAGAACTGCGTGTACTTTTGAATGCTTGCTGTCTACAGTGTTTCAGTGCAAAAGCAATGAATGTACATTTTTAACATTTTAACATTTCACCACTGCATGCTTTTGACAGTCCAATCATTACCATGAATTTCGCACCGCTTCAGAGTGTCATATATTTCCAGGTGAGCTTGGGTTGCTGTGAGTGCACTGGAGCAGCAGTCACTGTCTGGGCAAGGCTGTGTGATTCTCCACTGAGTGTGTGATGTGTTTAACCTGCAGAACCTCAATCAGCCATGCTGGAATCTCGAGTTGGAGTCCAGCCCAGGTTTATTCCACAGAGACAGGGAGAGAGAAAGCACCAAGAAGGTCAGAGAGGGTAGCAGCTTTCTGACCATGGAGACCTCTGTGCAGGTCTGTGAATGGAGGTGAATGAACTGGAAGGAGATTTCAGAAAGTGTTTCCTTCTACTCTCAAAGCAAAGTGCATTTAAACCCCCCCACCACCACCACCCCACCCCAAAAGAGAGTAAATTCCTTTTGTGCTGCATCTGAGATCCTTGTTATGGCTAATGCTTAAATCGATGGTAAAGCTGCAGTCTCTATGAGTGATTGTTGTAGTAATGTAATCTACCTTTTGGCATTAATGCAGGCTGAGGCAGTGTCAAACTCATATTGTACCTCACGGGGGAGGAGGAGTTTCTTTAGAATTTGCTAGGTTTTAAGGTTTATTGGATAATTAAGGCATTTTAGCTTACTAATAAGGGTTCTACAGGAGGTTTTTTCTGAACCTTAAAGCATTCCACCGAAGAACCATTAAGGGTTTTAAATATTCTAAGAGTGTATATAAACATTCTTAACAGCGCTGCTTACAAATTTGTAGTTTATTGTTACGTGGTAAGTTAATGATATCTTTAATTGGGAAAATGTTTAATCTGTACAGAGAGAAGCATTTTTAAAAATGTATAATAATTACTGTAAATGAGAGGTGCAGATCTCGCAATAAAGACACACAATGTGGCAGCTGTAATCATTTCTTTTTGCAAGTTAAACTTTAAAATTTCATTTCAGCTTTTATTGTACTGTATTGTCATTTTTCACCTTTTATCTTGCTAATGAGTGAAAGAAAGAAATGCCTTGTAGCTTAAAGTCTTTTACATTTCAGTTGGCATTATGTTCTAAGCTGTCTTAATTGCGTTTACCCGCCTTTGTTCATTTTTTTTCTTCCAATCCAAATCATAGAGAAAAAAATAGAGTGATGGATATTTCATTACATCTTCATTATGCATCTTGTGACTCACATAGCATGCATGCCTATCTGCCTTTGTTCTGTGAGTCCAGCGGGTTGTGTGTGTGTGTGTGTGTGTGTGTGTGTGTGTGTGTGTGTGTGCGTGCGTGCGTGCGTGCGTGCGTGCGTGCGTGCGTGCGTGCGGGGTGTGGGGGTGGGGGTGGGGGTGGGGGTGGGGGTGTGGGTGGGGGGGTATCTGAAATGCAGACTGAAGACCCTTATCAAAAAAACACTTAATGAATACATTCATGTATTTAGCTTTTAAATAAAAAGAATTAAACAAAACAGTCATTTTTTTTTATTATGTATTCTTTTACTTACCAAATCTCCTGTTCTTGCCAGTTAGCTTCTTCATACAAATCTGACAAATCTTGTTTTCCACATATACCACAAATCACTTAAGTTTAATGTCTGTTAAATACCGTAAATGTAAATGCAATTGTAAAGGCAGATCAATGGTATATATTAAATTAATCTAAATGTCTGAAATTAGATCATTATAAGAACATCATCGGGGTCTTACCCAGTGCCACTGCTTTTTTTCCTCTCTATCAAAGATAAGTTCATCCTTGCATTGCTTGTCAAAATCACAGTATGAGGCCTCTCTGTGTGTTGCACATAGGGTCTGACACCCCACCGTGGCCCTTAGTTCATGTAGTACCAAGGCTGCAGACTGATCTTTGCTTTAGATGTCAGGTGCTTATGCTGAATCCCTGTGGTGCCTCAACATACTTCAACTGACCCTGCAGTTCTGTAAATATCATGAGCGTTGATGCCACACAGGCACACAGGTTCTGTTTGTTCCTGCTCTCTATGTCTTCATATATAGATGTATGCTAATCTATTATTTTATATAAATATTTTATACTTTTGTATTTCCCCCTGGATTTTTTTCTTCCCCTCTCTATATTTTCTTGTGAATGTTTTATTATAACATTACCCCTTCCCTCACCCCCCAACCCTACCCGTTTCACTCAGTCCCTCTTTCTTTCTGAAGAACTATGCATCTTTCGGACTATAGCCAAGCCCAATGTAGCTGCCTTCAGCACTTCTCTCTCATTGATCTTGCTAATCCTGGGGATGTTTAGCTGACATCATCTTTTCATCTGCTCTCCCCATGTTATTCTAATTCATTATGCACATGAAGGGATGCTGCTTGTCTTCTCTGCTCAACATGCTTTTTCCTCCACTGAGCATGTCTGCACACAACAGGCCCAAAACAAGATAAGTCTGAAATTAATGACCATTCAGAAGATCAGTGCCTTCATATGCCGCTTTCATCTGTCAGATGCTAAATTGCGCTTACTGTAGCTTGCTCATCAATTTGCTCTGTGACAGTTATGACTGTGTCTCAAATGTGTTGGCTAAGATAATGTTTTACCTTTGTTTAATTTGAAATCAAAACGGCGCTCTTTAAAGTCGATGCATTTTTGTAGCCGCCGTTGCCTGAGGCTCGCTCAGGGTCTTCAGGCCATACATTACTATGTACCAAATGACTCTGTGAAAGTGCAGCACAAACAGAATCCAGTGGCATAATGTCACATTAGACAACAAAAGCCCCAGATGACACATTTACACATGCATACATGCTGTGATACATACTGTGACATTTGCTCAATATCTACCTAGAGAGAGTGGGAGGGAAGGAGAGAGGTAGAGAGGGATGGAGTGCTGGAGCCGGGCAGGTGAGAAACGAGATGAATGTGTGTCGCACTCAGCCGTCCATCCTAGGGCACAATGGTGGCTATTTTTTCTCTATGATGGACAGATGAGCATACCAACTTTGAGCCTGATGACTCCCACCAGCAACCCCCTTCGCTTTCTTGTCCCCTCAGGTCTTCATAGGCTACCGCTCAGTAAATGAATCCTCTGGTCTCAACATGTCAGAGGTATTTTCTTTTAAATCTGTATCCACATTTCCTGACAGCTTCCTTAATCTTCAGTGCCACATACAAATGTTGGCCAGGCAGAGGGAATTTGTAATGCACTACTGGTGCTCATTGATCTCTCTCTCTCCTCATGTACCTTCTTACCTTCTCCTCGTACCACCGTTGCTCTGCCTGGAATAAGAGAACCTGAAGGCTAGTTGTTTGAATACTTTTCTTATCCTATTATTAAGATGTTTGTGTTTCTCTCCAGCAGGCAGATGAGGTGGCGCAGACAGAGGGCTCCCAGCAGCTCCAGCTCCAGCCCTCAGACTCTTCGGAGAAGCAGCAGCCCAAGCGGTTACATGTCTCCAACATTCCATTCCGCTTCCGTGACCCGGACCTACGGCAAATGTTCGGGGTGTGTATCTCTGCTCATACACTGCTATACACTTTTGATATGTTTCATGAACTGCAGAGACCAACCAGTGCATAAACATATTTGAAACAACTAGAAAACAGCAACAACTGCTCTGTGGTTCAATACACTATAGTATAGAGCTATGTGTTCTTTTTTGCCTTTAACACCTTGAACCCTATGTTATAGACTTCAAACCCACGTGTGAGATAAATCATACTATCATACTTAACTAGCCAAACTCTTCTCTCTCTGTTGAAAGGGAAGACAAAACCCATACCAGTGGAATTTGAGGAATGACAAAGTCCAAATCAGACCTTACATGCAAATACACGGCATTCATTCCCCTGCAGTACTTAAGCAAGCAATGTTTATTCACTCTGTCTGAGCAGCCCAACACTAAATGCCCTCACTGAGCTACTTACATATTGTATATTAAACACAGATCACTTTTGAATATAATGTACATTTTAGTCATCTAAGAAAACACCAATGATTTACTACACTCATAAAACAAATGCCTGCAGCAAGGATAGTTCCTCATATTATACTGCGGAGACAGAGCTGTCAGTCATCTATAAACAGAAATATATAATAGCTTTGTTCATTCTAATCATTTTGCTGTCAATGAAACATTGCCACTAAAGGCAGAACAACTTCGACATTTAGACAGGATAAGCTTCAGTTATCCCAGCTCAAAAATATTCAGGTCAGCCACCTTAATATTCCCCTCAGACCTATGTACTTCAGCTTGGTTCTCTTGAAAAGTTATTCTTCACATCAGTGAGAGAGTGTGTCCTTGTGTTAATATTGAGAAACAATGACTATAGCAGGTAAATAATGGGTTTTTGCAGGTATTTTAACAACCATATCTTCAAGACCGGTCCGCTAGAGCAGCCATGTATATCTGGAATGATCATGCATATAAACTGAAATATATGAAAATTTGCTACCTCTACATGCAGAGGTATCGCTTTAGATCACAGAAAACTGGTAAACTAGCTGGTGAAGTACGGCAGAGTATAAGCAAGCAAATGATGGTTTAAAATGGAACATAATACAGGCACATTAATTTATTTTGTTTCAAATTATATTACTTTATATACTTTATAACACAATATTATACAGTACCTTCCCTTACATGATACATACATGATGCATACCTAGTACAGGTGCATCTCAATAAATTAGAATGTCGTGGAAAAGTTCATTTATTTCAGTAATTCAACTCAAATTGTGAAACTCGTGTATTAAATAAATTCAATGCACACAGACTGAAGTAGTTTAAGTCTTTGTTTCTTTTAATTGTGATTTTGGCTCACATTTAACAAAAACCCACCAACAAATTAGAATATGGTGACATGCTAATCAGCTAATCAACTCAAAACACCTGCAAAGGTTTCCTGAGCCTTCAAAATAGTCTCTCAGTTTGGTTCACTAGGCTACACAATCATGGGGAAGACTGCTGATCTGACAGTTGTCCAGAAGACAATCATTGACCCCCTTCACAAGGAGGGTAAGCCAGAAACATTCATTGCCAAGAAGCTGGCTGTTCAGAGTGCTGTATCCAAGCATGTTAACAGAGAGTTGAGTGGAAGGAAAAAGTGTGGAAGAAAAAGATGCACAACCAACCGAGAGAACCGCAGCCTTTTGAGGATTGTCAAGCAAAATCCATTCAAGAATTTGAGTGAACTTCACAAGGAATGGACTGAAGCTGGGGTCAAGGCATCAAGAGCCACCACACACAGACGTGTCAAGGAATTTGGCTACAGTTGACGCATTCCTCTTGTTAAGCCACTCCTGAACCACAGACAGCATCAGAGGCGTCTTACCTGGGCTAAGGAGAAGAAGAACTGGACTGTTGCCCAGTGGTCCAAAGTCCTCTTTCAGATGAGAGCAAGTTTTGTATTTCATTTGGAAACCAAGGTCCTAGAGTCTGGAGGAAGGGTGGAGAAGCTCACAGCCCAAGTTGCTTGAAGTCCAGTGTTAAGTTTCCACAGTTTGTGATGATTTGGGGTGCAATGTCATCTGCTGGTGTTGGTCCATTGTGGTTTTTTGAAAACCAAAGTCACTGCACCCGTTTACCAAGAAATTTTGGAGCACTTCATGCTTCCTTCTGCTGACCAGCTTTTTGAAGATGCTGATTTCATTTTCCAGCAGGATTTGGCACCTGCCCACACTGCCAAAAGCACCAAAAGTTGGTTAAATGACCATGGTGTTGGTGTGCTTGACTGGCCAGAAAACTCACCAGACCTGAACCCCACAGAGAATCTACGGGGTATTGTCAAGAGGAAAATGAGAAACAAGAGACCAAAAATGCAGATGAGCTGAAGGCCACTGTCAAAGAAACCTGGGCTTCCATACCACCTCAGCAGTGCCACAAACTGATCACCTCCATGCCATGCCAAATTGAGGCAGTAATTAAAGCAAAAGGAGCCCCTACCAAGTATTGAGTACATGTACAGTAAATGAACATACTTTCCAGAAGGCCAACAATTCAGTAAAATGTTTTTTTTATTGGTCTTATGAAGTATTCTAATTTGTTGAGATAATGAATTGGTGGGTTTTTGTTAAATGTGAGCCAAAATCATCACAATGAAAAGAACCAAAGACTTAAACTACTTCAGTCTGTGTGTATTGAATTTATTTAATACACGAGTTTCACAATTACTGAAATAAATGAAGTTTTCCACGATTTATTGAGATGCACCTGTATGTTACTACCCACAATACAGCCAGTAAACCTGATGGATATTATCAGAGCATAAAACCAATTTATATTCCAAAGTTTCATACCAAATATCAAGAGAGAACATTACCAAAGCTATCATATATGGCAGAGAGTTAACGCCCTCATTTGGAAAATATAAGGATCTGCCCAGTGCCACTAGTGCAACACTTCAGCCAACTAAAATTTGAATATACGCAATATATAATAAATCACGTGTAGAAATGTAGAGAATTTTATGGACACATTAGAAGATTCTGTTGTACCATCTGTGTCTGCCAGTCAACGTATGTGTAACTTCATATATATGCATGTTTTACTGCTTTATATGACCCCTTAAATGTGTATGCTTTTCTAATACCCATGTGTGTGTCTCTGTAAAACAGAGAAAGATACAGTTTGACTTTAAATTAGTAGCATTCAGTGAGGGAAAGCAACTAAATGCTGTGCACTGGCAGCTTGTTACTGGAAACTACAAACATGACTGGGAGGAGACCAAAAAAAAGCATATTGCTGTTAGTCTTCGCTTGTTAAGAGTTGGAGCTAGCATTTACTTAAGGCAAAGTGTAAGCGACAGTAGCATTTTTAATCTGATGAAGCACTGTGGATTCACAGTGAGTGCTGAGCTTGGAGAACATCTGTTCCCTCTTTGTTCTCTTTTAGAGAGACGTTCTTCTTCACTTCTCTTCTCTTCCACTCTGCCCAGTATTGATGTAAGGAGCAGGGTCTCCTCCAGTGGAGACTTTTCAGTGCACTTAAAAAGTGAGAGTTGGATTCTCATTAGCTGCTTGTTTGCTGACAGCTCCTGTGTGTGTGTAAGAGCTGTTGCAACACTTGCTGTGAAATCTTGCAAGGACCCAAGGGCACAATTATTGCATGTCATCGATAGACTAGTTGGAATGGATGACATAGATAGGCATGGTGCATCACTCTAAAATTCTTCATGAACACAGAAACTGGGAGGCTGCAAGAGTTTTGGACAAACCAGTGGAGAGAGGTATCAGCAGTATAGGGCCTTAAAGTTGGAGTTTTTAAAGTTATTAAAATCACCGAAAACTCACACCAGAAAGAACCCAGTTCTTCAGTGAGAAGTCAGTTGACTGTGTGGCCTGATTTCTAGTGTCCCCATGTTGTTTTAAAGTATGATCTAAAGTAATATGAATATTTTACAATTAAAACTATAAGAACGACAAAACAGGGTTTTTTATATTTTGAAAAGTTTCCTGCATTTAATAATTCTGATTCGCGCTTTTCAATTTTGGTCCAAATATAGACTTTTCTTGGTTTAGAAAACAAGCCTAATTTCAGCTATATCAGCAAGTATGTCCTATTCTATTTTCATCAGGATAATTTATTTTTTTGTGCAGACCTTCATCAAAGTTAAGCCATTTTGCTAGAAGCGACCATTTGGCATCCAGCAGCAGAATCTATCAAAGCCGTACAAAAATACAAATTTATCTCATCTTAAGGTTTAATCATGTGCTTTAGTGAGGAGATAGCTTTTTTTGATCTTTTCATCCAAGAGGAATGAAAATTCAATTTAGATTCTCAAACCTCTAATTTGATGACTCTATTTTCACATGAGTACATTGGCATGGGACATAGTCAAACAAAGAATGAAAATTAAACAGGCTTCATTACCCAACCTTATTTGAGCCTAATTTTATAATTAGAAAAAGACATCCAAAGCAATTACACCAATGGATATGTGGGCCTAATGTTGGAGAATAAAATGGGGTTTAAAGCACCACCTTGGCGATTCCACACAGGAGCTGCTGAAACGTGATTGAAATGTCAGATTCCTCACTCCAGCACTTGCGTGGTTTTTATTTTATTTTATTTTTTTATTTTTTTTTGCGACTCCAAGCATCCAGCGCCTGAGGAGCTTTCATTAAACTGTAACTACTCAGGCAGTGAAGACGGCCACCAACAGCACTTTGAAGTTCTATCATGACAATAATGAGAAAAGCTCAGTGTTGCATCTAATTCCATATTAAGCCCAATTAACAGAGTGATATTCCAGAGTCTAGATAAAAACAAGTTATTCCTAGTGGAAGCCCAGATGTTTGAGTACTCAATCCAATAGTTAGCCACCCGCAGGCAGTCTGTACTTTACCTGCAATCTACTGAACCCTTGGAACCATATGGTTTCTGCAGGTTACTAAAGGGTTTTATAATGGGTTTATAATGATGCCTACTTATTCCTAATGTCTTAGTTTAGTAGCTTTGTTGATTTAGGTTGTTAAAGATTGGTCTATACACTGATGACTTGTTTTTATGCACTGTATCTTGCACCTTTCATAGTGGATATATTTTACCCCAAATGGCTTGACTAGAGTTGCCAATTCTTACAATATGAGAACCACCCACAGTCCTTACTGCAGTCTCTCAGTGAGCCTGATTTTACCTGTGTGGTTATGAAATCTGTCTGCTGTTGGGTGATTGTGGATGGCAAAGCCCAGTGCGACGGGTCTGCAGCGGGGGCACTCACCTAAGGTGTGTGGGAGAGTCTTCACTGGGGAAATATTTCAGAGATTTCTAAACCCATTAGGGTGGATTAAAACTATTAGCATCCACAGATTTTGTTAAGAGTGGCGGCTATGGTCATGAATGACTTCACACAGAGATCCAAATGGACATGCTTGATAGCTGTTTCTGGCAGCGGAAAAAATGCCTTAATTTGAACAAATGGGATGTATTTGTGTCAAGAATTTGTGTCAATTGTTCGGATTTAGCTCTGAAATTTGAATTGGACTGGGGAAAATGAGTTTGGAGGAGCAAGCAGAGAAGGTAGAGGCTAAGACCTGTAACAGGCAAACAGAAATTGGCACTTTCACCAGTAAACTAGCTATTCTTTCCCAGCACATGCAGAGTCAGTTAAGATTAGAGCCACGCTCTAAATTTGTTGACAAAACCCCCTCCTCTCCTCCAATAAAGACACACCACACACACACATGCACATACAAATTTGGTGCTAGTCTCTCCCAATGGCTGATGGCTGGAAGCATAAAAGGCAGCTCTTCTTAACCTTATTAGTGATCCAGCCCTCGATCAATCCCATTGAGCCACACATTGCCTGGAAGGCCCATTTCTTCCCTGTTGTGCTGAAATGAAGCTGCCGTGGCCTGCTTGACAGGGTAATTAGTTTTAATGAAATAATATGGCCATTGTAGACAGCAATTAAAACCTGCTTTCATTTCACCCATTAGAGGAGCTGAAGGTTTCTCTTTCATTCTGCAGTGTTCCATAATGATCCCCAAAGCAAAACCGCTTAAATGGGATCCTTAGGTCCCTTGTCCCTTGAGAAAACTCCGGCAGTATGCCTGCCTGTTACCTCTTACAAGTGACCACCAAGGTGTAGGAGAAAAATAAAGTCACCCTGTAGTTCAGAATAGTTTCTTCTTAGATATCATGTGTCTTACCTGAGCTTACCTGAACTCCAGAGCTTTGATTATCCACCCCATACACACTGCCAACTTTTGTCCCCACAACTTACTGTTACTGAATCCTAAATGGAATGTTCCAGAAAACCACTTTATCTTTCTGTGACTGTGCCGACTTTGCATTTTCTTACATATGAATATATGTTTATTCATTTATTGAAATAAAACAGCTTAATTCATCATCACAAAGTGTAGATTCTTAACCAAGGCTACTGATTAGCATAAAGAATGCAGGGTTAATACAGAGTGGGAGTAACCAAGAAGCAATGCATGGAGTGGAGTAACAAATTTACCTTCCTGGGAAGAAGGCCTTTATCAGACCTAATGAATCTGCAGGCCAACTTACACTTACATAGTTTTCCTTTAAATATGTTTTTACATAAAACTTTGCAATACACCCAGCAGTACAGCCTTCACTGAAACTGCAAGGACCCGAATCAAAGGTCAGTTGTGGTGGAATGTTCGGGTTTCTTCTTCTGGCAGGTATCCAGGCTGCAAATCCATAAACTATACGCTGTGTCTGAACCACAATCTCAGCTGTGCCTTGTCTGTGGTCAGCACATGTTCCCTAATTCTAATTAGCGAATAAAAAGGAAGGATTGGGCATTTCAGGGGCATCAGATAAAGATGCACAATGCAAATGGTTGGAAAATAATAACCAGTGTGACACATAATTACCAAGACAGTATTCGTCATGGTAATAATAAACAAATACACGGTTTATCATCGGCTATGATGGCTCCTCTACATCCAATTATCCAATTTAATTGAGAGGAGGTGGTGAGTGTTAAATCTCGCCAGAAATATGTTGTCTTATGGTTTCATCCAGCTGCTTTTTTATTTTTTTTTATCAGGGTGAACACCATAGAAAATAACAAGCCATTGTGTGTCATTAAGAGCACTGGTGCATACACAGCATGGTAGTGCTCTTTTGAAAATTTTTCACCGATCAGCAGAATAGCCGGTTCATTCCCTCTACAGTGCACAGTTAGGACTTTCCACAGAGGTATAGTCATATCAGCTAGCCTCATTTAGCACATTTCGATGACTGGTCACTGATAAAAGTGTTTGAGTCCGGTTTCTCTGTGTAATTTTAGTCCAACAGAGAGTGACTTTTGAAGCTTCCCTACTTCGGAAGTAGCTCCATTGAGCAATGGGTATTCTATTTTAGTTAGCTCTGCAATCAAGTGCTCAAGTTTCCTGACAAAGTGCAAAAGAGATGAGTTCTAATTACTCCGTCTCTCCTCTCTCTCTCTTCCCCCCCTCCCCTCTCCCTTTCTTTCTGCAGCAATTTGGGAAAATTTTAGATGTGGAAATTATTTTTAACGAGCGGGGCTCTAAGGTAAGTCAGCTGGAAGAGCAGCTCTTTGTCACTTCATCCCTCTCTCTCCACACAGGTCCCCTTTCCCTTCATGAGTCGAGTAATTACAGCTCTCACACAGCAGCCACAAAGTGACACACACACGCACACACACACATATGCACATAGCACTGTGCCAAGCCACACTCGCTCAAAGGTAACTGTGCACACAGACAACTGTGGGGTTTCGGCTAAATTAGTGTCAACTCACCCAGTTATAATTCAGTGGAGTGTCTGACCAGTGCACAGTGATTCTCCTTTTAGAGCTGTCATACACCGATTTAAACCAGCTTGTCTGTCGGGTCTTGGAAATCTCATGTATTAGCTGTTAGGGATATGTAAAAGCAGTCTTCCAGATAGACATTCTTCCAGATAGAACCGCAGACCGTAGAGGACTCATTATCCAGGGAGAGTTGCTCTTACCCGAGTTCCCCCCTCTGCCTATCAGCTTTGTTAATTAACTTCATTCATTCATTCATTCATTGTCTACCGCTTATCCGATCTATTCTCGGGTCATGGGGAGCCTGTGCCTATCTCAGGCATCATTGGGCATCAAGGCAGGATACACCCTGGACGGAGTGCCAACCCATCGCAGGGCACACACACACACTCTCATTCACTCATGCAATCACACACTACGGACAATTTAGAGATACCAATCAACCTACAATGCATGTCTTTGGACCGGGGGAGGAAACCGGAGTACCCGGAGGAAACCCCCGAGGCACGGGGAGGACATGCAAACTCCACACACACATGGCGGAGGCAGGAATCGAACCCCCAACCCTGGAGGTGTGAGGCAAATGTGCTAACCATGTTAATTAACTTAATGTACTTAAAGTAATCATGTTCAGGAAAAAAAAAAAAAAAACTAATTTTGAACCTGGTATATGGAGGATTCATGTTACTCATGGATAAACCAGTTGTTTTCCTATTTTCAGCTGACATGTAGATGTGTACGTATGAGATCACGCCTGCTGTCACTGTCTTCTGTGCAGCTTTTAAAGCAATTACTAGGGCAGTGTATATGAAATGAATTATTGGAGCTTGAACCAAGCTCTTGTTTGCCATGAAGGTCTAATAGCCAGCACTGGATATGGTGTTTGGGCTGTGGTTGACCATAATTTACAGCTGATATCAGCCAAGGAGGGAAAATGAAAAGAGTATCAAGTCTCTCTCATCATCTCGTCATTCTCTCTCACTCTTTATCTGTGTGTGTGTGTGTGTGTGTGTGTGTGTGTGTAGGCTTATAGCATATCTTCAGCATATTTGTTAATAAACATGTAGTCATATAGGGAAGGCAAATTTAAAATAAATTAGTAAAGTAAATCTCATACATAATATACAGAAATCAAAGTTTTGCTTTGTAGAGTGATCTGTCACTTTATCTCATATCTTATTATTATGTGGAATCCTGTGCTTTCAGTTTTTTTCTGTTTCTGTTTTTCTGTATATGCACACAACTGAATCACTTCCTGGTTTGAAAGTTCACCTGTGACTAATGCTTACCATTTCCCTCTTGCAACTCCACTTACAGTCTGTCTTTTTCCTTTCTCTGTCTCTTTTCCTTTACTTCTTACATGCTTTATTTGTTTTGGTCACTCCTATCACAATTAGGGCTTTGGTTTTGTTACTTTTGAAACAAGTGCAGATGCAGACCGTGCAAGGGAGAAACTAAATGGTACAATCGTAGAGGGACGCAAAATTGAGGTGCTTTCCTAATTTCCTACATTCCTGCCTGCTTCTTTCTCTTATTCTGCTCTCCTAATACTGTACCTGATGCCCTCTCTCGCATGATGCATGAGTTTATGTGTGTGTTTGAATCATTTGTGTTTGTTGGGTTAATGGAGTATATTTTCTGGAATTATATCTGTTGTTAATGAGACATTACTGCCATGTATAAGTTTCCTTAAGCTTCCAAAGCTTATTTGGCCAAGAATGTGTGATGTGCGCTTTATTAATACTGTAATACTATTTATGCCTTCAAATACTGAATGAATTTAAAAGTATGTATGATTAAAACAGCTGTTTGATACATACAGGCACTAAATTGCTCTGGATTTTACAGCCACATATACATGTGCAAGCTTGTTTCAGTGGTTTCATTTTTTTGTATGTGGATGCAAAACATTTAAGTGCATGCTAGGTTTAGTATATGTTTAATTCAGTTCATCTTGGGAAATCAAAGTGCTGCCCAGGATGTTTTAAATCTTAGCTGTTTATCCTAAACAGACAGTGCTTATTTCTTTTATTTGCCACTCTCTCTGGCTCTCTGACATCATCCCTTTCCACAAGCCTATTAAGAATTTCCATAGGGCAATTAAGATCATTCACATAATGTACAAACAATACCAAGGCCTATATATCAAGGGAAAGTCGAGGCCAGTTGTTTCCTAAAGCTAAATGACCGCCAGTGGCCCTGTGGAAAGGAAAGCTATTAATGCTAATTAACACGAGGGTGAAATACTAACATGGTTCTTGTTGCCATCGGCCATGTTTGAATTCCCAGAGCAGCCCCCACCTTTGTCGAAGCTCACTGTGTCGCATACTGTTTAGCTGAGCTCAGACAAAATACTTGTTTCATCTTAAGGTTCAGCTTAAGCTCATGATTATTTCTCTTGCCTTAAGGGATTTCATGTTTGATAATGTGCACCTACACTAGGGGTGACCTTTTTTTGTGAACGGACACCATTTGGTGTTTCTTCTCGAATCAGGTGTCTTTAAGCCAAAGGTTCTCAAATATTTTGTAGGCTAGGACTATTAACCATTAAACAAATTCTTCTCAGTATATATTTATAATCCAACAATTCAAATATCATTATACAATTACACAATAATTGTGTATAATAACATTTTGGATATTTAATGAAGTCAGAGTATGTTTTACTCTAACTTTCCACTGACATAACATATTAGGTCCAGACTGCTCTTATTTATTGGACTATTTGATTTTAGTTATTGCAGATTGGATGAATCTCATTCAATACAATTAAATAGTCAATCACTATATAAGGTCTCAATAATAAATATAGTGATTTTGATATGGGTGGCTTCCTCCACTGCAACAGAATCACCCAAATATGCAGAGCTCTGAACATCCAGAAATGACTTTACATAGTAATGTCCCCAGTTTTGGACATAGATAGGATTGCTACAAGGAATCTGAAGCAGACATGGGAATTCTAAATAACAAGAAAAAAAACAACATTGTTTTACCTGCTGGTTGAGACAACACCTCTAGCTGTGCTAAATCTTGCATGGTCATCTGTATGTGCACACAAGTTGTATTTCTTGTTATCCACTACAGTGTGAGTCACTGTTTGCATGTTAGTGTATCTTTATTTTCTTCTTCTACCTTCTAACACTGTGGCTCATATTTCATTCAGGTAAATAATGCAACAGCACGAGTAATGACAAACAAAAAAGTGGCTAACCCCTACACAAATGGTAAGTGCTTTTCCATCACTTTTTCCCTTTATACATTAGGCTGCATTGCCTTAAATCTTTACACACTTAAAAATAACGGTATCCTGCAAAATGTAACTCCACATTTAAGTGCATGCTGCCAGCCCACAAGCAACTTTGTGGCTTTTCCCCTATGCCACAACCCCTATCAAATTTATCAGGAGCGAGTATACAGAATGCACCACACAGAGAAGCTAGGGGTCACGCTATACAAGCCGCTTTGCCAAGCTCACTGAAACTTATTGCTGTAGACTGGTAGAGAGGGAGAGAAGTGAGAGACAGAGAAGAAAGCAGCACAGACCCCCCAGCAATGCACTAGTCAGCCAATATGGAAAGAAAGAGGAGGCCATTTTACAGCCTCCATCCATCACTGACAGCGCACCAGATAACTTTCACTTCTCTCTCTCACGCCCCCCATCTCTATTGCTCTCTCACATTCTGCACCTCCCAATTTTCAGACTACTCCAGTGCAACCTTTCTCAAAAACTCTTCCTCCAATATTCTGTGTTAATCTATTCTCTGCCCTTTCCTCTACTTTGACATAGCTTTATTCTTTCATCTTGTCCTTCTTTACGTTTTTTCTCTTTTATTTTTGAAGCATTACCTTTTGTTGCTTGTTTGATCCCAGTCAGAGTTAAACTAAAGAAAGTTTTCTGAAAATACTTGCTAGGTTAAGGCATTAGGAATTCCAGCATTAAACATTGATGAATCGCTCTTTGTGTGTTCTGTGTAGGCTGGAAGCTGAACCCAGTAGTGGGAGCTGTCTATGGTCCTGAATTTTATGCAGGTAAACTAATTCTTCTCTTAACTTCTTCAACCTATGGTTCAGTAATTCATCTTAAAGCATATTAATAATTTATCATAGTACTATAACTACAGTAAGGATGTAACTGATTACAAATATTTTTTTTCAGAATGAACTTGTGATGTTCACATATGATCAGGAGGCCCGCTATTCATGTTTTTTCTAGTGTGCCTAGACCTAACCAACCTAATCAATTTCTTCCTAAGCTCCACAATTAAGCCATATTTCTACAATATCTGTTTACAAACTGGGCTGACATTTACTAGAGAATTTGATTTCATTTAGTAATCCTTTAAATTACTTAAAATGTATTAATTATGCATGATCATTGTGCTGGAATATAACAAAGCCAAAAACTAATGTACATTTCTTAATTGAGATCCAACTAGATTCTCAATTTCGGAAAGACATCCTTGTTTTGAAAGATACTTCACTGTACAGTATAACAAAACATAGTTCAGCTAGCCACATGTGTAAATATACAGTATATCTAATATATATATATATATATATATATATATATATATATATATATATATATATATATATATATATATAAATATATGCATAGTATATATAAATATATGCATAGTATATGCAAGATATAATAATATTGTAAGTGTTGGACCCATGAGCAGCTCAATGGGGTTTAAGGGGTTAATATAAAATCATAGTAGTAAGGCGTATCAAAAAGCTTTGTTGTCTAGTGATTTTGAAGCATCTTGATAGTTCTGACAGCTGACTGACAAATAAAGCTTGCAAAAACATTGCTGATTTATTCTTGACACATAAGATACGTACAGTCAGAAATCTATGCAATTTTCCAACAATATTTCAAAGATAATAATACCAATATTCTCTATATAAAACATAAATATGTATTTTAAACTTGTCCTATGCTATTACAGTCAAAGCTGATTGCTGTAGCAATGCTATAGCATTTCCAGCATTAATGGTTCTTTTTTTTCCCCAAACACAGACAAACACTTATTGTGTTGTTTACATTAGGTAATTGAAAGTTAAGTTGAATGGCAAATGGCACTTAAAAAGTTGCTCTCATTTGAATGGTCTAAAAGCACAACTGATAACTACCATAATGTCAATTCCAGCACCGTCTATAGGTTCTTGCTGTTCTGTTTATTTCATGGACAGCAAAGATGTGCTTCTGGCTGCTAACAAGTTAATGAGATGAAAACAAGACCTCTGTTTACTTATCTTGCATGCACACAGCAGTTTAGAGAACTTTGGTGGTTTAGTTAAATGAAGAGTGTTGACTTTCTGGCATATTGCTGTCCCCCCTTACTCCCTACTTTCTGATTTCTTTATTGCTGTGTGTTCTTTGGATCTTTTGCATCCTAATGAGGGGGAAATGGTATTATTTCATTTGGAAGAAGTGCTGAGCACATCGCATCACTTTAACGGCCTGCCTTTTTGCTCATTAGACTAAAATCTGTTCATTCCAGGACAGCTTTACAACGAACCTCTAAATAACCGCCTGTGACAGAGAGCAGTCATTTATCATTTTCATTTCACTCCTTCTCCCTCCCCTACCTCCTGCTCTCCCTTTCTTCCTCTCTTCTTTTCTCCACCTCCCTCCCTCCCTCTCTCCCTCTTTCTCTCTCTCCCTAACCTCCACTTTCTGCCTCAAATACCTGCTGATACATGCTTACACAATCAACTGCATATCATTATACAAAACTCCACTTCCTCATTTATCTGCTCATCTGAGCTTATGTAGTAGAGGACACATGAATAGGAGTTGTTCAATAATTAAACATTTATGGGGGGAAAATTAAATTATGAGGTGGCGCAGTGGTGTAGTGGGCAGCTTCCATCTCACAGCTCCAGGGCCTGCGGTTGAATGCTGAGCTTGGGTTACTGTCTGCGTAGTTTTGCATATTCTCTGTGTGGGTTCTCTTTGGGTTCTCCTGTTTCCTCCCACATTCTAATAGTAGATTGGATACACTATATTGCCCATAGGTGTGAAGCGGTACGTACATGGTACATTGCAATGAACAGTCATCCAAGCTGTTACCTTCCCAGGATGCCACTGTATCCAAGGGTAAAGCAGTTGCTGAAGAATACATGAATTTTACAATAATGGTCTATGTAATCTGCTGTAAGTTTGTGGCAGTGAGGTAAAACATCATCAGGACACAGCAACAACATATAAAATGTATACAAATACACAACTCCTTCTCATCCACACTAGCATACACAACCATATGAGCACAAACCTTGCCATCAAATCAGATTTACTGTGGTCCGCCACTTCAGCGTCTTGGCTTGGGGAGCCAGCATGCTTGATTTATTGGATGCTAATTTTTCATGTCTTCTTAACACGCCACTAAAGTTTGCCAAGCCTAAATGACACCATATGCCTCCCATGCCCCCAGGGACAGCAGTGGAGAGACTACAAAATGGAAATAAGATATAGATTTCCCTGACTAATAGGGATTGTTCTAGAAAAGCCCCATCCAAAACCACCCTCCTCCCTCCCACTTGATCCTTCTATCTTTCAAAAAAAAAGAAAAGAAAGAAACAACAAAAAGACATGGTCAGTGCATTTCTTCTGGTATAATTATGGCTACATTTAATATACTTTGGGGGATGGGGGCTGAAATCGGATGTAAAAGTGATTAATCACTGTTTATCAGTCCTAGTTTCTGTGCGGGAGATCAGCGAAATTGGGCACCATAAATCGTGTTGTGCTGACAGCGCACTCCGTCTCCATTCGTCCTGGCGCTACAGGTTTATTGTCCTCAAATCCCATTCAGGAGAATGACGGATGAGGGCCTCCGATCGCCTGCTTTTAACCTGTTTCAGGGAAGTCGGGTTTCTCCCTCCTGCAGCTAGCCCATCCATCCCTCCATCCCATTCACACATCTCTGTCATCTGTCCATCTCTTTCTACACTGAATGAAATACATTGTAATATACTACTATTTCTCCATCCCTCTCTTCTCTTCTCTTCTCTTCTCCTCTCCCCTCTCCTCTCCTCTCCGCTCCGCTCCTCTCCTCTCCTCTCCTCTCCTCTCCTCTCCTCTCCTCTCCTCTCCTCTCCTCTCCTCTCCTCTCCTCTCCTCTCCTCTCCTCTCCTCTCCTCTCCTCTCCTCTCCTCTCCTCTCCTCTTCCCTTCCCTCCTCTCCTCTCCTCTCCATCCCCTATTGATCCTGAATTTAGGCCCTGAACCTGTTGTTCTTACACTCACATCTCCCCTAAACTCCATTTAGACACATGATGCTTCTCTTTTGCCCTTTCTGCTTAACTTTTTCCTTCTCCCGTTCTCCGTCACTGTGCCATTCCTGTCATCCTTAGTGTCTCTTTGTTCTTCTCAGCCTAAGCAGAGTGAATAGAGCTAAGCCAGGGCTGAGGGCTGAGCCCGTGATCCCTGCCTGGAGAACTTAATTGTGTAATCTAGGGTCTTTTCTCTTGAGTATGTCAGCCCGTGCTGGGTACACATGCATGAAGGACACCAGGGGAAATGTAATATTGATTGATTGACTGTGTCTTCAGCCAATGTATTCAGTGCTTGGCAGCACGTTGAGCCGAGACCAACAACATGAGATTAAAATGCAAAGTAGATGGGAGGGAAATATTAATAGTGCTGTTTTTTGGGGTTTTTTTGTTTTGTTTTAAGTAGACACTTAAACATTTGCAAGGGAAAGTGTGACACATATTTGCTCCCAGTCATGCCCAACTGATCCAACTTTGCAAAGACACTGCTGGGTGACCTCATCTTTTATTACTGAGTGGTACTGTCACACACAACAGCTTCCACACACATATATGCATTAGTAATGTAAGTGAATATAAATACATTATTCAGTGTGACCAGATAACATGTTCTAATAGATTTAAACATGGATACAAATAGGCACACTATTTCTTTCTTGATTTTTTTTATTAAGAAACTAACCAGAAAATTTAGAGGGCCTTTGATTGAGTGTAGAGGTGTGCACTGGGACTCAGATCCATTTATATTAATTTAATCTAAATTATGTTTTAAAACAATGTAAGAAAATTAAATTAAACAGATTGAAGGTTCAGTGTGGTAAATACATGCCTCTTGATCTTATTATTGAAAACACAGCGAAGGAAGTTTTGAAATCAGTTTTAATCTAAAGATCCAGACAGGGGGTTAGCAAGCCCGTAGTCAATGAAGGAGTCCTAATAGGGGATGTCATTGCACTAAACTGCAAGGGAAGCTTTTCAGGTGGAATGATGACAGGTTATATTTAGACAAATGTTGCATTTTTGTGCCACTAGTGCCATTAGTTATTGTCTTCTTGGGATTTTTTTTTCTAATACATCCAGTTATATCAATACATTTTAGTTGAAGGTTTGCGTGTTATGTACCGTTACTCTCTCTGCTTAGGGCATTGTTTGGTCTTCTTTTTAATCATGCTGCCAGTCAAAATAACAGCAACATATGAGGTATTAGTCAATTTATGCACCCGTATAGTTTTGCTGCTTCATGGGCTTTATGGGGTGTCATAACTGGCTGTGGTGATTTATGGCATATTATTGAATCAGTGCAGCATGCAGACCCATAGCTCATTATGAGATTACATTTGTGTACATCATAGCACACACAATGCACACAGAAAATCAAAGGAAAAAAAATAAGAGCAGTGCATATGAAAGGAAATTCAGGATAAATTGGCCATGGCCTGGCATATATCAAAGACCACTGCTGTTTGGCATATTAACACTGGCGTCCATAGCTTAGGAGGGACAAATTAAAATGTCAACAGCTTCACTCTATATCAAAACGTCAGACCAAACTCCTTACCTTCTGCCATCTGTCTTTCTTCTACATCAGATAAAGGGGCACTACACACCACCCTGTAGCTGAACATTATTCTCTGCCTCACTGAATTCTCTCCTTTTTATTTTAAGAGCCAATCGTGATTAGCAGTCATTAACAAAATTAAGTATTTGGTACACATCTGCCCAGAAGTACAGCCAAGCAGTTGGACTGCAGTTTGATTTCCTGGAACACAGTTAGGGAAGAGCAAGATTCCAGGTGTTCATTCAGGAAAACATTAGCTATATTAGCTATACAATACATACAAATAAATGTATTGTACTCAGAGTTAGAGTTATGGTTGGTATCAAAACAACTTAAATAATGAACCACACACAGCTTTTATGCCCTTCAGTAATGTTTAATGGAAGAACAGATTCAGATAGGAAGTATTCCTAATAGTATTACTCTAGTATACCTCAGGTCACAGTGTATGGAGGTATAGTGTTAGCTTTGCCTAAAATCCTGTGGATAACAACCTGGAATAATAAAATATAAAATACTGTTTATGAGGCTCTGTGGGCTCACTTTGTCACATCATATTTCACATTCATAGAGTTAGAGGTGATGTATGCATTTGTATATTTTCTTATGACATCTGAAATAAAATGAAATCCAACTCGAACACCCACACATGTTTTGAAGAATTTGCAGTGATGCTTCTCAAAAAAAAAAAAGATTTAAATGTATAAATGAATATCATTGAACCTGAAGCCAGTGATATTCAACCTCTGAGCAGCACAGACCCACAGGTCAATTGAGATCTCTTCTCTTCTCTTCTCTTCTCTTCTCTTCTCTTCTATAGTCACAGGCTTCCCATACCCAACTACAGGGGCAACGGTGGCATATAGAGGTGCCCACTTGAGGGGCCGGGGTCGTGCAGTCTACAACACGTTCCGTGCCGCACCTCCACCTCCTCCCATCCCTGCTTACGGAGCGTGAGTTCCACTATATAACACTTGGTTTCCAGACAATATCATTCACATGTCAATGTCCTAGAGCATTTTTCTCATAGGCAATGCCAGGCTATGTTTATTGTAATGCAGCTATTATCATAATACTATGAGCTGTGTTCTGTTCCTTGCAGGTCTGTGTGATTAAACAAAACGCCATTCGTGCAACTGCTGATAAAATACTGTCAAATTAAATTGCCCTTATACTTACAGTTAAATTGATTTGTTTCTCAGTCAAATGATGAACTGAATCCCTAGCATATCCGCTTGGTAATAGAGCAGAGGACATCAGAAAACAACAAGAATTTTCTAGCAGAAAATAACAATTACTCTACGATGTGAAAATGACTGTCATTTTTCATTTGCTGCAGTTTTTTGTCTTCTCAGCCTAGAGCACCCTTTTTTGTTTTGCCCTTTGAATTATTTCCTATCACTATTTCTACAGCAAAAGAAGTTGTTTATACACATTACACTGATGTCTCTCTTTTTTTATTCACAGTGTGGTTTACCAAGATGGCTTCTATGGTGCAGAGATCTATGTGAGTGCCTTTCCTCTGCCTTTTTAGCCGTTGTTCTTTGTTCTGATTCTGTAAACAGACAGAAAGAAAACAGTGCTTGTGCAGGTTTCTGTAGTCATGTCTGCATGTCACCATACTTCCAGGGTCGTTAGGATGACACCCTTGCATGCCCTGTCAGTGGCCTGATGGAGAACTATAGCCTCCATGAGCAACTCTCTCCAGCATTGCTAGCGTGTTATCTCTCTGCTCTGGCTGAACAGCTGCTGCTGAATCTTTCATAAGGCTAGGGTCAACATAGGTAGCCTGCACAAATCCACTAGGACAACCCTTTCATGGTCACCGAGAGCCTTGTCAAGGTCTCCTATACATGTGCTTCCTTCCCATGGTGACACAGTGAAAGTACATGAAGTGAAATCTTCTCAGACATGCCCTCATTTTTAGGCTGTAATACTGGTTACATGAATAGTGTGAACCATAGACGTGATCTCCCCCATTTCCTGGCTTCTGACTCGTTTGTGTTTCCTCAGCTGCCATAGCTGATTGATTTCACTGGGAGGAAGGGCCATATCATGTTAGATAAGCTGGCTGCTTGAGTGTTTTTGTTTTGTTTTGTGAAGCACATTCTTATCTACTCCTCTCAGTTCATATTAAATTGTAGCCAAAAATTCTCCCATTCAATGCCAGGCCCATGCCCAAGCACAATTATTCTTGACAGGATGTCAGAAGGCATTAGACAGTCAGGTGATCAGAAGGAGTGAGAAAACATACCTCCCTTTCCCAGGATTATGTCACTAGAGGGAAAATGGGAAGGAATTCAACTTTCAGATTTAAAGAAAGGGAAAGCAGCCAAGACAGAATAATGATGCCCGTTCCTACATGTTTTGGACAGATCTATAACTATAGAAGTCTGTAGCTGCTTTAACATTCATCTCTTAGCCAAATGTAAACAGAGCTCCTGAGTGGTGTGCTAAAGAGGAGCAAAACCTCTGTACAGTCTATACATGGGTTTTTACAGTGACCTGGTTTCTTTTTCTCTCTTTCTCTGCAGCACTTGATCTACACAGATGACTGTCTGACTTTAATCCACAACTGAAAAATGAGAGAGAGCATATATAATTTAGTGTTGAGTCTTGTATCAGAGGCTATGCTCAGTCTGACACACTCTGTGCCAGAGCCACTATAATATATAGAAGAGATGTCAGAGAATGCAATAGCAAAGTGGAGATGGAAGAGCAGAGCTGTTTCATTTAAATAGACACTTTGGATAAACATCTAAGTGACTAAAGATACTTGCTCCCAGCAAGCAAATTCATTCAGTCTTTACAGCAAGGCATATTTGTATTGCATTTGCCCACAAAGCTTGTTCTGAGTACATGGTTATCAGCCGAAACCAGCTGGATTGCTGATCTTCTTTGGTGGTTAATGATCACGGCTAATGATATTTGATGCTGCTTGCAGCATGCCTATTAATAGCAGACTTATGTGAAGCAATTAATGCCTTTGTCAGATGTCATCTAATGCTTACACAAGCAATATTTAGTGTCTGTCATGCTTTGGCTTCTGTGGAGCACATTTCCTGTCAGGACAGCTCCCTTGGGCGTCGTGCCAAAGGATTCGTATTGGCCAGCCACATTAATTAAAAGGTCCTCCCATACTCTCAGCCAAATCTTTCATTTGGTTTCATTCACAGTAAGCAAGCATTGACTGGTTTTAAATGTTTATACCAGATTCCCACTTAAAATGCTGATCGATAGGCACCCAGTGCTACCATTTCGATTGATTGAATTGATGCTGAGCAGACAGGAATGTAGCAGGTAGCACGGCTATCACTGCACACAGAGTAGATAGGTATACGTGCTTGATTAGTGCACTATGTGAACTATTGTATGGAGTCATGCATTGCTGTTAGTGAGGGAAGCGTAGCTGTGTATTGCAGATTCATTTTCTGCGTCATCTTGGTTCCGTAAAAAAAAAAAAAAAAAGGCTAGCTCAGGGATATTCTGTTTTTAACTGTGTTCAAGGTTTGCCAGGTTTCTTTATTTATCTGTTTATCTAATTTATTATACAGCTAAGGTTTTCTGTCTCCTGTGTTTCGACAGGGTGGCTATGCGGCATACAGGTATGCCCAACCAGCCGCAGCAGCTGCAGCAGCTTACAGTGACAGGTAAGAGTCTTCCAGCTTCCTCCCTGTCCCAGGGCATTATTGCTTACTGCTTACATTTGCTGTCCTCAGTAGAATTTCTCGTGTTTAATTCTATTTGGAACTGTAGCAGATGTCCTCACATCTGGTATTTTTCCAGTGATGTAGCTTAACCTTCTCCCAGTGCACATTAGTACACCAATAAGTAAATCATCCACATAAAGATGTTGATAACATTTGGAATTACTAGCATGTTTGAACAGGGACAATAATTATTGTCTCTGTAGAGTTTGACTGTGAGTCCAGTCTTTCATCACTCTCACATAGCTATCCATCATTCCTGCAAAATGTTTCTACTGAATATTGCTTTAAGACGAATACGTGAATAATAATCTGTAAGGGGAAGTGGTTAAAACGAGACAGGATGTGATGAAAATAATCAACAATAGAGCAGTGTGATTGTTGATACTTTTAAAATAATAACACATCCCAAAGTGTTTTATTCCTCTTACACCACAGCAGTTTGCTAACAAAAGAAAACCTAACGTTACTAATAAAGTTTAATTTATTTTATAATTGCATTTAATGTTGTGGAACACTCACAAGATAAGCTTTTTTTTAATTATCACTAAGGTTAATGCAGCTATTAAAGGTCATTTCTCACACGCCTCTATTTAATAAATCTGTGATTAAAAATGCAAGTTTTTTTCCTGTGTTTGAAAACTGACCGTTACAAAGAGCTGACACATCAGTATGTCCCTCAATTCATGTGAAACAAATGTCTCATCATAGTTTCATCACATCAATGATTATACATTTATAATATGGAGAATCTGCCATACAGCAGATTCTATATGAACAGTAATATATTAGAACAAGAGCATTAATATATGCATGATTGTGTGATTTGGATTATATTATGTTCCTTCTGTCAGAGCTTTGCTGTTATAGAAAAGTAATCAGCAGCACTGTGGTATAAATTGTATTAGCATCTTAGATACATACGTTCATAATCTTGCACCCAAGTGAGCTTACTTCCTAGAGCTTTGGCCACTTATCTTAGGCCTGGAGGGCTGTGTGTGTGTGTGTGTTTGCGAGGGTGGGATGTGTGTTTGAGGAGCAGGGTGGTGCCGTGTTGTCAGTAATTTATCTGGGACCTGTGGGGACCCTGTCAGGTTGGATCAGGGCAGACGCTGGTTTAATCTGGGCGAGATTGAGCGTGTCAGTGGCGATAAGGCCCAGCCCTGCCCACTAGCCTGAAGAGCACAGATAATGTAAGATTTATCAGAGGCAAGCGCTGATCCACATCAGAGCAGGTGAAGAGACTGGCGTTCTGCTGCAGTGATTTCAGCCGCCTCTTCTCTTCACGCTCTCATTCCTCCCGTTGCCTCTTACTCTATCATTCTGTCCTCCCACAAGCCCCCTTCTGCAAAAAAAGCATTTCTTCAGTATTCTCTTTATTATTTAACAGGTCTTCTCTACGTGATGTTTATTTATTTGATATTTTATGGAGCAGATCACTGGAGGCAGAGTGTTAAAACTACAAAATCAAATTTTATCATCTTTTATTTTGCTTACCTCAGATGTCGTGACTCTATAATACATATGGTGTATTCAATTTTGGACTGAAACTACAAGGCTAACATAGCTAACAAGTAATAGAAGATTGTGAATATCAATTAGCAGCATACAGACCGCAAGGCAAAATCATCAAACATTTGCCTCAAACCAGGACAAATAGATTTGTCTTTGGTTTCTGATACTGTGTGACACTGTTGTGTATAACTGAATCCATAAGTACTTGATTTACATACAGACACGTTCCATATTAAAGGAAAAACTTTGTTGCTCTGTGCATTTTGCTGCCATGCTTCCATGAGTCCACTTGCCCCGTTGTAGTTAAGAATCAGTGCCAATGAATGCAGAATTATTCTGACTGTAGGATAAAAACAATGTGAAGCATATGATATGGCCTTCACAGTCACCAGATTTGAACTGTAGGATAATTCTGTTATTTTATTGCATTTATGATGTTATATATGAATTAATCTGACAATATAATTTGAGGCAAGTCTGTGATGACTTGAGGTTATTTGCTGATAGCTGCATTACTTTCATGCTGTTTTTTCCAGCAAAAAGCTCCATTGCAAAATACAACTAAACTACATTCTGTTGACATTCAGTCTCAGTTGATTGGTTAAAATGAAGTACATAAATAATTAGCATTAATTACCTTTTCTCTAAACCATTCTTTTAATCTGAACCTTTAATATGAATTCTGTCAAGAGAACAGGAACTCATGCTAGGTGGATTAACTTGGTAATGGTGACGTGTTTAATACTCATAGCACATCCAATCCTATTTACTTTAAGCAAAGTGATTTTTTTTTAATAATTTAGTTCATGAAATGATGAATGAATATACTCCTAGTAAACTGCATTTTGATGTGGAGCTTTAGTGATTTACCTGCTGATATTTTACAGTGTAACTCTAATTTGTTCAGAATGGCCAAGCTCCATATTGACCTGGGGATTCCCAGGTGAAGCACACACAGACACTGAAAATCCTGTGTGACAAAAACCTGGTCAGATTTGATAGCATTTCCATGTGAAATAGCCATGTCTGGGTTAAGGATTTCCCCCGTCTCCTCTTTTCTCCTCGCTCAGTCCCTGCCCTTAGCCCTGGCCTTGCAATGCCTTATCTGCTCCCCACAGGCCCTCATTTGCAAGCATGTGTCGGGGAAAAGTAAACAAATGAAGAAGGGAAGTGTTGGAAGTAAATAAATAAATAAGTGAACAAGTGAGGCCCATCATGGAGGAATTAGTTCCAACCCGCCAACAATGAAAAGAGTTAGAGAAACAGCTATCCCCAGTGCAGGCTGGGCAAACAAGGCAGGGCAGAGGAGCATGGCCAGAATGAAAAGAGCTACACACACACACACACACACACACACACACACACACCAAATATATCTTAAGCACACTCACTCTTCCAGCTTCCCTCCTGTTCTCTTTATTCATTTTCTCCATTCACATGTTCCACTCAAATTTATATAACTTTTGACACATCCTGAAAGATAAAATGCTCACTACTTTTTCCCCTAAACATCATATGACTGCAAACATGTTTCCCCCATACCTTTACCTTTATACTAGACTGTATTTTATCAAGCAGACAGTAGTATTTTCCCTAAAGATCAAGACCGAAAGGATTGATGGGAATTAAAAACGAAGCCGATCTATGTTTCGAAATATTTACTGACACCTCCACATTCTCCACTCTTTCTACAGCTATGGCAGAGTCTATGCAACAGCAGACCCTTATCACCACACGATTGGACCTGCAGCCACATACAGTGTGGGCACTATGGTAAGTCTTGCTTTTAGAAAAATTAATCTGTTATAGTACAGACACAAATACTCCTGACTTCATGTACATAGTTTCATGATGTTACTCGAGCAGTTGCTCAACTTATGTGATCAGATAATAAAAAAGCTGAACAAGTCATTGTGGCAAGGCATCGATGAAAGGTTTAGTAATGTAAACAGAGTCATAAAAGTATGAATTTTGGGTGATTGTGGATTGTGTTGTGATGATAAGCACAGCCTATGAACCCGACAACGGAGAATATTTTACTCGCCTCATTTTACTCGTCTTCCCAGGTATGTATCTGTTTGTCCAGAATAGTTGAACATTGAATCTCAGTTCCCTAGTAATTGAAAGGAGATGTTCTGTCTCAAAGGTGATATTGAACTGAACTTGATTAATAAGTCCAACCCATTTTACTGTCCATATGAGAACAATCAACTTGTTGTGAGGATAGTTGTTCTGTTAATGGTTGTTTTTAGCTAGCTTTTGCAGCTAACATCAAAGATGAAAAATTCTAAAACTCCTATCCGTGCAAACTAAAACAATTGTACAATATGTTTGTTTTGGGTTTTTATTTGTTTTTATGGTTGTGGGTAGGGATATATCCAAAGATTTATGACCATCAAGCGCGTGCAGCAGCGTGCCAAGGGATATTAAAGAATAGCAAAAGATATAGAGAGCAGGAAAGACCAAAAAGATTTCATTGCTTTCACCTTCCCATGCCCATGGGGCTTATTGGACAAACACTCTGCCTAAGACAAATGGCTGGAATTTACCAAGCCGACATGCGTGTGATTCTCAAAACAGTGATTCCCAGTGCAGCTGCTAGCTAAAAGCTTTCATTAATTAAGACCATTTTTTCCTCTTCATTTACTTAATTAAAACTGTGGCCTGTGTTGATTTTTTTCCTTCCTTCTTCCTCTTCCTTTTTCAAAACATCCTCCCTTTCTCATGACCATAATTTCTTGGTCTAAAGCACAACAAATAGCAAATTTGGAGCTGGATATGGGGCAATAATAGGTCTTTACAGCTCTGACTAGTATACAGAGCAAACTGGTAGCAACTAAAGGAGCTGATAGTAATCAGATAGGAATCTGATCTGAATCTCGCTGAATCTCCAGCTAGGAAAATTAACAGAATTTAAGTATATTTGATCATCAAATCTCATTTAAAAAAAATAAGTTTAATAATGAATCCCAAAGAGGGTAAAGTAAGTTCTTTTTCCTTCAATCTCTGGGATCGTGATTGATGAGAATTCATGCCAAATTTTGAGGCATGAGCATTTCTTATAGAAAGGCTGGAGATGGAGGCTTTGCAGTTGATACACTGGGTCTGAGCAGTGAGTCCACTGGACAGCAGTCCAGTTAAAACAGAGCAGTGAGAATGTGCTTAATGTACCCCAGGACATCTCTGATCAAATAAACCTGAGGACTAGAGAAACTATCCTCTGGGCAGGACGACTATATTGAGCCTTTAAAGAGAACCATCTCCTTGCTCTCTGTGGGTTTGAAGAGAGTTGTTAGGCCAAGATAAAGGATATTAATACTGTTGATATGGCTATAAATCATTTAGTATTGTTGGATTTTTTTTCCTTCTTAAATGTAATAAGATATATGTTTTAACTGAAGATTGTGTGTGAGCTGCTTTAGTCGCTACCTGGTTTAACTTTAAGAGTACATGCGAGCTCAGAAACACATTAGCTATGGAATTTAATCTGCCACAGCAAAGCAAACAGATGATTTATGAAGAAAAAAGGAAGAAGAAATGGAAGGAAACAGAACCCAAATACTTTACACTGATTGGAACCTTTTTTTTTCATCTTTGATGTTGCAGGCTAGCCTATACAGAGGAGGGTACAGTCGCTTCACTCCATACTAAAGACAGAAAATTCATCCCCAGACAAAACAAAAAGCAAACAAAAATGCAAACAACCCACCTTCTCCTTTCCTGGGAAACTAAATAGAACAAAATGCTTCCAGGTTACCATCGACCCCACCTTGAACACCCTTTCAAGTGAAACCTCTTAACATTTCTGCAATTTACTCATGTTTTCTCTGGTGCGTGTATGTGTGCCTCACTGTTGTATTGATTTGGAATCTGTTTTGTTTGTATTGAAATGTGTGGGCCAAGACAGGAGGGGCTGAATGACAGCTTGTGGGGAGGAGAGATGCTGTTCAATGAGCTTTCTCATTTAGTCTGGCCTTAGATTTATGGGCATGAGCTCAGCTGATTTATGTTATGAGAGCGTGAAGGGAGAAGGCCTCGCACTGGCTTTATGTGTATTACTCAATGGAACTGCACTAAGCAACATGTGCAAAGCAACTATCTGGCCAGAAATACAAGCATATTTAATTCTCTGCTCTTGCTTGACTAATACAAAAAAGAAGCCATCTGGTTGTATCGCAAGCATTCAAGCATGTGGGTCGGAAGGAACGATAGATACACTATAAATGATAATATACACTATGATAAATATCACTGATGTTTTTTGAGGGGGCATTTTTCCTTTTGACATTGTTACTAGATTATGAGAGACCGTCTAACTCATTTTAACCCCTTCTCTAAGGCAATTTTAGTGGGAAAGGGAAATTGTGAAGGGATTTGTTTTGAAAGCTAGGTTCCTAATTATGGAACAGTGGCTGTGCTGCCCTTCTGCTGAACATCGTACATCTGTTATATTTCAATTTCTGTTTTACTTCAAAAAAAAAAAGCTCATTGACACAGATCTCTCCTCAACTTCCAGTAACCAATACATTGTCTTCATGCCAGTTTTATTAACATTTTTATTAAATCCTTATTTACTAACCCATGCTGATGTTAATGTGACATTTTACAGTATTCCTGTCAAGAAATAATATACTGTTAACCCAATTGTATTCCATTGCTACAGACCAGCATAATATTTCAAGAAATTGTAAATGCAATTCAGTTAGTTTAATTTTTTTTTTTTGCTCATCGCTTATAAAAGATGCTGATGTTTTCAAGTGATTTATAATCAAATGTTTTCTAAGCATATATATGCTTAGAAAACATAAGAAGCATAAACTTTACCATAATTATATTCAAATTGAAATGGAACAAAACAGTACTCTATAAAATCTCTTTTAGTGGAACAGAGCTCTTATGTTCATAATCAAGTGCCCTGCAGTAGAATTTCCAGTATGAGTGTGCACTTAATCACAGCTATTATCTCCAGCTCTTATCTCATTCTGTAAATAAACATCGAGTATTAATATCACAAAGGTAGAGCACATTGGTACTACATGGTCTGTTGCACCCTCTAGCTGATAAAATCTTAAAAAATCCCACTGCAGCTTAAATGAAGACAGTGAAGGCATAGTGGTGTGCTGTTGAAATATTCATTGCTGTTGTGGCACACATTTCTTCGTAAAGGTCACTCTTGCAATGAGATGCTGAAATACAATCATGAGATAAAACTGTTAAAAAAAAAAAAAAAGGCAAAAAGTGCCAAGTAAGTTTAAAATGAGAAACAAGGAGGAGGCTTCCCTTTCCCTTGAGATTCTGCACATTTTGCAGAGATGAAGCACCACAGGGTACTGAGCAACATGTTCAGCTATTGATTTGCTGTTGAGGTACTTGTTAAGCGCTTGGTGTGTCCCACTGAGTCATATATTTCTGGAACATTATTAGCTGGCCAAAAAATGTATAGGTGGCTTCAGAATCCTTAATAAGACAGCAACAATTTAAGAGTTCTTTCAAAAAGGAAGGGAGAGTTAAGATGAACAGGTTAGGTTTTGAGAAAATCAATCGAACCTTATCAGACATGGTCTGTACCTCCTCTCAGGTAAGATCCATATGTTAACCATGTCACACTATCCTAGATTGAATCACCCCGAGAGAGTGGTTGTTACCCTTGAAAGATATTTAGTTTGTCGTTTGCTTACAGGTGCATACCTCGAAACGGGGGTATATTCTAGTCGTGTTTCTTATGAATCAGGGCCGTTTTTCCTCCCAGTGGAGAAGTGGAGAAGTTCACAGGTGAAAAGCTCTCTCTCAAGGTGACATTATGCTAAGACCCAGCACTTTGTAGAAAGCCAGTGATAAGACATGCTAGGCCTTTAGAGAACATACTGTGAAAGAGAGAGAGTAAGAGAGAGAGAGTAAAAGAGAGAACGAGTGGGAGAAGCCAATAATCCTTTCTGTGAAATAGGGCCTCTTTCGTTTCCAAGTTGTTCAGGGTGTTGATCATGTCCCAGAGGCTCAGAAGCAGCTCACATCCCCATACACTGACACATACTCTGCCCAGTAAATAGCTGCCTGCTCACTTCAAATGGAATAGAAAGGTGGGAGTTATAGAAGAAAGGGAGAAAAGATTCAGGACGGAGGGGCAGCATCCAAAGCAATTTACTCCACAGATTAAAGATAACACCATTGAGTCAATAACCACTGATCTCATTTGAAGATACACCAGGCTTACCCTGCACATAGCGCAGCTGTTCAGCTCATTCTATTACCATAGCAGTTGTGGGTTCAGACACACCATTCTCCTGCTAGACTGAAATCACATGCAGCCTATTGTAAAACAGTGATTGGATGCAGTGCGTCCCCTGATTTGAAGAAAAAATCTACCATACAACATAATATTTCACTTAAATAAGCTTCCTCTTCACATCCACCACTACCTCCTCACCTCTAAAAAGAATTTAAAAAGAATTTTCTTTTGTATTGATAAAAAGAAATAAAGTTGAGCCGCTGAGCTCAACCCTTTCCTTGCTACTATAATGCTGGTTAAATATTTAATAAGTTTCTTATGAACACTGCTAAGATAATGACGGTAACATCAAGTACAATTATTAACACATTTGTCATTGCCAAATGTTATTTTTAAAAAATAAAAAAATACTGATAGATCAACAAAATCATTTTACAGTAAGAAAATAAAGTCTAAACCAAGCACCTCAACACACATCAGGCGTTTTTCTATAGGTTTTCAGTGTTAAGTAATGGAATAAATGGGGTTTTGTTTTGTTTTGTTTTGTTTTGTTTTTTGGATGGTACCTTACAACACAGTGCCTCCAAGCTGAAAATGTTGCTAGCCTTTCTTAGATAAAAAAAAAAAAACAAGCTCTGTGCTGTGGGAATGGAATACAAGGCTAGTGCTACCAAAATGACTGCTACCATAAGCTGTAAATAACACTGAAATAGGTTTTACATCCATGCTTGCACTTTATCAGTTTTAAACCAGTTTCTTGTTGTTGGTGGTGGTGGTGGTGTTTTTCTTTTTTAATTCATCAATGTATATATCCATTTTTTTCTAACAAGGTCAAGCCTAGATTGATCAGAAGATGTATACTTGTGTGTAACAATAGATATATTAGCATATTTAAGAAAGCATAGTTCTGCTGTAGTACTTCAAACTTAGAGAAACAAAGCAAACAATGTATTCTTCCTTTTATAAACTAATAATATAAACCTACAGATATTCCATTGTGAATTTTTTTATATCTATGTAAAATGTTTAATCATATTTCTTTATACTTTTTTTTCTGAAGAGAAAAGAGAACTGATTATGTCTAAATGTGTTATAATAATAATAACTCTGTGCTGTGCAGTTGGGCTATAAAAATGTGTTTATATGATGTTTCCAAATAACCTGACGGTATTAAATCTGCCCTCTGACATTTGTTTCATTTTCATTTCAATTAAAGACTCCGCTGTCATTTTAGCAACTATAACACAAAATCAAAGAAGTGTAATTCAGCCTGACTTATTCATACACACAGATTCTGATTTACTCAAGGCTTGTGTCTGTAAAAACACATTCAAATTCAAAGACCTGAAACCAAAATATGTACCCTAACAGGAAGTATGATGAATTGTGTCTTTCACATGGGCATTTCGCATAGAATCATAGCTTGCTCATTGTGTGCATTTTACTTAATAAGCATGCTATTTTTGGGTGTTGTTACTCAAGGTGTGAAATGCAAATCAATTAATTTTGCAGCGACACTGTAATTGACCAACCCTCAAAGCCACTTCATGAATAGCCAATGCGTGCACAAATTAATATGTCCAAAGGGCACTGAGCATTAAATTTACAATAGCCTGTTTCAAGTAAATGAATATTTACTGTCTTCATTATGAGCTGTAAATGATGTCTTAGATTTTCAAAATTATGACTTAGTATTAATTATTACTGAGGTATTATTACATTTATTAGATTTTGCTGCATATTCGTGTTTCTCATGCCAGCAGCATTTAAACAGCCTTTGAATTGGTTTTCTTTCACAAATACTTTATTAATATAATCTACACTTATGTCTACAAACATTTATTCATTTATTCATGACATATTTTAATATGTTTTTTCCCACGACCTGTCTCACTTGTTTTTAATTGCCGCAATACTTGAGTTTCACGTTCAGTTTAATCTTACAGAAGTCTTTTGGAGATCGGTATTCACTGCGGCTGCCAGGAATATTTAGCACACGCAAGAAACCTCATTTACATAATGTTTCCTCCCCCTACTTTGCATATGATGTAATTCACACAATTATTCTTTGTAAATCAGCCGCAACATGCCCACTATCTGCATGCACAATTTACCCCACTGCACATGCAAAGGAGTTCTCGTTACTTTGGATTTAAATAAATCAGAGCCCGAATGTTTAACGTCCAATCCATTCTAAATATCTGTCTACTAGTTTACTTCCAAAATCCTACTGATACATAACTATGCAGAAATGTACAAATCCTTTGTTTTGTTTTTTTATTTTAGTGGTTCTTATTTGCAGTATAGGCATTTTGTCTATATTAAACAGAATTATATGCATCATAGTGTATTATTACTCAATTATAACTCCATTAGCCATTCGTGTGATTCAGTATTTAGAGAGTGAGGCTAAATAGCACTGAAAAAGAGAGAGTGCTTAGAGGACAGTTTGCTGGCATCAGAATGAATGTGTGAGCTTGCAGATTGTCATGATGGAAGTCTTCATTTTGCACGGATGCTGCAGCAAGCCATTAAATGATTGCCCGTCTAATTGGCTCTGTTAATGCAGTCATTTGTAAGATGGCACCATGGGCCAAGGGCCAGTACAAAATGGCAGCACCATTTCTGTAATCGAATTTGTAAAAATTATGGTGACAAAAGTTTTAAAATAGTCACCAGTTTCACCACAAAGTAAAAATTAGCACAAAAAAAATGAAAATTCTGAGCACTGCGATTCATTTGAAATTGTGTGCAAGGCAATAATATAGTTATAGAATCTGCATGCAGTGGAAAGTGACACTAGAATGGCAATAGAAATGTTACAGGTATTTGTACACCTCAGATATTCTTGAAGCAAACATGAAAAACACACCTGTGTTGCTGCTACATATAGACTATGTCATTAATGCACTTCTAATTTAGTCATGCAATTACAGAGTAATTTAAATTCAATATATATTCAATATATATATTTTTTTTTTTTTGTTTGTTTGTTTGTTTGTTTTTTCATTTAAACATGCAGTTTTTCTCTGCCAGGGGATTTTTTTGTAATTGTTTATAAAAAAGTAAACAAAAATGTACTTGTATAACTATATTACTCTATTAGATCCTCTTTTATATGTATATGTCACCTGTGTATTTGCTGCTCAGCTCATGTGCAATGTGTACTGGACATTTTCAATGTTTCAGGTCATACCGTGTAAAAACATTGACTGGTAGTAAGATTTTACACTTATCTATTGGTTATGGACTCTGATGAAGACTCTGTAGTTATAGATCTGTACACTTCTGTACAGTACAGTATTGTAAAGATGTTTTTGTGTCTCAATAAAAACTGAATTCTAGCATGTGTGTCCATAATTGTGAACATAATTGATCTTTCGATTTAAATTAATACCAGGCACTGTACATATGCTACTTTTTTTCAGAAATGAATATATATGAAAGGATTTGAAATTTTGGCTATTACTTAGGACTTAGAGATTGCATGTGTTTCAATGTCTATAGCAGAATCATTTGAAAGAGAATCTGTACCCGGTCACAGATGAGTAGGCAGCGGCTCGGGCGTCTCTGGTAACTCTTTCTCCGAGTCTATTTCTGTCTGTGTTTGTCAAGCAAGAGAGCAGAGCCCATCATGAGTCTGTGTAAGAGATAAAGTGGCTCATGTCGAGAACAGAAGCCCATCATGGGCCTTGATCAGTATGCCAGAGCACATCTGTGGGCTCCTCCAGGGAGGGCTGAGCAACAACAAAGTGATGTTAAAATTAAAGTTGGCCTGCATGCTCTTGTGAGCCTCTTCAGTGCAGCACCACATCTCCCTAAATTAGAGAGCTTCTGTCAGGAAGAGAGCCCCAGGACACCTTGGACTCCCGGTCTTGTTCCTGATCTTCTCCTCCTCTCACTATCTCTCTGTTGTTCTGTTTCTCCAACTGTCTAACATCTGCTCATCTTTCACCGTGGAAACCGTTTCTCTTCTTGTTTATTGTCATCCTTCATAATACTACTTTGTTATCTTCAATTTTGCCAAAGCTTCTTTAATGTGCCTTGCTTTCTGTTCAGCCCCTCTGTATTAGGATTTGAGGATAATCCGGAAAGGCGTGTTCAGAATTATATCCAGGGATTATGTCTGATATTTCTGATATAATTTCTGAGACCATACAATTAGCAGAATGTAATAAGCATCTTTTTTTTGTTGTTTTATTGTTTAATTAGTTCAGCTGTTTAACAAGTGCATGTTAACATTCAGTAGCTTACAGGATAATGTTTCACTAATCAGCATGTTTTTATGTTTCTAGTAAATAAAAGAGAAAAAGAGGAATCATAGAAGAGGCGGACAACGGCTAAATAGTGGACGACAAGAAGGATTAAGGTGGCGATACAAAACAAAACATAAAAATACAAAAACACATAAAAAGAAGGATCCCTTCCACCAAGGCTGTGAGTTGAAGGCATCATATCGTGATGGAGACATGAATGACAGCCAAGCTGTGAAGCGGAAGAAGAATTAGCCTTCACCTGTGACAGCCTGGCTGGGTGGAGGACGAGACAAGAGCTCATCATAAAAACTTTTTTTATTTTTCTAAACTTTTTTAAGTTTGTGATCTCAAAAAGAGTAAAAGATGAGTGTATATATATATAAATATATATAAATCTATATAGCGATATATGTATGTATAAATATGTTATAAAATGTTACAAAAAAACTCAGCAGAGGTAAACGATGCATGAATGCAGCGCTGTTGGAGAGGGGGGTTGAGGGGGCGTGGTTGTTTCCTCACCCCCTCTCCTTTTGCAGACTAGCTTATCCTGCCCTTAAGACTGGGTGGAGGGAAAAGGGTAAGACAAGTGGGCTGCAGCCTCTTTAGACACAAGTCTGGCAGCCTGGCTTCGTCTAGGGCTCCAGTGTGTGGTAGGCCTGAGTCTTCCATCACTGACCTTCTGCTATGGGTCAGAAGTGACAGCTAATGCCTCGGTGGACAAAGGCTAAGTTCCTGTTGAACAGCATTACATCCCAGAGAGAAAGGTCAAGGGCCTTTAGTCATTGATGTAGGCCTGAAAAAGAAGCTTTTATTCACTCCTTCGCCCTCCATTTCTCCTAAATGTCAGTATTGTTGGCTTAAAGCAGTTTTATAAACTTGACATGAATTTGAAAAGAAATCATTTTTAATTTGAATTTTGCAAATATCGATCCACTGTACTGTAATTACTTTTCATGCCAATGTCAAGAGATGATACTTTTAAAAGACTTTAAAGTTTGTTAAGATCATATAATATTATAATTTAAATAGGAGAGGCAGGTCGAGTGAAGAAACTGTAAATAAACCACCAAAAGCCTGTCCACAAAAACAAAAAAAAAAGAGTGCTAGAGATGTCTTTGAGACCGTTCCCATGCAGTGTGTGATAAATTGTCGTTATGAATACTTTAATGGTTACAGTTGAGTGTGGCAATTGCCAAAGTTACAAGACCATCTAATGACCATCTCCATCCTTAAATGAAAAGATGCAGTTCATACAGGCATTCATGCTGTCTGACAACCCTCTGTTTTCAGTAGCACAATGTGTAAAGGCCCAGTGAAGAAAAATGGGCGCACTGAGACATACAAGGCTGTGTGTGTGTGTGTGTGTGTGTGTGTGTGTGTGTGTGTGTGTGTGTGTGTGTGTGTGTGTGTGTGTGTGTGTGTGTGTGTGTGTGTGAGAGAGATATAGTGTGCCGGCCTGGAATGGTCACAGTGGAGTAAGTGGAAAATGGGTGGAAAGGGGCTTCACTGATTCGTGGCCCCAGTGCTACCAAAAAGCATTACATTGTAGTGTTGTTGTGGAGGTGGCCATGTTGTGTAGTAAACCACTTTTGTACATGGTGTCAGGGGGCTACAAATTAAGACAATTGGAGCTGTCTGCTTTGTATTGTCACAGGAGTTTGGCCATCCATCTTGAAAATGGGCTCTTGCCTGCTATAATGTGGGAAACAAAGTGAGATGGGAGGTAGTTTTAGTCAAAGGGTTGCAAGTGAAATTTTACTAAAGTCTGTTACCTTTCTACTTCTACTGAGCTCCACTTTAGTGATATCCATATATAGTTAAACATTGTACTAATAACATGCTGCTGAGCATGGGTCAAATGTCAATTGTAGCCATTTACTAATGTTGTATTATTGTATTACAAGTATGGAGAAAAAAAAACATTTCTATATGAATATATCTATTTGTGACTTTGCGACCCTTCAAACGATGATTTTATTTCTTGTTTTCAATGGTGGTTCAGGTTTTGCACTGTTAGTGTACTGAGAGATTTTTACTTCGGTGGCATTTCTCTGTCTGTCTGATTCTTTGTTTCAGCTATTGAATGTACTTCAAACTCTTGAACTTTTTAGGTATATGTCCTTATTTTTTAAGTAGTACTTTGTAAATGTATGTACATGGTCTAGCTAGTCTCTGTTCTGGTACTGGACCTGAGTTCTAATGGAGATGTCTGTGTTGACTACTGTTATATGATATAAAAAAAAATGGAGCACTCCAGGACAGTGTGATCAGTCAAAATTGGTTCACCAGTGTGCTTCAAGAAAAGGAACAATGTGCTGAGGTTAATAAGAAAACAGCAAAATGTTTTTGTTGATGCAAAATGTGAAAAATTTACTTACATGCAAAAGCTTCCTGTTAAGACGTATTACTATATATGTGAAATTAAAACATGAAAATGTTTTTTTTTTATGTGACATGCAAATCAGACATGCTGATTTTCCAGGATTTTGGTTCAGACAAAGAATGGTACATTTAACAGTGTGTAGGTAAGCCTCTTCTCCAGATGCCATTCCCAAGCTTTGCAAAATCATGAGCTTCCTTGGACTCAGGTGTTATGTCAAGACAGAACTTACACGTTTCACACCATGAAAATATAACTCCTCTTCGCTGCATTTTTGCTTTCAGAACAATACTTTGTTTTCTATCAAGCTGGCAACTCGTATCTCAGTGATTGTAGTACATTAAAGGTAACTATACACTGGGCAATGGAGGCACTTGTTCGCCTGTTAGAGGAGAGTTATGGAGCATCAGCATGTATCAGCAGTGGCGGATGGGAGCTAACCGTCAAGACAAGCTGTTTCAGGGACATTAAATCCGACTGGACGATTCTGTACTGAAAGAGACTGTAACTGAACAAAGTAACAAAAGATGTCAATTTCACAGAGATCCAAGACCTCTGGATTTATTTCTTTGCTTTTGTCTGTATGACATATATCTTGTTTACATGTCCTGGTTTTAGACCGCTGTAAGGTGTGTATCAGCCCTTGCACTGTATCTTTTGGCTTGTTGTCTTCACCCTGTGCTCTTGTTCCTTCCTTGAAGTCTGAAGACATGTCCACCTAAGCACCAAAGTCAGCTCACCCTGTCTTCCTTAACCCAAAGCCAAAAGGCAATGCAAACTCTAGTGTGCTCATACTCCTCCCTTTAGCTTAAGCTGAAATGAAACTTGTGCTTCTCTAACATTCCCTCATCTAAAATTTGTCTTCCTACCAGGCCCAAGCGCAGTTATGCAGACAACTTTGTCAAACTCGGATTGATTAAGGAATCCAATCTTTATAAACACAACCCTAAATCTAGATCAGCAGTCACACACCCTCTCCACAATCTGCAGCCATGTGTGTCTTCACCAGTTCCCTAAGCACAAAGGTTTGAATGGGGTGTGAGAAGGCCATCTCAGTGAAAGAGTATCCATGAATCCATCCATCTGTTCCATTCATCTGTCAATCCATCCAGTGTCTATGTGCTTCCAGCCCCTTTATTTTCTACAAATGTACAAAATCTCCTTCTACTGTCAGCTCAATACAAAATGTGTTATATTAAAAAAAAAAACAACAGTGTTCTTATTGTGCTACACTGGCTCAATGTAACAACAAAGCTATTTTTAATATTTTCAGGTTATTTTCTTCATAAATATTTTGCAGTTGTTCCAAATAAGTACAAGTTTAGGAAAAAAAAATAAGCAGAAAAATCGATATTGAAAATGAAAAGACTGTTCTGGGTCTAACTTTGCATTTGAGTTGTTCTCTTTCTGTATGCTTCCAATGTGCTTCAGACAACCAGTACTATTTATTATATCATTATCTTATGATTATTATCATCATGATTAATATGATTATTAATAAATATTTCTTTCTTCAACAAACAGTCTTCATTGTTTTAATGCTTACAGATCTTTAGAGAAACAGCATTGTTTTGTTTCGTTTTGTTTAAAATATCGCATAGTATCTAAATTCAGCTCCTGAGTTATTGACAACTGTTCAGAAGAATAAGTACCACTTAATTTATAAAATAAGAAACAGTAATAGATGTATCCCTGCTTCACTCCCAGTGTTCTAGATAAAGGGGTTACTTCAGATTGAACAAATTGTTGAAAATAAGAAGCAGATGCAAGTACTCATACATGTGGTTGTATTTAAACACAGTTTAAATACGTTTTGGTGCATAAAAAGTTTTTCTTAATTTTTTTCAGCTAAACCTTGGTTTTAAAATTATTCCACTGCAACAAATAATATTACATGAAGCTTCCATAGCAGTAAGCTTGGAACGCTCAGTTCCTTTTTATTGTGAGATTTATGCATGTGCACTATGCCTTTTTTCAAACCCCAACCACAAGTTTGTAATAAAGTTAAAGATACACTAAATTGGCCATTGTATAAGAGTGATTCTGCTTTTCCTGTATGTTTTATGTTGATGTGTATGCATGTTTGGTGATCTATTTGGGATGAAGTTTTATATGAATATTTGCCAGAGGCAACTGAGATTTTGGCAGTCACTTGGTGGAATTAATGATGTAATTAATCCACTACCAAGCAATGTTCCACTAACATGTTATATTGGTTATGGGGATCCTTATACAAAATGCTATTGTTTTACCAAGCAGAAGGTGTTCATTGTAATTTTTTGGTTTTGGTTTTGAAAATATCACAAGTGCCCATGTACTTCAATTGCATTGACCATTAATGAAGTTCAGGAGCTGAAATTTGTAGGTTGCTCTCAGTAAGAGCTTCTTTCTTTTAACTCTTATAATTAATATAATTACTCTAATGGAAATTTATTGCCAATTATTAAAATATTATTATTGGATAAATAAAATCAACATACTAATCTTGTGCTCCTCAGAGGAGACCTGTAATAACTCATATGGACATTAACATTTTAGACACAGAGGTATTGGATGAAGTTACAGTATATTAGGTAGTACAACTCCAGGTGGAAGTTATTGGGAATTAGTGTCAATGTGATCAGTAAATAATCAGTAATTATTATCAATGAGTCATAGATAGCTAGTAGTTTCGCAGAAGAAATGTAAGACTCAGTAATAAGTGTTTAGACTCAGTAATTACTGCTTAGTTAATAATGAACTCCTGCTTACCTACTTGTTGAGTAATTAAGTAGTAGTTCGTAGTAGTTAATAGGAGTAAAATAAGCGTTAATGAAGACCTACTCATTTGTTCCTATTTAGTTACCTGCTACACAGGTAGATGAACGTAGTGTTACTGTGGAGTTTACTTTGTGTGCTCTGGGTGAAAAAAAACCCATTTGATTTCAGTATCATTGTAAGGATTTTCATTGATCAATGTTGTTTTCAACTTCTCATATTAACAGATTTAGGCAACTTTTGGGTCAAAACCCATGTTCAGCTGCCAAGACTTACTACTGCTAGATATTTGTTAGCACCATTCCAATTTCAGTGTTTGTTATAACATAATATATGACATAAAAAGCAACTGTTTGTTAATATTACATGTAAAATCCATGCATATTTAATGCCCTTGGACAGGACAGCAAATGTTCAGTAAACAGACTATTCAACTTTGAGAACAAGGCAGTGCTCATCTGGTGTGCAGTCAATGCCGGTGTTAAGATTCAGAATTGCGAGTGAAAAGGATGATGAGAGTTTTAGGCCAATTTGTCTTAAATTCCCAGACGACCATAAGATAGAGTGTACCTGTCCATTCCTCGGATGATCATTTACCTACACAAAGCAAATTCACCATTGATCTCTCCTCTCTGTCCTCCAAAACAACACAAATACGTGCACTCATCTACACTAACAAACAAGGTTTCATTCTCCACATTGATCCCATGTTTCAGTACTTTTTCATCACCTCGTTATACATGCTGTGTGGAGTCTAGTCCAATCAAACAACGCTTTACATCTCTGCTAGACGTCACCTGAGGAACTAGATGAAAAATACTAGCCTAGAATCATCAGAACCAACAGTGTATGCTTAAGACACAGAGCTCCCCGCTTACTGTTTCTCCTTCTCTTTCAGTTCTTCCTGCCTGCCATTTAGTTTATGTTCTAATTATGGAAAGGAGCTTACTCGTTCCTATGACCACTTTGTTGGAGTAAGCCTCTCTGATCCTTCTGTCTTGAATTACAGGTACAGGTGCATAAAGCTTGAGTTCTTAGAGGTCAGACTTTGAACATAGACTGTTAAGGCTCCAACTGGAGCTTCTGGAGCATTCACACATCTTGCATTAGTTCATCCTGCTTGCCAATACCTGGAACACTTCCATGTAGAAAAGGAGACGTGTTTTTTGGCCAGCATTAGAAGAATTGGTTTCTTTGATATGAAAGCTTGATGCACAGGGTTTCAGACTCATAGCATAAGCAGGCCGCCGCTGACATAAACCGATAAAGCTGCCATTCCCTGGATGAAGGCTATTAAGAGTACATGCCTGCTAGCCCACTGTGCACTGCTGGGCTTACATTAATTACATGTGAATATTCTATGTTACAACAGAACATATCCTTTCTTCTGAACACTCAGAGAGAGAGAGAGAGAGAGAGAGAGAAGTGAGCAAAAAAACTGCCAAAGCATTAATACTAATCACTGGTGCGGTAAATTAATTTTGGATTGCTTCTCTGGGTTCGTACAAAATTGTTTTGTTGAGGGTAAAAAGGAGATTAAGGCTTTAATTATACTTGGAAATTAATTCCAGAAAATAAATCTGCAGTTCTAAAGGGCTCTCTTTCATGGCGCTTATATGGTGTCTGTCATGTGTTGAGTTTTTAATGAGAGGCAGCTGACACAGTAAGAATCACCTACTGTCAATATTGTTACTGTTATTGTCACTACCTTAAATCAAAGTTCATTACTTTATGGCTAATAAAAACTGAAGATATGCAGTTCATATAAAGTATACTTACAGTGTATTAAATGTGTCTTAGATGTATGTGTTCTCTAGTATGTTTTTCTTAATTAAGCTTTTCAGAAAGTCTGAAATTATAGAATCAATTTCTGTGCCATGATGTAGCGTAGTCTATATATATTTAGACCTTATAGAAATTGCTTTTCTTCAGTGTACGAACATTTGCAGGTGTTATATATTTTTTGGGATATCTCAGTAATGTAGCTCTGGAGGGACTCTCTTGGGAGTTTTGGATTTTGGTTGTTATTTTTATACTTTCTGAATGATAGCAAACAGTTTACTGGGTCTTAGCAGGACAGATTCAGTTAAGCATCAGGCTGTGGTAAAGTTGAATTAAGGGAAAACAAGACAAAGTAAACGAGATGGAGACTGTGTGAGGGGAACCAGAAGAAATGTGCCCAATTCTGGCTCAGGGATAAGACTACATCCTGATATAGAGTAAATATTTGCTATAGACTTGACGGGTGGGAAACAGAGAGAGAGGGTTTGTTCCCCAGGCAAACTAAATGCTCATTCTACTAAGTCTACACATAAACATCACACACTCATCCAATCTTCACGTACTCTGTCCTACTAGTCCTGGCCTCTTTGTCTCCTTTGTTTGCTTGTTTAATTAAACACAGGTCAGTTTTCCTCCCCACACCTTTGGTCTTAGACTTCACTAATCTGCCGTCACAACTCTATTACGCTGCATCTCTCTCTCTCTTTCTCTCTCTCTCTCTCTCTCTCTCTCTCTCTCTCTCTCTCTCTCTCTCTCTCTCTCACACACACCCACTCTCACATTCACTCTCTCACACACACACACACACACACACACACACACACACTCCAGACACAAGGACAAACACCACAACTCCCCAGTGTGTGCTCTGCCTACAGGTCTCCAAATCCCCCCGCAAACACACCACCACATCAGTGCTGAGCTTCTGAACTACTGCCAACTCACAGCTCAGTGAAGTCAGAGAACAAAATGAAGGAGGAAGCAAAAAGATGGTTTTCCACTCATTCAACTCCCTTGTCAGCTGTCATGCTTTGACATTCAATCTACATTGTTCCGATTTGATATTTGTTTAACAGCTTGGGGAAGGACAGTTAAAGCTTGGGAATGCCTTCTGTTACAGTACAATATGTCTTAAGCAAATCCCTTGTGAGTGTGAGTTACAGGTTTTGTGTATTAAACAGATAATTCTAGAAAATAAACATAATCAAGAAAACAGGTGATTTGTTTTGTTCTGTTTTATTTTGTGAAAGATAAATGCACCAACATCATACGTAGTTGAAATAACAAGAAGGATCTGGCATCCCATCCATGGTTTATGGCCACTTGGATGGATGGACGGATGGACGGACGGACGGACGGACGGACGGACGGACGGACGGACGGACGGAAAGGCACACAGAATAGCAACACTTCCGAATCTGCGATGCTCAGAAATCCCAATCTTCATTGATGGGGAGAGGCATGTTTTACAACCCAGGCAAAAGTTTCAGACTTCAGTGTCCAACAAGGGCTAGTATAACTCCTCATGAAAGCTGGTTATAGTGATTTTATGCTGCATGTGTCCTTCTATCCCAATGGATGTATATGTGCTTAGAGCATGACTGCATTGATTTTTGAGCCAGGCAGAACCAGTAAGTCAGTGAGCTTCCCTTGGCACAGGGTATGGTAGTAGAAGAGGCTGCCCTTTATGAGGAAGTACACCACTGGTAAAGCATCAGCATTCCCTTTTGAGTCTGGTTCCTCGCAAAGTTTCTGCTTCGTGTTGTCTTGAGTTCTAAATCTACATCAGGATTTGTGTAAACCTGATTTGTGACGATGTATATTGTTAAAAGCAATGTACAAGTAATATATCTTTTTAAATTGAAGATACAGTTGCAGTCTGAGCTCCAAGGAAAAGAGTTTATTGTCGCTATGATTTTACTGGGTTGTTTATCATACCGGGTACAATATGTTGGAATGAAGTGTAATATGTAACCTTTCCATGGCATTTAGCAAGAATATGGTGGCACTTACCATATTGTTACTAGTAAGTAATTATCTGGTTATGAGGTGTTTTATGTCATTTATTACATATATTAAAACCTGTTGGTAATTTCGGAGTAATTTACTGTTATTATTCTTAGTTGTTAAAAAAAGAAAATTAAAAAAAGAAAGAAATTCTTAGTATAGTATAAATGGCAATAATTTACTACAAAATACTGTTTTTTTATTGTAAAGGATTATATAGCAAATGGTTGGGCAATTAGAGTAATAAAATAGCAGGAAACACAATGCATGATGGGTTATCTAGCATTTCAGGAGAGAGTGAGACTGATAAATGTTCTTTTTGTATCAGCATCTGAAATTTTTTTCACTTTATGTAAATTTACATGCTAGTAAAAACTTTGGTTTCACATTGAAGATCATCTTTTAGTGCAAGTTAATTCAACAGTTAGTTGAGGGAAAATGGTGTCTCAAGCCTTTGCATCAGGCTGCAAGGATGCCATGGTAAGCAAAAGACAATTAATCGGTTGTATCCTGCCTCAGTTGTGTAGCAATTTGTGTAAAAGCATCAGCCAAATGCAAATGAACTGACTTTTATTTTATTTTAAATGTACAGTATATTCCTGGAAATATAAAGTAGTATACTATAAATCATACAATATATGACCATCTTACAGCTTACACTCTTAACACAATTGGCCACTTCCAAATAGCCGGAAGTGATGTTTTTCTCTTATAAAATAGCCCTGCTCATACAAATGAAGACATTAATGTACTGTTATGGCTTAATTATGTTGGTGGTTATAGTCACATTCTGTCCAGTACCTGAATTCACAATCACCGGGTGGGTTTTCTTGGCTGTATGTAGGTAGAAACTCTATTAAGGGGTTAAAAAGATTACTTTTGGCAATTTTAACTTTCACTTTCACTGAAAACTATAAAATTAACTATAAAAATAGTGGAAAAAAGAGCTAAAATGACAGACATGTAAATTCTTTTTAAAATGCAGGCCAAGAAGGTGCTGAGAATTCCCCTCCAGCTCTCATCATGCAGTACATTGTAAATATGTTCTATTACTAATAAACATACTAATATCATCTGTTCTGAATATGGTATATTAGATGTTTACATGTTGCCCGAACATACTCATTTTTAACTTTAATATGTCTATACATCTGTGTGTGTATTTCATCTGGGAGGCTAGCCCTGAGTGTTGATATATACAGTATGTGTGTGAGTAAAGAAGGCCCTGTGAGCATTAGTTGTGTTTACTCCTGGCTTTGAGGAATAGTTCTATTTAAGGCAGCCCATCTATCTCAGTCACATTCAATACAGCCTCGGGTTACAGCATGCCTATTTAAAATGGAAGCATGCAATCGTACAATAATGCCAGGGCTTGTTTGTTACACCATTGTTGTCTCCCTCTTTATTCTCTACCTCTCTCTATCTCTCTCTCTTCTCCTGTTTCTATTCTTTCCTTTCGATTTCCTCTTCCTCAAAGGCTCACAGGTCCTCAGAGGCTTTTTCTGTTTCTTACAGCTGTTTAAGGAGATCATATAAATCGATGCAGGGGAGAGAGCCAAGACACTAATTATGGGAGAATATTGTAACTATGGTGACAAGCAGTCCAGCAATACCCTCGTTCCTCGGCCCTGCTTTATTATGTGAGTTCATCATGAACATGTGTCAAGTTTATGGGCTGTATGGACACTGGCCCAGGAGTTGAGTGATTCCTCAAATCTTCAAATGCTGAATGGACACTATGTACAAACCCCCGATATGCATGAAAAACTTGACAAACTTACTGAATTAATCTGCTGCTTACTCACTTTGCTGTGTTGAGAGAGTGATGCTATATTGATTGCAAATCTTCTTTAGGGTCCAATCGTGTATTCCCATATACATGCAGTATGTGTATAAATTTATATGTTGTCACTGTTTGCTCACGTAGAGCGTGTGTTTATCTGGAAAGGATTCAGACCGGCCCTGCTCTGGTATGCGTTTGTTGTTTGACACTGAATGAATGTGTAGCTCGGTTAATTAGTAGGGCCGCAGGGCTGCTGGGCTGCACGGGGGGAGGGCAGAGCCTTCGTCTCAGCAGAGCACAACCTCGACACGTCTCAGCGCACATCAGCTTGTTTTGATAAGGGACTTTCTGAATTAGCGCAGCTCCTTATGGACCACTTTCCCTGCGCTGTAGCAGCCAGCCCCACTCATTATTCATCCTGCTGGAGGAGAGCAAAAAACAAAAGTGCAGCGATGAGCAGCATTAGCACATAATCACCCACATGTCTGCTCCACATATGAAACAGCCTCATCCTTTATTTTTCTTTTTTTTGTGAAGTGCAAGCCAGCATGTTTTGCAGACCAGGCACAACAAAGCACTGGAAAAAGCGGGATACTGTAGCAGGTATTAAGAGAGGCCTCTGTCTGTCCTGATTCTTGCTGTGCCTGAACACTGATTCCTCACTCCTCAGCTACATGGGCTCATTTAAATTTAATTGTGAGCAATTAGGAGCCCCGGCCCCAGCAAATACATTAATTAATTTCCTCTAAATAGGTGTTTACTGTTTGACACCTTCCCTTGTCAGAATTTGAAGCTGGGAAATCAGAGACATTTTACATTATGCAGCACATTTCCACAGGGTCCTATAAAACATCAGCAGGAAGCTGTATCATATACACACAATCACTGTTTCCAAATGCTTAGATAACATACAGTGATGGGTAATGTGAAGCAACTATAAGTTACTATAAAAAAAATATAGCTCAAACACATTAAAGCCTATCCTTCAGAGAAATGTAACCACTACAGTATAAGCAACTTAAGTGTGTTAAATCAACGTCCTCAATAGATATAAGCTTGTGTGCTAATTACAAGTAATAATCAAAAGAAGTTGCCAGAAAAACAATTACTTCATGTTTTATAATTAATATTGAGCCTTTGTCATTGCTGAGTTTTGCTGTTCTGTTTTGTTTTTTGGGGGTTTTTTTTGTATTGAACACACAATTAACTAAAATTAGGCCAGTCATCCCTCAGGACCGGCTCTGAATCAGCACTGTGTAGCTGCATAATACAACAGCACCAGCTATTTTTATGCTTTTTTTTTTTGCCTCTTCCAGTTTCAGTAAAATTCGAGAGACATACCCCCTGGGTGTCTCCCAGGATTCAACTGACCTCAACCTGGATAACCTGGCCTGGCAGTGGCACCCGCTGATCTACATTCATTTCACACAGTCCAAAAAAAGAAAGAAAACATGGGATCTCTTTGCTACAGCAGGCCAAATATTAACACATAGATAATATGTAGATAATGGATAACATATTTGGTAAAAAATTAACAGCAGATAAGATTTATTTTACACTTATTTAGTGTTTTCATATCTTAAACTGTTAATAATGCAGTAAAGTAAATAGATAAATAATAAGCAAATGTTTATGCAGGAAAAGGTGGAAATAAAGGAAACACTTTATGTTCATTAAGCCTTGTTTATATCAGATAGGTTCTGTTTCAACATAAAGTGTTTCCAGTGTTTCAACATATTTGAGAAATACTCATATGCAATTTAAATCAACTAAAGTATCCTGCTCAGAAAGTTTTTTGCTTTTTTTAAATAATTTTTTTTATATAAAACCCAGATGTTAACCATCTTTATCTTAATTAACTGTGACTAGTCTTGGTACTTAGTACAATATCAGTATAATATTCTCTGAAATAAATATATTTAGCCTTCACTAAATATATGTGCAAAAAAATTATGAATTAATTCCTAGCATTATACAGACAGTAAAACTAATCATTAATCAATGCTACACTGCTATTCAGCCAATACAATTTTGTTTAAAAAAGGAACAAGAACTACCTCATTACAACTTAAAAATGACATTAAGCTAATAGCTTCACTGCTTAGGACTAACAATGCTACTGCCCAACACTGATAATGCATGCACGTACAGTAGATAATAAGCAAAGCAGTATTTCAATCTGGAAAAGCTGGCATCTGTGTGTGCAACCCATTAAAGGAGACTATTCTGCTGTTTGAACAACCATAAAAGGTTCATTAAAAAAAAAAGTTAACACTTCCCTGTTGTGTACTAGCTAATCCCTCCTCACATGACTGTGACTACTGTTCAGCACTGATAATGCATACATATACAGTAGATAATACTCAGAGCAGCATTCTAATCCAGCAAAGCCTTCATGATGCACAGGCACACTTTCAAACAGCACCACCATGTTCTCAAATCAGACACAGTCAGCATGTTGAGTCATTGCACCCTTCTTTTATTAATTCAGTGCAAATTGTAGGTGGAAATTAATTTAGAGAGCACGCTTTTGCACATGGAATGTGTTGAGAGTGGGTAGTGCCACCATTCAGGACTGAGTAGTGAGTGTGTGGTCCTCCGTTACATGTTTATTTGCCTAATTATTTAGTGTTAATTAAGTTGGAAGGCTTCGCCATCAAGGCAGAACAGTAGCATCTGCCATTCACTGGAGGGGGAGTGGGCAAGAGAGCCTGTGAATCCAAGACAAGGGGGCCAGTTTCAACACCAAACACAGCAAAGCAAGAAGCATACATGGCTTTAGTGGACCAATTAATGAAATGATGTGAGGGGGGTAGGCCAGAGGGACAGGACAAAGCGCTGGCATCTGGGTGTGCAACGCATTAAAAGAGACTATTCTGCTGTTTGAACACGCATTAAAGGTTCATTAAAAAAAGGGAGGCCTCCTTTAACACTTCCCCGTTGTGTACTAGCTATTCCCTTGTCGCGTGACTGTGACCATGGAGCAAGACTGGCCAATAAATGTTTTATAGTTGTACAGTCACAGGGCAGTTTCCCCACTCTCCCCTCATCCCAAGGCTCCAATTGGTCGCAATTAAAAGGGAATCATGCGAGTGGAACAATTGGCCAAATGCACCTTGGAGATCCCTCGTCAAGAGAGAAGGGGACCTCTAATGGTTTTTTAATGTAAATATTTGTTGATTTAACTGACGGGCCGCAGGAACGTTAAAATCTGATTGAGGGAGCCCAAGGAGTTTTTCCATCACAACTGCCTTTGCCAAATACAATTATGTCGAACACCAAAAAACTTTTAATCATTCGCGCTTTGTTCCTTTCAGAAGTGCCCTCCCTGGGGTGCTTCTTAATGTCTAATTCTGCCGTGCTGGACAAAAAGAGGGAGGGTGTCATTCCTTCAGGCCCTGGGCAGCCAAGAGTCGTGTTAGCAGACCTCCATTAGAGCTTAGCTGTAGGAGGGGCCAGAGGTCACCTAAGACCTTAGTCACTCAAGCAGCAAATACCCCTTTAGCTTTAGAGGAGCCTTACTGTCTTACTATCTTACTGTCACTCCCTGTCTCACTCTCCCTTTCTCTCTCCATTGCTCTTCCTCAGTTACACTCCCTTTCTTAGCTTTTCTTAAAACCGCTGTGCAGCACCTTTCCATGGTCTACTCACTAGAAATAACGACAATGCTGAAAGAGTTGTGGAGTGTTCTGAGGGACTGTGATAGTATGAGCTCCATGCAGCGCCTGAACCTTTGCTTTTCCCACTAAGGTACTGCGCTGCATGAGCGCAGTCAGGCGCTGTTAAATACTTAAAGGTACTTCCCAACAGATGAAGTCATTTCAAACTAGGCCTAATGGCATAAGATGTAACCTGTTGTATCCAATCAAAGAATAAAGCTTGCAATTTGATAAATAATGTGTCCATATAATGTGAGCTTCATTAGGCAGTTCATGCTCATTTAAGCCTTTTCACCCAATATAATCTGATGTCAGTGGCACAAATGGAGTGAGAATTACTCTTCATATTGGATTGGGTGTGAATGAAATGCCAGTTTAATACAGTAAGGGTTAATTCAACAATGGTAATTTTACTGTGTGCAGTGCAATTTTAACATATTGCAGTCTCTGGCTATTACACATGCAGAGGCAGGCAGCAAAAATGAAGGATTTTGATTGCAAGTCATTAGGCGAGATGGGATGAAGAACAGGGATGGAGAGTTCATGTAACACTCTTTCCCTCCTTCATCTCTGACATAGGCGAGAAAGAGTTCAATCTTTAATGTATAATAAAACATCATAAAAATTAAACCCACAAGATTTTGTTTTAAAATGCAGTACATTTAGGTACATTCAGCATGAAAAATTTATGTTGCCAGCAGGCTTCAGAAGTAGATTATTTATTATATATCGGCATATGCTAATAAATATGGCTCGACATATTCAAAGTGCACGTCAAATTAAAAATTGATATTGCTTGTGGCCGTTAGACATAGAATATGCATGGTGTGCTGTTACAGTCGTTCAATACTGGCAGACTTCTTTCAGGGGTTACAGTCCAACCTGCAGAACTGCACATCTCTGCTGCTGCAGGAGAGTGAACTTTACCCAGATTAAATCAGCAGTTTAGTGCATTTACACACACCCACACCAATCATCTTACCTAGGCCTCCCAATTGTATTGTCGGTATTTAATACTGTATAGAAGGATTTGAAAGTGATCCAACGATTGGCAAATTAAGGTAATATATTCCTTATCTAAAGCAATTCAGAGTTATTCCCAGGTGAGTACTCTGGTGGAGACATAATTAATAATCATCATGCTGCTCCTTCTAGATCGCTTATTAATAAGCTCCACTGAGATTTACAGTTTAACTGGCAATAAGTGGAGCCAAAACTAATTCTTTGTTCTCCAGGATTCATTTAAACATGTCACAACAGTCAAGTATAGTGTTTAGAGTTAATGTTGTACATATTAATGACTAAAGATAATTTTGATATGTATGATGTAGATATACATGTAGATATGTATTGTGTCTCAGATATCGCTTAAGACCAGAGATATCCTTTTGTGGTACTTGTCTTTTCAGCCGTCTCTCTATTTAATTCTTCCAGTTATCCAGTTCTGCAAAGAACACAAAATGAATAAGATCTCTATGAATGTAACATGTCGAATTGAGGGCCATTGTGGTTAGGAACCCAGTGGCAAAGTTAAAGCCAGGGGCACATGCAGCCAAGTGTGCCATCAAGTGGCCATACTGCAGAACTTCAGCCTCAACGATGAATCTTACAAACCTGCCAGTTGAGTCACATTTACATTCAGGGCTGGAACACACCTGATTTAGCGAATCAGCTAATTACCAAGCCTTAATTGATTGAATCAGGCATGGAAAGCCAGGAAACATTAAGCTGCAACATTTGAACGCCTTAGGACTAGAAATGCTCACCTGCGTTACTGAAAATATTGGAATTAAAACTGTAATTAATTGGCTCTAATAAATTTCAGTTGTTGGCATATAAAATGAAGGTATGTTTTATTTTATTAACTATGGTTTATGACTCCAGCTTGGTGTTGTGCCTCAGTGTAAAGTCGCATTTAACGATATACAGAATCACTGCATAGTTTGTCTCTGAGAAAACACACATCTGCCAAAACAGGAAGTCGGTATGCTTTCCTTCTTAAGCAGACTTCACTGAAATCTTTAGAACAATGATAGAGTGAACTGATGGAGTAAAGCTTAAAGTCAGAGTAAGTACCTAGAGAGAGGCTTCCTAAAGCAGTCAGTTCCAGGTCTCTTCACACAAGCCTACCCTGAGCGAGTAGGGAATTGATGGCACTCAGCAGCCCCTGGAAACAGATGCCAGCACACCAGCGAAGGACTTCAAGGGCTAGCCGTTGACAGGTGAGCCACTCCAGCGAGCACAAATTGTCCTCTCTCCTCTGAAAAGTGCTTAGCTCGTCTTCTGCCAGGCCTAGGGAGGGGTAATGGCTGTTATATGGGCGGAGAGTGATGGAAATAGGTTACAGCTGGAGCGTTTTGCTGGCTTTTGCACCAAGCTTTTAGCGCTCACTCCTCTTACTATTTGCCTCCCTTTTTTCCCCCTACACTACAGCAGCAATACAGTCAGGGAGGTTCACAGTGCCAGACTGGCGATGAAGCACAGAGGCCAAGGGATCATGCAGGGGCAGCTCAAACTCAGGGTTGCTAGGGCAAGTGAAAATCAGAAAAACAGAAGTCTATGTCAGGGGGAGCCGAGAAGACGAAAAAGGTGAGGGTGTGATGGCAGAAAACGGCACGATATGAGGTCATATGAGTGGAGGCTCAAGCATTCTCAATATTGTGCTAAGCAAATGAAGGCAGGTGAAAAACACAAGAATAATTCAAGTAGGTAAGAGATCGCAAACAGCCAGAACAGCTGACCAGCAAGAACTCAAGAAGGATCTTTCACTCATCTCAAACTTGAATGATATATTTATATCATTTAAATGATTCTATGACACTTGATAAATGAAATATAACTACTAGCAATGCTTGGTTTAAAAAGAAGATATTCATATATAATACAGAAACAGTGAGAAATTTGAGTGATGCTTGAAATATGCTGTCATAAATTGGAACTAAATGAAAAAGTTTAAGCTGTCATGATCCACAGTTCACTTTCTTCAGCTGTACCTCAGCAGTCAGTGCTCCAAAATGCACCCCACTGAGAATCCCTGACAGATTTGGAGGAAAGTCCGAAATGAAATGTGAAAAGAAATATATTTTACCATCAGAAACAGTTGGAGTGATATGTGCAGCTATAGTATAAAAATGCTGTAAGTAGTTTAATCTAGATTCAGTATCTGGTTGTGCATGCAGTGAAAGATTAGTGCGCTTAAACATTTGCTACATTTAGCAAAACATTTGGCATTTTTATTTCTGGAACATTTAATTAAACTGTTATATTGAAAGAACATCTGTGATCTTAGCTTCTATACTCGTATGCTGTACTGTTTCTTTTGAAATGATTGGCATAGAACCAGAAGTGTCAGCCCGCTGGACTCAATCAAAAAAAAAAAAAAACTGTCACTTATACTGCCAATATTTGTGTGTATAAAATAATGATCTGAAATATTTTGTATTAATAGAAAGAGAAATGAATGCAATAAAATAAAACGTATGCTATATGACCACATGCACACATTGGAAATAGAGGCTTAATCAGAGGAAATTATTTCTGACTGATCAATTTCAGGGAGTATGAGTTCGGTTCAGCAGAGCCATCACTGTTTCCAGCCATTTCACTCAATTGTACATTTTGCTTGGCTCTGGGCTTTCTTTAGACATTCTGGTTGATTTTTCTCCGAGTTGCTAATACAGCTTTATGGCTTCTTTATACTCTATTTGATTACGGCCTGCTAGTAAAAAGGTTTTAAAATCAAATTACGTATCTTCATCAAGAAGACAAGCTGAATAATCAGAGAAAGATATGTCTTGTCAGTTTTGTTTTTTTTTTTTCTGTGTAACATTTGCTGCTCATTCTTGCTAGTGGCTACATGGCAGTGGTCCAGAGCTTGCACTGAAAATCTAATTTGAGAGGCTGTGGTAGAGCCAAGACCAGAAGCCAAACATAAATCTGCTCACCGTAGAGCTGGCCAAGCAGTAACTTCCAGTGCTATCACCACCCGCATCTGATTCATCTCTCTCTTTCTCTCGCTCTCTCACTCTCTCTCTCTGTCTCTCTCTCTCGCTCTCTCTGTCAAACAGGATCAGTAGCACAGATGCGCAGAGTTAGCATAAGCTTAACTGGCTTAAACGAAAAGCGCTCCCGGAAGACACCTAAAAGGGAGCTAAAAGCCCTGGAACGCAGGGCTGTGTTGTCGTGTCTGCAGAAAAAGGTTGCTTTTGGAGCAAACATGCTTTTGTGCCCCTTTTATACCATCTGATGGCCCATTATCATTCAGATAAAGGGCCATCAAGAGAGAAGCACACATCAGCATCTATTCAGTCAGTGTTTTTTATGGACTGGACATCACTGCTTTAAGATGACTTCACATTTTTTTAACTGCCACTAGACCAGCTCACTTTAATGACTGCAGTTTTATGTTGAACTTCTAATGATAATACTAACCCGACTCACTCACTTTCAGTAACCACTTTATCCTGGTCAGGGTCTCAGTGGAACGGGAGTCTCTGGAATACTCGGTGCAAAATGGGAGATTTCGCCTCAGGTGTGATGTCAGTCCAGTGCAGGGCACCATACACACATACACATTCATTCATACCAAGGGGCAATTTACCATATCCTGTCTGTCTACCTAAAGCATTCAGACATTAACAGGAAAAAGTTTTTCCAAACACAGGTGTACTTCTGCAATTTTGCAAACATGGTATTGTGGTACAGCAGCTGATGTTGCTGCCTCACAGGATTCAGGCTTCCAGGTTCATTCCTAACCCCTAAACTGAGGCCCAGTTTGCTCCCACCTCTCAGAAATGTGTGGAAAAAGATTGGCTAAACTAAATTGCCCCTAGGTGTGAATGTATGTGTGTAAGGTGGAATAAGCACTAGAAATTCTATTTAAGTATTGATAATGTGTCAAAATCATATTTAGTCCAAAGTGGCACATAGCCAAAAGAAAAAGTTTCCATCCGGAAAATTTACTCAGGTGAAGGTAAAAAAAAAAAAAAAAAGTTTGTGAGGTTAAAACTACTTTGAAATGTACTCAAGTATTAAAAAGTTGTTTCTTTGTTTGTTTGTTGATGTGTCACTTATCTAAAAGTTATCAAAGGCAACTAAGACATGCATGGAAACATCACTCAGTTTTTCTATATTGTTTGCTGGTCATGTGCATGACTAAAGACAATGAATAAATCAGAATTAAATTATCCTGTCAAATTAGATGCAATTCACTCCTTTTAGAAAGCCACCATTGTAAACAAGTCTTTTCTTATTCCAGCATACTGAAACATTTTACAGAGATAGGGTATTGATGCTCATCCTCAAGTTCCACACTATAGTCTAGGGGCTTATTAATTATTTTTTGGAAAGTTAGAGTACAAGTATTCAAATATTTCAATAATGCTCAAGTTTAACCACCTTAAAATATTTCTCAAGAAGAGTAATAAATCCAATCACCCAGATTTTTCCACTACTTCTGGCATCCCATGTAGCGTGTATTCCCACCTCATGCCCACTATTCCCAAGACAGACTCCAGATCTACCACAACTCCTGAGCAGGACAAATTGTTTACTGTAAATGAATGAGTCATGATGGGTCATGTTTTGAATAAAGGTGTATAAAAGAAAATGTTTATTGTGTTACAGATCTTGTGAGTTAGGTGTTCGTACAATGAATAGCCTGTTAGCTCATCTGAGACTCATTATCATACAGTGAAGCGTAACACTGTTACACAGAGCAATATTTTTAAAAACAAGTTGTCATCAATACAGCAACCACAAGAGGGTGACAAAGGTTAATTTCTGTTTATTATAATGAGGGTCTCTGTACCTGCTATGTTTTTAGAAATAGTTAAATCATGATGGGAAAATAGTCATTTCCTCATACGATGTAATTACTGATAGATAATTTGGTTTTGTGTCAGTTCTGTAGGGTTTTTTTTTTTTTAGAGATACTACAGAATCAGCATCAAAGACTCTGACATCTGGACTGCATCACGGCTTTGTTTACCCACATGCTATTAAACTCGTCATGTGTTATGTGCATAGCTGTGATGCATTACCATAATATATGTCTTAATGACTGCAATAAAACTGAACGTGAGAGCACCACACACACTGACAATGGCCATTAATGGCGGTTATCAATCTGTCAATGATAATAGCAGGATTAAAGCCAGCGTACTGTACTTACAGCAGTTAAAGTCAAAGGCAAATGTCTGCATCTCAACTAAGTGTGTTAAGAAATTGCTGCTGAAAGTGCTACTGCTGTCATTTAGCTATAATCAAACAGGGTGTGAAGCATTTGGACCCTAATATATCTACAAATTTCTCAGCCAGGAAACATTCCTTTGGGTCAAGAGCACTTGGCCACTTTTCATAGTCCACCCAAGCCAGTGAAAATAAAGACATGTGACACCAGTTCATTTTAAAAGTGTCAGCTGTTTATTATTATTATTGTTATTATTATTATTATTATTATTATTATTATTATTATTATTATTATTAATAAGTTTTTATTTGATAAATATGCAAGGTCATTAATATGTACATCATATTTCTAATAAGAAGTTTTTAATAACTGGCCTTTAACACATGGAGTCATTTTCTATTAATGTCAGTGAGGGAAAGAAGAACATTTACAGCTCTTGACGATAAAAATACCTCCCCCCGAGTCCTCCACTTTGCCTTTTATTAAGTATTTCCTGCAAAAGCCATGAGATCTGAGTTCTCTCATCTCATGGAGGAGGGATCTGGCAAACTTAAAGTAACACAACAATGAATACAACATTTCACTTTAAGGGTAAATCGTTAAGGGTAAATTTTTTCTTTCTTTTTTTTGTAAATATTTCCCTGCAAATTTATCTGCACTTTTTATATTATTTTAGTGTAAAAATACTATAAATGCAATTTCTAATAATACATAAATATATTTATTACAGAATTCTATTCCAGATAATATGTGCCTGTTCAACAGTACCATCAGACTGCGTCGTACATGATCAGAGCAACATCTGCAAACTATTCCCATCATCAAGTGCAAAATGAAGCACCAAACCCATCCTAAAGACAGGTAGATTGTTATGTAAGTGTTGACCTGTGAAACAAACCCACAATAACTCAACTCTCTTTCATAGCTAAGCTTAACAAAATAAATATTTGAGCATAATACAGTAATAGAGTAACATAGAGTAACACGGGTCATAAGCCACACTTTTTTTGGTCCCTGGTTCAGCTTTATGCTCCCAACACCACTAATATTCCCCTGTCTCTGTACTTTATACTCAGATTAAATAAATCCAGAAGGACTTTTTATAAATACTAAATGTCCAATATGAAAGATCTAAAATAAGCAATATGATGATATTTCCATGGCTCTATACAAATCTATGTATTTTGTGCCTACTAGTGCATAACTGAAGCCTGCTAAGCTTCACTCTCGGCTTTGATGAGGTAACCGCTGAACGTGACGTAGGTATCAAAGTCATCGCTGAAGATGGCATTCTCTCTCTCGCCCTTATAGAGTCGAACCCACACCTCGTCATCTCTCTTCAGCTGCAGCATCAAACTCTGGCTCTGCATGATGGAACGATCACTGGGTTGCGCATACAGGATGGTCATCTCCTGCTCGTTTTTCATCACATGCAGGTACGTCTCCTTCTGGTTCCATGTGTGTACGTTGAGGCTGAAGAAATAAATTCCTGGCACGTAGCAAAAGAATTTGCCTGTGAACATGTTGAAATGGTTGTAGAGGTTGACTAATTCTGTGTCAAACACCAGTGTCTGGTAGTAGTCGTTGCTATGCAGGGCTTTCTTTCGGCCTACTGAGAAGGCAGAATAGTAGGATTTGCAGGGCTCTCCTGTGGTTCCCATATTGCCCTTGGAGCCCTTTAAGCCATTCGGTCCTCTTGGGCCTGCCTGCCCTGTCTTGCCTACTTTGCCATTGGGTCCACGCTGGCCGCTCTCTCCCTTTTCCCCTGAGTGGGAGAGGAAGCATTAATATGCTGCAGGTGTGAGTAGAATATACTACTGCATTGTGTGTGTATATATATATATATATATATATATATATATATATATATATATATATATATATATATATATATATATATATATATATATATATGGATGGATGGATGGATGGATGGATGGATGGATGGATGGATGGATGGATGGATGGATGGATAGATAGATAGATAGATAGATAGATAGATAGATAGATAGATAGATAGATAGATAGATAGATAGATAGATAGATAGATAGATAGATAGATAGATAGATAGATAGATAGATAGATAGATAAAAGATGCTTCTGCATCACATTTTTGAAAAAATACACAACATGCAAAGTAAATATCCTTAAGTATACGGGTCACATCCAAAGCCACTGTCACACCAGGAGGCTTTGCCACTTCTGAGCCAGACTACTCACAATCCTACTGAGGGCTGGTTTATATTTCTGCATTGAAGCATATTTGTCTCACACTGCAGAGAGGGGGTTTATGGGTAAATGTGACAACGTGCTAACAAGGCATCTAGGAACTGTGAATCGGCCAGACTTTAAGCAGTTGTTTAAGGCAGGAGATGCACCTAAAATTGTTATACTGCAACAAATATATCACACATTGTATTTCAGCAATAAATTGTTTCTTTTATCAATTCCAGTACTTTCTGTCCAGCAAAGGCTAGAGGCATGTAGGTGAAGTCCTAACCATTATTTTGAAAGTGTAGTTCATTTAATAAGAACAAAAAGAAAAAACGCTTATACATGATAACTGTACAGACTGCTGAAACATGCTTTCTAAAAATATTCATGCTGTTACTTTCTTAGGGTGATGTCTGTAATAAAACATCTCCTGTATGATAAAACTCTTGCATCTGGGAAGCAATAAATTAACAGCAGGAGCAAGTTTCTTTCAAAGCATTCAGTTTTTGCATCATGGCTATATGATGACATTATCACATAGTTATTTACAGAAAACTGCATGAGTTATGGCATATGCAATTATAAAGTTTAGCTTTCTATTTGATGTAGCTGTCATTAAAATGGCAAATTTAGTTGGCATCCCAGTAAAGATGCACTGTATGTGATGTAGCTCAATTTTTTAATTGAAAGCATTCAGTATTCCATAATTGCTAAATTTCTGGGTTTAAATGAAGTGCTTCAAAACGTGAACCTCTTGATACTGCTTATTACAGAATGATCACTTCAAAAATGCCTTCAATGAGAATCAACTTGGTTTATAAGTGATTGAGCAAGGTTTTTTCACAAACCCTCCCCAAATCCCACCCCCCTCACCCCACTGCATACTTTGTAAAATAAATTTACATCTGTAACAATACAAAACTCTCCTTTGTTTATGGCTCAAAGGCTGTTTTTATTTTATTTTTATTGTTTGTAAATTCTTGTTTGCTTCATGCAACACTGCCCCCTGGTGTTTGAAGAAAGACACCTAGGCATGCATCCACACACAACATCCTGACAAATTCAAAGACACATGCATAAAGAAGTATAATCCTGACCTGACTGTCACTAGGTAAAAAAATAAATATATAATGGCTGCCAATTTGTGGAACAAAATCAACTTAGATAATAGGAAAAAAAAATCCAGGAAGTGTAAATGTCCTGAATATAATCATATGTATCTAGTTTTTCCTATTATAAGATTACAATAAACCTAACATATTATTATTAAAACTATTGTATTAGTTTTATATTAATTAAATAGTCTTCTATTGACAGATTTTATGTTATTATTTTTTAAGAATTTTTTCCAGAAAGAAGCAGCATGATCTAATCATTCAGGATTCAAGTGTATAAAAAGCATCTGAAAACAGGCTGAATAATCGTATTATTATGTATAATAATCTCTATAAATAAATCTGCTCATATTAAAGATATTTATACTTTTTAAGATGGGTTTTTTTCCATCATAGACTGTGCTTGAAAGAAGCTAAACTAAAAATAAGAAATGAATAATATTAATTTATATAAAATAAATTAATAAGAAACATTTTTTAAATTTACAGAATGTGCACGAAGTAGTATAATACAAAATATGCTGTTATGTTACATGTAGTAACAGTACAAAGAGCAGTGTCAATGGAGTAAATGGCAAAATAACACATTTTTGTCTCTTAAACCTCTTCTGTGCAGATAAGGAAAAAATTCTGGTTATGTATGAACGTTGTACCTTTAAGGATGGTGATGTTTATCTGTGGAACCACCTGGTATTGAGGGTAAGTGCTGCCATATTGGAGAGGCTCCTCTCCTGGGTCACAACATCGCCGGCATTCGGTCGTCCTGCTGTCACTGCGGGACAGGAAAGCTGATCACCTTCTTTACTGTTATCATTATTACTGTAGCTTCATTAGCAGCCAGTATTACATAGAGATTGCATTAACTTATTGCATTATATTATGAATGGATGTCATGTATTTGGTTGTGGATTGTGAACTGGTTATGTTCTTATGGATTAAATGTTAGGAGTTCTGTTGCTGATACCTGGTGGCTCGATGATCTGTGTTTTGATGATTTCTTGGTTCATATCGATCATGGTCTGTCTCAGTGTAAGGGGTCCTGTATGGTTCGGCCCATGTTGCACACATCAGTAAGAGTAATCCTACACTCGCCGCTGGCACAGAGGTCCCGTGGTGACTGCATATCCATGCCATCTGTGCAAAGGTCTGTAAAAGAAAGTTATAAACAATTAATTGGGACTTAATTAGAGTTTTTATCTTTGGGTCTATATAATATGTCTATCATGAAAAATATTTATAATATACTGTGACACAGTTAAACAGATAATCAAATTAAACAAAATGCAGGCATTTGTTGTTTGCATAAGAATTTACTTCCCTGGTAGTTCTATCAATGCTTGGTAGAACCACCTCTTTCTACCACAGTTATAATCTTCTGGACTATAGAAAACTTTACAAACTTCAGGCAAGTGGCAAAATTTTGGCCAAGAACTTTGTGTGCAGATTTTTTAAATCATTGTGCACCATGTTATTGTTTTTCCTCTAAATAACTGTGGCAGTAATTATGGTTAAGTTATCCAAACCATTCCAGAGACACTCTGAGATTTTCCTGTAGCAGGGTAAAGTGGTTTTGGACCTGCTTTGTTAAATTTTGTTATCTATTCTTTTCAGACTATACAGGCAGAAACACTAGAATGTTTTGCTTGTGGTATTGCAATGATAAATTGTTTGCATGACCAGAGTAGTGTTTCTTCTTAGATCAGACACTCGTAAATTACAGTGCAGACGCAGTGAAGACAGTCTTAAAACAGAGCACGGTTTAACATCAAAAATGGTCAAATATTTAACACCCGTGGTTATTTTAGGATTTGAAAATGAAGTCAGTCGAGACAGTCTTTTGCGCAGTGTTATCCAGTTCATAATGTGTGCAGCATTTAAAAGTTAAAGTTAGTTAAACTAGGTTACTTAATATATTTACTGCAGAAAGAATGAAAGACTTTATAATGTTCATTTTAGTATCCTAAACAGCATGAAGGAAATTACTGACAGGTGTGTAGGAATTAGTCATGTCTGCCACAGCAAGAGACATTAGACTGTTATAATTAGGTAAGGTGTTAAGCTAATGCTTTTTACATTAATTTTACTGATTCAGTTAGAAGTGTATGTGCAGGATTAATATGGTTAGGCATTGATGATAAATCTAGCTCTGTATCATGAATTTGTTTTTAAACCAGAAGTATCTTGAGATCAAGACAGTTTAGACTACTCAGGTGTAATTATTTACTAGTTTCTAACAGATCATCCTATGTATGATGGAAAGATAATAAATAACTCTTATCATTTACATTTCACTGTAACCTCTGTTTCAATGCCTTCTTTCCTTTACCACTTCTAAGAAACATTCTCTTTCTAAATAAAGAAAAGGTTAATGTGGTCTTCTCAGAAAGGCCATGTGACCTTGAGGAAAAACAGTCCTGACAGTAGCATTTGGCCAATTGATTGACCGGCCCCAGCAATTACACCATAGCACCTTCATTGGCTTTGTGTTAAACCTCATTGAGATTCCACTTGCACTTCTTTACTTGAGTAATTGTTTGAATAGTGGCAATTAACCTAAGGTCAGTTCCATACATCTGATCTTTCTGATGTGCTGGTTCAAAGCAGACAATTGTGTTTAAAAGATTGTTTTCGGGAGAAAAAACACAGCCTGGTTCCTGTCTAGTCAACTGTTTAAAGGGCTTTAAGAGGAATTTGCATGAGCGAATGTGCTGGTGAACAATGCTCTCTTCGCGGCCACATTTTTGAACAGCCGTTGCAGTAAATTATACTGAAATCTGGAACATTCAAGTGTTAGCTCTGGTCTAAAAGGGTTTTTAAAGGTCTAAAATGGTATAACAGCTCAGAGACAAAAATTCACAGTGCACCTTACACTGATGACATGAATATTTATTTGAAATCAATGATAAATATAACGTCTGTATTTCCTTCCATAGAAAACTAGAAACTGAGTGCACAGGGAATTGGCTTGATTAAAGTGTTCATATATAGATTTATTGTTTTCAATAAGCCCTTCATTTTTCAAGCATAAGAGCTACTCTTGGATCACTTAAATAAATGAATAGATACATGTGACAAAGGCACTCCTGCCTCTCACTCACTGTATGGATGTTCTCCAGCTGGCATTGATTCCCAGAACAACCTAATTTCTCAATGCACAACACGAACACTGTGCCAGTAAATACCAGGATATAGGCAAAGCAAGTAATGTGGCAGACTTAACACAAACAGTCTGGGCTATACACAGACATACACAGCAATGGTGTTGTATTTTCTCCTGACCTGAAAGAAATGGAAAAATACTTCATGCAGGATATTGTAACTGTCTCTAACTGAGCAGACACTAAATACAGCAGATTTACAGACTAAGCAAATGACACACTTAGACTAAGTTGACAGTATGACAGTGGTGCCAGGTCACATTTCAACAAGAGCTCTGTGCAAAAAATTCCCAACAAACATTGAGCAAGTGCAGTTGGAAGTAGCAGCACTTTCTCAGCACGGTTATATCAAATATGGACAGTCACCTGACTCAAAACAAAACCCTCCATTCCAGATCATAAAGTTGACAATACATTGTATTTAGAAATCTAGACAAATTTGTGCACTTATATTATTCCCACTGTGTCTTGTATTGTATTGCCTTTGAATAATTTATATCACAGGTATTGTCTACTGACAAAATTGTATTAAAAAAAAAGACTATAATTCAGCAATGGTAGCTAGCAACTAGCTCAGGAAGTTTTTCCTTTCCACTTTCACCTTGCTCATTAGGGATAAATGTTTGGGATAAATAGTCATTTAACTTTAAACTTTATCATGTATATTCTATGTTTCCATTATGGAATTAATGAGGATATGAAGCTAGTGGGTGCAAGGGTTGAGGATGCAGAAGATAGGGATAGGTGGAGAGAGATGATTCGCTGTGGCGACCCCTGAAGGGAGAAGCCGAAAGAAGAAGAAGAAGATTCTATGTTTCCATTCTCCTGTAAGCTACTTTGAGACAATGTTCACTGTCAAAAGCGCTGTACAACTAAATTGAATTGAACATGAACTAGCTTGGTTTCTGTAGCAGATCCTCTGTTGCAAATACAATTTATTTTAATTTTTTTTCTGTGTATGGTCTGGAAATGTTTGTTGATGTGAGAGGCCAGAGGAGAATGACCTGATTGGTTTGAGCTGACAGGAAGTCTGCAGTAAATCAAATAGCCACACAGACACCTACAACTACACAGAGCAGAAAAGCAGGTCTGAAAACAGAACATTTCAAACATCGAGGAAGATAACAAACAATAACTACAATAACAAAAGACCACATCAGGTTTCAATGCCTGTCAGGAATCTGAGGCAACAGCGGGGACGGAATCACCAATACTGGGCAGTTAAAGACTGGAAAAAGACCAGGTGATGTCATTTTGGAATTAGTCTTCAACTTTCCACTTCCTATGAGGCTACTAGTGGTCCTATTAAACCTATAGCAACTGAGTGTATACCATGCTATATAGTGGGCCATATAGGCATCCTTTCATGCCTGATGCATCTCATAGGCTTTAAAATAAACCATCCTGTGTGGTGTGTAAGTACACTGTCTGAGAGCTAGAGAGGGGTTAGATCCTGTGGAAGTTCAAAGCATTTTGTGGGCCAGTGCTTTGAAGGGTGCACTGATCCCTCACTAATCTTTTGATGCGCTCACTTGTGTGTCATGTGACCTTCTCTAGCTCCTCATCTCTGATCAAGCAGACGATCCAACAGCTAGCACAGAAAGATGTCGTGTGTGTGTGTGTGTGTGTGTGTGTGTGTGTGTGTGTGTGTGTGTGTGTTTCACCTCATTGGTGAGACTTTTTCTTGTTCTACATTTTGTCCAGTTAATTTTCTTGTCCACTCTTTCATGTTCATTCATGTTTACAATTCTGCATCTGATATCCTTGATTCAGATCCTCTCTCCTTCCTGCGGATGTCAAGGTCCGGAGGTCGTGTTTACTCGTACAGCATGTCATTCAGTGGCGCCTTCGCTCCAGCCAAAAAAGTTGGCTTGGCTCTATCAACATGTGCTGACTGTAAATGTCTTACATAAGATTGTTATTGCTTTGCACAACAGCAAGCATTAAATGCCAAGCTTTAAATAATCAGCCACCAACTCCTTTCTTCAGATCATTTTACTCTACTTTTTTTTCTACTGCTCTGATTCTGAGCTATTCAATTCAACAACAAAAGCGAATAATGGATTTTTTTTATCGTGCATCTGCTTTGTTTGAGAAGGCCAGGGAATGCTACACTTTTACTGTTATTGTTACAACTAAAAGTTATTACGGTTATGTTTTCACTATCATACAAATAAAAAAAATAATAATTCAATGGATTTTAAATGGTTAACAGTTTTAAATACATAAATTCTATGTGCAACATGTTCTAAAATTAGAATCCTTAGCTATTGGGTTCTACATAGTACCTCTTTGCCCGTTCTAAGGCAGTACATATACACTATATTGCCAAAAGTCTTGGGACGTGCCTCCAAATCATTAAATTCAGGCACTGTTTTTCAGGGGTTAGGCTTGGCCCCTTAGTTCCAGTGAAAGGAACTCTTAATGCTTCAGCATAAGACAAAGCAAGGTCCATAAAGACATGGATGAGCGAGTTTGGTGTGGAGGAACTTGACTGGCCTGCACCTGACAGAACACCAAAGAGTGGAGACTCTAGTGCTCTATAGTGTATATCCTGGCCAATTAAACTGTTTTAAAATTATGTCACACAAATGGTTTCTTATAAGTAGTTATACAATCCTTAATGTAAAGATTATTAATACTATTGCAATTCTAATACTGTTACGGTCGGTAGTGTCCGGCAAGATATAACAGATCCAAACGCGAAGCTTGACGTGGACATCGGGGTTTTATTAACATAAAACATGAACAGAAACCAGAAGCAAAAGCAAGGCGAGTGGGGGGAAGCGAGGACCAAGGCGAGGCAGGTGGGGGGAACGAGGATCAAGGCGAGGGACATGGGGGGAGCGAGAAGCAAGAGCGAGACAAGTGGGGGGAGCACAGGACCCGACGGCAAGGCCAAAGGGTCCTACGCGACGTCCACAGCCGAGCAGCAGGGCCGAGCGATGTCCACCACCGAGCAGCAGGGCTGAGCGACGTCCACCGATGAACGATGGCTCCGAGGCGACGATTTCCGTCTCGCTGGGGTCTGGAACTCCCCAAGGGGCGGGAGGGTGCCAAGGCGAGCACAGGACCCAACGGCAAGGCCAAAGGGTCCTACGCGACGTCCACAGCCGAGGCGCCGAGCGACATCCACCGCCGAGCAGCAGGGCCGAGCGACGTCCACCGCCGAGCAGCAGGGTCGAGCGACGTGCTAGGTGCTGCCAGTACCCTCCTCCGCTAGCGACGGGCGGGGCAGCACCCCCCACGGAAGCTACATCGTGGGGCGACGCCCCCCACAAGAACATAGGCGGAGTGAGAGCCGGAAACAAAAGCTTGAAACTCCGACTCCTGGCCGGAACTCTCCTCCACTGGTTAAAAATGAGGCAGCGCCCCCCAAGGAAGCTGCATCACGGGGCGACGCCCCCCACGGAAAAATGGGCGGAGCGAGAGCAAAACCAAAAAATATCCACAATCAAACCTGGCCGGAACTCCCCTCCGCGGGCTAAAAATGGGGCAGCCCAATTGGCAGATCCAAACGCGAAGCTTGACGTGGACATCGGGGTTTTATTAACATATAACATGAACCATGAACAGAAGCCGTGACACTACATCGGCCTACACACGAACGAGGACTAGCAACTGATAATGACACAGACAGGACTATAAATAGAAAACATAATCATGACACATTAGGAACAGGTGAACATCAATCAACACACATTAGGATAGGGCGGGGCTTAACTACACACATGGCCACCATAAACATAAACAGACATGACAGGACAAACCCCTACTGAGAGCCCCCTAGTGGTCCAACCTCAGCCCTGCTACCCGTAACAAATACAACTATGGAGGGAAATGATGGTATTATGATAGAAAGGTTTTGATTGTACATTTCAACCTGCTCTATTGGCATCAATAAATACATTTAATGAAACCCATATGCTTGAAATGCCTAATATTTGAAAAGTTTGAATACATATTAAAATTATACATCTGTGGTGCAGTCTTAAATGGGTGCAGACTTCTTTTTAACCACTGGAGAGTGTCCAAGGCTGCAAAATGTTTGAAAACCATGGCTCTGTGCAGCAGAACAAGAAAGAATACTTGCTATTCTTTTCACTGAAAGTATTTGGTGCTGAAGAATTGAATTGAAAACAATGAAATCAATGAAACCTATGTCACTGGCCAGTTAATTACAGACTGAATTATATATACCATGACCTAATGTCTATGTATTGTCTGAGCCCTCATTTGCATTCGAATTTGCTTGATATCTGATGTGCACTGTTTCCATCTGATAGCAGGCATCTACCCTCATCATCCTCTGCCCATTTGGATCACTCCCTGAATCACTCCTCACGTTCTGTCTGCACCTCACTCACCACATAGCCAGTACCTCCACACCTCATTAGATAATCAGCTAGAGTGATCTTGAATGCGGGATTTAACAGCCTGTAGTTCTAGGTGCATGATGAAAGAGCACCAGAATATCCTCTCATAAGAGCCACTACTTACTCGAGCTCTTCTTATACTGACAGGAATGCTTCTATAAATGTGCACTCATGCTCTCATGCTGATAAAAAGTCATAAAACGCATATAAGAAGGAAAGCTACTCTCGGGCAGAAGGAGAGTAAAAGGGAGTAAATTTCCTTTTGTTTTCTCTGGGGCAATCACACACCTGCATTGGCCTTCTTGGCAGGCTTCATCCTTCTCCACCCTACAATTCAAACTGCAGTAAGAAGAAAAAGATGGGATATTTTATGGCAGTTAATTTCAGTTCACAGACCTGAGTACCTGTACCACTGTGAAAGGGTCTTTAAAGATTCTGTTGAACATGAAGCTGAGTGACAAAACATTGTGATGTAAATTGTTGTCAGAGATTACAAATAATGCCAACCTCAGTCATTGCAACATTGCTTTTCTTAAGCCTTGTGTGATTGTTATGGATGAAAAGGGTAAGCAGAGTTAAACGTGCTGCCGAGCATCGCATTAAATCCAAGAGTCAGGAAAATCTCTAAAAAGTCCATATGGCACATTGCTGCAGGTTTAACTCATGTAAACAAATCTGAGTGAGACCACACGACTTCAGAAGATCCCTAGCCCCTCACTGTTATCAATATATAATAAGGTACAAAAGCAGGTCATAAGAGCAGTAATTCTGCACTTGGGTAAGGACTTGGTGAGAATGATATTCAAGTTTTACTCACTGACTCCTTACCTTGTAAATTGTGTGATCATTTTGCTTGGTGAAAGGTGGACCACATTTAAAGTCATGAACACCCTAAAGATTTATAACCTACTGACAATCACAGCTTATTGAAATATTTCCTTGGGCCTGTCTGCATGAACATCTTCCAATAATAAAGCAATCTGAACGGGGCTTGATGACTGCATGCCTCAAGAATTCTTGACCTAGATTCATCCATGGCCTTTGGCTCAGTTAATTATTTTCCAGCAACCAGAGATTTCATCAATGAATCACCGTATTATTACAGACTTACATCACATTTGAACAGAGATCTGTTTTGTTTAGTTTTGTTTTTGCAACTTGATTTTTAAAAAATACTTTATTGTGCCTGTTATTATTCTTTATACAAAGCATTATTTGTCTCAAAGTGAGGTTCGTAAAGCAGAGCCAGGCTTTGCTATTTTCTAATTTTTCTAGTGATGCAAACCACAACCCTAGCATTATGTTATTATGCCTATAAATAATGTTAACAGGAATCTAATGACAATTATAATCGAATAGATTGGTGGAAAGTTTAGAAAAAGAAAGCTCTTGCTCCAGTAAATAGGCAAAATGTTCTTGTTCACTGAAATAATGAGCAGAATTTTTTGAAAGGATTTCTTTGCTAAATAAATCTGTTCTGAGAGCTCTATGCATATATTTCTTTCTTTCTTTTTTAATTGAGAATACCTTATAACTATTGCAGTTAAAGTGCTTGTTATTTTCATGCGACACATTTGTCACACACCACTCAAAAATAGTTTCAGTTAACAGAGTCATCACAGTCAGACTGCTGCTCCATATCACTCATGTCATCCAAATGCCAAACTTCCAATGCACACTTATTTAAGGATTTTGCTAAATTGCATACATTGTCCAAAATTACACTTACCTCTGCTGCAGAGGGCAAGCTAATGTCTGACTGTGATCTTCGTTTTTGCACTGTTGATGCTGCTGTTTTTCTCTAAGAGTGTGTTTTCACATCAGGCTGTGTGAGACATCTCCCTCCTGCAAACCAAAACCAAGTGTGCCATCAGGAGCCAGAGAGAGAGAGAGGAGAGAGAGAGAGAGAGAGAGAGAGAGAGAGAGAGAGAGAGAGAGAGAGAGAGAGAGAGAGAGAGAGAGAGAGAGAGAGAGAGAGAGAGACAGGAAGGGAGGAGGATTGAGGGAGGGGCACAGATATAGCCAAGAGGGAGGGATGAAGGGAAAACAACAAGAGCACAAAGAAGAAAAAGAAGAATCCAAAAAGAAACCAAGTGTACGTATAATGCAAAGCCTTACAGAGGAGGGAGGGAGACATCTGACGGCAAAGCAGAGGGACATAAAATGAGAAAAAGAGAGATGAAATACAAGTTACGTCATGCCACACACTCAGACTATTTGAAAAAAAGATGTCCCTTACCTCACTCACCTTACCATTCAGAACAGCTGATGTCACCCTGAAAAGTGGGGAGATATTTCTTTTGAAGAACAAACAAAACACAACTGAAATTTTCTTGATTTAACATCTGGCCAACTCCGAACTGTACAAAGCACAAATTTTCCTCTCTTTTTTTGGCTGGGTTGTTTTAGGAAAAATGCTGTGGTTAAATCTTATCTATACTTGACACAGGGGTTATTTGGCAGGGAACAGAAGAACTCTGCCAAGTGGTGCTGCTACTGCTCTGGTCATTGACTTGCAATAGCATGCATACATAATGGAAAAAGGAAATCCACGCCAAGTGTTTACAGAATTTTGTACTGAATTATCCATAATCACACCCTCATCTTTGAATGTAAGGAAATAGCATATATATATATATATATATATATATATATATATATATATATATATATATATATATATATATATATATAATATACGCATTTATAACCTAGCACAAAACTATTGGAATAGCATGGCCAATTTTTTTTTTTTTTTGTGCTGAAGACACCAAAGACATTTGGGTTTGAGACCATAAGAGTGAATATAAGAGTTTGAGTTATTTATATATATATATATATATATATATATATATATGATTGATAGCAGCTATTATATATACATTAAGAGTGAGAACACACTCCAGACCCAAGGCAAAGAGTTGAAGGTCAAGGGCAGTTCAAAACACTTTGATCACAACTGCAGAAACAGATGCCTGTGTTTATATTTTCTTTCTTTTTTTAGTGTTGTTGACTCAAAGAGTTCTCTGACAGGATGTATAATGTATAGGGGTCTGGGGAAGAGGGAATAGAGTATTAATGTTTGTGCAGGATATATAAGGCAGTGAGAATGAAGATCAATTTTTTCCAGAAGAAAATGGACTGTAATATATTTATGAACATAGAACTTGGACATTTGTTAAGGCATTTATAACCTAGCCCTTTATCTAATCCCTTGAGGTTTACAGTCCCCTCCAAAACTATTGGAGTAGCAAGGCCAATTCATTTGTTTGTGCTGAAGACACCAAAGACATTTGGGTTTGAGATCATAAGATGGATAAGAGAGTGGATATAAGAGTTTATGAGTTAAGCTTTTAATTCCTGGTATTTACATCTAGATGTGTTAAATAACATAAAACATCAAACTTTTGTATCAGACCACCCAATTTTAAGGGAAGCACAAGTATAAGAATAGATAAGTCTGTATGCTAGATAAAGTAAATGACACTTTATATTTACTTGCAATAACTGCATCAAGACTGTGAAACACTGGCATCACCAAACCATTTTTCCAGGCTTTTTACCAAAGCCTCTTTCAATTGTTGTTTGTTTCAGGAGGTTTCCCCCTACTACATGTTACGGATGTGCTTGCATGTTTTGGATCATATGCAGATCCTTTATTCTGCAAACTGTTTTGAACCCAGTAAGTCTAATGGGCCTGCTGTGATTGCACCTTTGATTCACTTGCTCCAAGAATGGCCTTTGACAAGCTCAGTGTTCCATATGGGTCACATATTCTATATATGTAACATATATGTTAAATTAACAGTACACCATTGCAAAAGAAATGACATTGCATTAGTTGGCAAATTAATTTAATTATAAAGTCTGTTGATTTATACCTTTTTTTTTTAAATTGAGTCACAGCTAAAAAGAAAAACAGCAAATATGTCTGCTCATGAGATTTTCAGCATAAGGGGTCACAGTGTCAGACAACCCCACACACACACACACACACCCACTCTGACATAAACAAATAAACAAGACATTCAGAGCTGTCTTACATTCAAGATGAAAATCAGATTTACAGTACATCATTAGAAATAGTATGAGAATCTAGTTTTAATAACTACATCAATCATTTACAACACAATCATTTAATTTATTTAGGTTTGGAAGTTGGCATTTTGCAAAAAATATTTGTATTTTACCCAATACTGTTTATGATAGATGAGGCATTGGTGGCTCAGTGGTAGGTTGCTTGCCTATCATGTGGAAGGCCCGAACCGAAGGTTCGATTCCCAGCCAATGCCTCAACCCCAGCCACTGGTTGCAGCGCCGGTCCCAAGCCCGGAAAAATGGGAGGGTTGCGGCAGGAAGGGCATCCGGCGTAAAACCTGTGCCAAGTTGTTGTGCGGACCAGTTGGTACGCTGTGGCGACCCCGAACAGGGAGCAGCCGAAAGCAAGTTTAGTTTACTGTTTATGATAGATAGATAGATAGATAGATAGATAGATAGATAGATAGATAGATAGATAGATAGATAGATAGATAGATAGATAGATAGATAGATAGATAGATAACCATTATACAATTTAGGATTCTAGTCTCATTACTAATACTAAATTTCTATGATTAGCTTTGATAGCCACTAGATGTCACCCTCAACAAAGAATTGGAAAACTATTTCAAAACCTCAAGAAATCACTAACACTCAAAGAAAAATCTAAATCAGATCGATATTTGGTGTGAGTATCCTTTGGCTTAAAACTAGCATCATTTCTTACACTTGTGCACACTATACACTATAGCACAACGTCAGGGATTTTGTAGACTCAGAGTCAGGTGTATGATTAACTGATTATACCAAGCTGGTACTAATGATGATCCATTTCATATGTAGGCCATAAACTGAAACAGCTGTGTAGAAGACTTAAAACTGGTTGAGGAACAGTTTCATGTCACAGGTCATACACCTTGGAAAGACTGAGCACAGCAACAAGATACAAAGTGGCTATACTGCATCAACAAGGTCTCTCACAGGCAAAGATTTCAAAGCAGACTGGGTTTTCAAGACGTGCAGTTAAAGCTATTTTGTACAAGCCAAAGAAAGAGACGATGTTGGGGACTGTAGACGCAGCGGTCTACAGCGGCCAAGGACACATAATGCAGCAGATAAACAAGTCCTTTGACAAGTCCAGCAACGCCATTAGCAAAGAACTGGCGGAAACCAGTGGGACCCAGGTACACCCATCAACTGTCCGGATAAGACTGGCCAGAAGTGAATTGGTCTTCATGGAAAAATTTCAGCCTATAAGCCATACCTCTGATATGGAAACAAGGCTAAGTGACTCAACTATGCATGAAAACATAGGAACTGAAGTGAAGAAAAATGGCAGCAGGTGCTTTGGACTGATGAGTCAGAATGTGAAATATTTGGCTGCAGCAGGAGGCAGGTTGTTTGCAGAAGAACTGGAGAGCAGTACAATAATGAGTGTCTGCAGGCAACAGTGAAGCATGGTGAAGGCAAATTTGGGGCTGCATTTCTGTAAAAGGATTTGGAGGTTTGGTCAGGATTAATGGTGTGCTCAATGCTGGGAAATACAGGCATATACTTATCCATCATGCAATACCATTAGGGAGGCATCTGATTAACCCCAAATTTATTCTGCAGCAGGACTGCAACCCCAAACATACAGCCAATGTCAATAAAAACGTATCTTCAGCGTGTAGGAGAAAAAGCAGTCCTGGAAGTGATGGTGTGGGCACCACAGAGCCCTGATCTCACCATCATCCACTCTGTCTTGGATTACATGAAGAGAGAGAAGGATATGAGGCAGCCTACATCCACGGAAGATCTATGCTTAGGTCTCCAAGATGTTTGGAACAACATACCTGCATAGTTCTGTCAAAAATTTTGTGCAAGTGTACTCAGAAGAATTGATGCTGTTTTGCAGGCAAAGGGTGATGACACCAAATATTGATTTAATTTGGAAATTTAAATTTGTACATTCCATTGTCTACTGCAATGTCTGGGGCTACACTCAAGAATTTCACTCACTTCTTCATGTGTGTCAATGGTGATGTGGCAATAAAGTGATTTGATTTGATTTGATTTACTTTCCATTTTGTTAACTGATAAAAAATAGACTATTAACAATTTTATTTTTAAAGCATAAAAATCTTACCTTACAGCATTTTTTTAACACCTGCCTAAAACCTTTGCACAGTATTGTACATATGTACAGCATTATAACACTTGTAACACTGTTTCTAAACCATGTATGTGTGAACCACCATTTAATACATATGATTGGTTTGCTGTTTTTGCATGCAAGGCAGATTTGCCTTACTGTGGTGGGACTCAAGTACAAAAAGCTCACTTTGTTGATTTTAGTCTTCAAGCATGCAGGACCCCCAAGCACTTTGAATGCAGTCTTATGTGTGCTGGAGCTGAGTGCATTTATCTACTCTGATCGCACAGTTGTATACAAAGTCTACTTCCTCTACTTCTTTTTTTTCTCTCCAACTACATCGTCATCGGCATCATTATCATCATCATCATCATCATGTGGTGGGATATGTGATAAAAAGAGATAGAGAGCTACACAATACAGCTGGCCACAGAAAGTCAGAGAGGAATTAGCTTAGCACACTGCTAATTATCATAAGATGTTTTAGTATTAAGCTTGTGCATCCATAATAAATGGGACTTGATAATGCCACTTGATATGAAATATATCATGGTTTTTATATTGTACACCTTTAGAAGCTTATTATATTCATAGCTTCATTTAATTTCTATTAGGAAATCACTTTGTTGTAGTTCTACATAGTACCTATTAAATATTCAGAAAGACAACTGAAGAAACCTTAAGGATTCTATATGTTCTACAAGTGTGCCATTGTTTGTAAAACATCAAAAATCTTGTCAGTTATGCTGTAGAAATAATTAAAATGTTTTACTGTACTGTAACATTCCATAAATGCTTTATGACGAAGACATTTTGAATAAACAATGTAGCACATTGGAATTTGGCCTTGAATGGTGCATTTTAATATAAATTGATAGATAGATAGATAGATAGATAGATAGATAGATAGATAGATAGATAGATAGATAGATAGATAGATAGATAGATAGATAGACAGACATAAGCATCATCATAATAATAAGTGCTGGTTATAATTACAGTGTAGTTTTGGTACTTAGTGTCAAGTGACACTTTGTAATTTCTCTCTATCATACTGATTATATTATAAGATGATCATTTAATCACATATTTATCAGTATTTATAGATGTGGCAGTATCTAGTATAACAGTAGTGCAGCATAGAAAAACTTTCCAATTTTCATTAAACCTACTAGAATACATTTTTTTAAAAAGCTGATTAAACTGATGGTTGATTTCCTTTGAAGGAATAACAGTCCCCAGCTTGTTTATCTGACCCCCCTTAAGCCGCGCGTTGGACAACACGTGCGCTACATATTACGCAATAAGATCGAACGCTAGAGGCGGGATCCTGACTTCTGATTGGCTCTTGTGAGACCAATAAAAATATTCTCTACCTATCAGCGAGCTGGTGGGCGTCGTGCTGTGGACTTCACACGTGCTGCCTACTTGAACAAGTAGTACCATATGTGTAACAGTCCACATTCACAATTCACACGAATAGAGTTTGGTGGAAAATAAACAACGTAAAAAAGAAAGAAAGAAAGAAAAGTCGTTTGCTTTTCAAGCGTTCTCACACTTTTCGAGTTTTCTACACCCAGTGACACCTTCCAGTCAAAATACAGTGGGAATGATAAGTGTGGAAATTATTATAACAGCAAATATGCAAATAGATCTAAGACAAAGTGTGGAATAGGTGCTCAACAAGCATATTTGAACATGATGGTAAGGTCAGGAGTCCACAAATCTTTGGCCATATAATGTCTATTATATCCACAGAACCAAATATGCCAGTTATACTGTATTAAAATGTACATTTATGTTTAATTAAGACAGTAGTTTTTAAAATAGATTTTAAGTTTAACTTTAAGTTTTACTATAAATAGCTTTAAGTCAAGTGGTCACTTTGTCACAGCCCCTTCAAGAACCACAGGTGTTATTTAATATTAACCATATTTATATATTTATTTAAATAATATATATTTATATATTGATATTTCAATGATATCCATCTTAATCTGACTGTTAGTTTTTTATTGCATATTTCTATTGTATGTAAAAAAAAATATATATATATATATATATAATATATTATTGCAATTCCGGATACATTTCCACCCAATGACTAACGTTTGAAGTTCCGGTTTTGATTAGTCGTTGCTACAGGAAGTGACATCACTTCATTACGTTTGTGTTCCACTGTGAGGATGGAAGGCCTATGACAACTGGAGACCTGGAGTAGCGAATGGGTCGAGAGATAAAATCCGTGTCCATCTTCTTAGCAGAAAGAAAAAATCAACATGAAATCTAGAAGAGCATAATCTACAGTCTCTAAGCTTCCATTCGGGGCTAATATTGTGGCGTTTTATTCGCTGGTACATTAGAAAAGTGATGGTGAAAACTGAAGTCCGACGAAAGGATCCGGATTCTTCTCAGGGATTCGGGAGGGTTGGAGTGGCGTAAAGTTGAAATAAAAAGGGGGGTTGTAAGTGTTTATAACAAGAAACAGTTGGTTTTAGTTCGGTGACGAGTTTTATACGTTGTTTGTGATTTGTTAAATAAAAGAGCCATCCTGCTGGTTAGTAGGCGATTGTCATTATAGCCATGGATCTTCGAGTTGGAAACAGATACAGACTAGGCAGAAAAATTGGAAGTGGATCTTTCGGTGACATTTATTTGGGTAAGTAAACTTTTAAAGTTCATTTTCACCTTTACCCGAAAAGCTAACCTGGCATGGTTGTTCTGGGTAAGAACGAAACGTTTAGCTAGTTTGTGAAAGGATAGCTGTGTAGCAAGGCAAGGTACGGCGAGATGTTTGTCCCAAGCAAATATTTAAAGTTAACATTTGCTTGGTTTAGATCATTGTCATGACATTTCAGAATGTGTAACTTTATAAGAATGATTGGTTTTAATCTGTCATTATCGTCCACCAGCTTGGGTATGAAGTTGTCCCTGTGTATATATAAACTCAAGATATATATATGTGTGTGTATATATATTTTATATATATATATGTATATATGTATATATTTTATATATATATATAAAATGCGCCTCTTAGCAGCTTCCTGATAATTCCTATCAGGCTTTAATAATTACATTTGTTATTTCTTGTGTAAACTCTCAAACGTCATCGGTGACAGTCTAGTTTTGGTGTTTAGTGTCAAGTTTGTTTTTAATTTAATGGTAAACTGACAAGTTTTAACCCACCTGGTTCAATTGGTTAATTTTTACTGCTCATGACTGATTTTACCTGATCATTCCTGTATGTCTGTCTGTTCAGGGCAGTTAAAGTCTCCAGATCAGCTGATTTGTTTACACCACTATACTGAGGATACATACTCCTGTATGATGATATGGATGTTATATAACCCCGTGGCATCACTCGTGGTGCTGAGTTAAACTATTATGAAACACTCTTTCTGTTTATTCGTAGCCTATGATATGTTAACGCTGAGGAACATTTTTCTTTTTCCTGTAATTCCACTGACCCTGCCTTCAGTTTTCACACTTTAGTGCACAGAGGGATTTGCGGGAGTTGAAACAGCTTTGTGGAAGAATACTGAGGCTTGAGGAGGTCTTAAATGTTTTGTTGGAAATAAACACCATCTACCTCTCTAGACTGGCTATACATTATATATATATATAAAGTTATAATCCCTTGTAACAGTTTCATATGTTTAAAAAAATCATGGAAAGCTCTGTTTACTTATAGGAAGGTTTGTATGACGAACTTGGATGCATCTTTAAAACAATCAAACACACGCTGTGGAAAATTCACATATTGTGGATAAATAGCAATCTGTATGTGAGTCAGGTTGCATACTGATTGACTATCATCTCTTGTAAACATATCTCCTGAATAGTACTAGCAAGGCATGTAGGAATAAAAAGTGGTGATTCACGGATGATTTTAGTTCTGCACGTCATTGTGTGCTGGTTAAAGTCATAGACACAGTTATCCCTTTTTAGGGTTGTCAGTTTGTATTTTTTCCCAACCACATTATATATTTTTTTTTTTCCCCATTTATAATGTTACAAGAGATTTTTTTTATATACACTAACACTGTGAGAAGATAGACTTGGCCTGTCAGCGTGACTGTGTTCATGCAATGAATATTCTAAAAATTCGTTAGACAAAATACTGTGTGCCTAGCAGTACTGCACAAAGATAATGATTATCTCAATAATGGTTTCAGTGACTGTAATTCCCCTTTTTTTCACACGAACATATTCCTTTAGCTCTCCTTGACCACTGTTTGTATTAGGAATTTCCCAGCAGGTTTCTGGACACACATGTCACTGGGCACTAGGGTGGCTACAGGTGAGGGACTTGCCTAGAAAGCAGTTCCTCTGCTTCATTCATCCTGTGTTAAAGCATATGGTGTGAATATTCGGTGTCACTGGCACTTTGTAGCAAAGCTGTACCAACAATCTGCCTTGGTCACACAGAAAATGAGGTTTTCTCTGTTTATTGAACACGAAGTGCCTCCTTTTAATCTTATGCTCACGAGTAATTAGATTTTTAAGGTTGCATCGTGTTCACACATTATATTTATAGTGTTTTTGTAGCAGTATTACAGCCAGATAACACTACTGTTTACATTGCTCTCTTATGAGGATGGGCCTTGACCTGCTCACTATTTCAACAATGTGGCAAGAGAATGCATTCACTTAAATCTGTGTCTATTCAAAAAGGATGTGACCAAGCATGTTGCTCATTACCAATTCTGACCTGAAACTGAAGTTAGTTATGTCAGGAGGTGATTGTCAGGACTTGTTTATCTTGATGCTGAAGTGTTGTTTGCATTTGAAACACCCTCTTTCACTGTAAACCCTGTGTAACAGGTCTTTGTGTCAGAAGAATTCGGAAGTTAGTTCTGCTGTTCTTTGGCTTTAAAGTTAGAAAGATTTTTTATATGATTTGATTTCCTGTATTGTGTTTCAACAAGTGTTTCAAATTATGCTCTCGCAGGTAAATGCTTTATTGGGAGGAATGGTTTTAAGGAATACAGAGTTCAATGATTCAAATTTCACATTGATATATTGACTGCTTGATGTCAGACACTGGCAGTTAGGGGTAGTTTATGCAAGCATACTTGGTGGGTTCATGGGTAAGTGTAGTGCTCAGAGGTTCATTGACTTGTGAATGTGCAGTCCCCCAAAAAAGGTTTCAGGTAACTTCTGATGCTGACCGGTGGAGTATTGGTGTAGTAAAACTACAAATACTTATTTAAACAGAAAGATTCAAAACGGTAATGTAAACACAAAAAATTAATCATATTTAGTCTTGGGTAGGCTAGAGATGCAGGGCCATGTCACAATCATTTCTTTATATTCAGAAAATGTGTTCTCAGGATTGCAGTTTAAAAAATTGTAATATTTAAAAAATAATTGATCATTAACACAAAAATGTTCATACAACTTTGTGCTTAGCCTTTAGCCTATAAATAAAAGAAGAGTTTGCCTTTTATCATCAGAATACATTACACTCATCTCTTAAATAGTCTTGTACTTTCTACAGCATCAACACTGTGTAAATGTTGGGGCATGGTCCAAGTTTACAATCTCCTAGGCTACAGACCTACAAACCCTGACTTGTTTCACAATACTAATGAGCATCTTTTCTCTATGTATTCTTATCTCATTTCAGGCACTGACATTTCAGTAAGGGAGGAAGTGGCCATCAAGCTAGAATGTGTGAAGACTAAGCATCCTCAGCTTCATATCGAAAGCAAGATCTACAAGATGATGCAAGGAGGAGGTACTATACGACATTGCACTTTTTAAAGAAAAAATAAATCCTTCCTCAAATATTGGTCTCAAAATTAAAATATCCTAAATTGAAGATCGTGTGTTTATTCTAATTTGTAATGGTGGTTGTTTGGTAGTTGGTATCCCTACCATAAAGTGGTGTGGTGCAGAGGGGGATTATAATGTGATGGTGATGGAGCTGCTGGGACCCAGTCTGGAAGATCTTTTCAACTTTTGCTCCAGGAAATTCAGCCTTAAGACTGTTCTACTTCTTGCTGATCAGATGGTGAGAGAGCATCATAGAGCTGCAATAAAACATGATAGGAAGTATAAGAACCTGTTCTTATATAGTGCAAACAAATAGTCTTTATCACTCAAACAGCTTCAACAGATTAGCTGTAACTGTAGTTAACTGTAGTCCTGAATATCTACTTAAATGATTATGAAGATACAGTTTTTCAATTTAAGTCTGCCCACTGTGGTTGATTTGTGTTCAACATGTTTTCTGTCCTTCCTACAGATCAGTCGCATAGAGTACATCCACTCGAAGAACTTTATTCACAGAGATGTAAAGCCTGATAATTTCCTTATGGGACTCGGGAAGAAAGGGAACCTGGTCTACATCATTGACTTTGGTTTGGCCAAGAAATACAGAGATGCTCGCACCCACCAGCACATTCCTTACAGAGAGAACAAGAACCTGACTGGCACAGCCCGCTATGCCTCCATCAACACCCATTTGGGCATAGGTAAGGACTTATAGGTAAAGAATTTAGAAACTATTAGTTTAGAATAGTTTTATTTGCATTGCTCGAGAAAAGCTTCCCTTGTGCTTATTGGATCATATGTTCTTGTAGATTGATTTTTTTATCCTATGTAGATCATGATTCCTAGAGAGGTATTCCTATTTATATATACTTTGTCAGAACTTGTTTTTCCACCATGCGTGCTTATACCTGTGTCTTTATCTGCATGTGTATCCATAGAGCAGTCTCGGCGTGACGACCTGGAGTCTTTGGGATATGTGTTGATGTATTTTAATCTGGGGTCGCTGCCATGGCAGGGCCTGAAGGCTGCCACCAAAAGACAGAAATACGAGCGCATCAGTGAGAAGAAAATGTCCACACCTATTGAAGTGCTCTGCAAGGGCTACCCCTGTATGTATCTGTACTAGATCACTGTTTTTCTTTTATCTTCTGAGTTTTGTTCATTCTGTGAGGTAAAATGATTTAGTAAGGTAGGCTGCTCTGATTTAGTAAGAAGTAAGGAGTTTCAAATATTAGGACATGAATATGAGTATGTATTTCTTTTTGAATCTTCACGAAAAGAAATGCATCAATACTTTTTCCTCTTTTGTTTTTCTTCCCCACTATGAGTATCTGGGTTGGTTATTTAGTTGATTTTATGCATGTCAATATCAGTGCTAATAAGTAACTGAAATAATTAGCTTGGTAATAATTAACTTGGTAACGAGGGATGTGTTGGAGCATTTTAATTGTGGTAATGTAAGTTCCTGCTATGGGCTGCTATTAATGAAATGTATGTGTTATTTTTACTCATATTTTTAAGAGTATGAATAATTAAGTAGTGTGCCAGAGCAGTTTATCTTAAACAATATATCTATTTGTAGTTTTATTTAAAAAAGAAAGAAAAATCTGTTGATTTGTTGTTGGCAGAGAATTATTTAGCCAGTTATTAAGCCTGAGTGGATGTACCTCACTCAAACAATTATAAACCAACATGTTTTTGTCTGTTTGCGCCTCCTTTCAGCCGAATTTGCCACATACCTCAACTTTTGCCGCTCGTTACGTTTTGACGATAAGCCTGACTACTCCTACCTCAGGCAGCTTTTCAGGAACCTGTTCCACAGACAGGGCTTTTCGTATGACTATGTCTTTGATTGGAACATGCTCAAATTTGTAAGTACTGTTACAGTAAAACTTTTTATCAGTTTGACTCTTTTAGAATATATATAGGCATGTTTTGGATTGTGAGATTGTTGAAGCATTTTACAGTTTTTGTTTATCATTCTTCTTTTTTTTTTCCCCCCACAGGGTGCTAACCGTGCAGCAGAGGAGGCAGAAAGAGAAAGGCGAGACCGTGAGGAGAGGCTGAGGCACAGCAGGAATCCAGCTGCTAGTGGCATCCCATCAGCCTCTGGGAGACCCCGTGGCGCACAAGATGGTGCTCCACTTACTCCCCTTACTCCCACCTCACACACAGGTGAACATGTACACAGTGTATTTTTTTTTTTTCTTGAATGCTTGACCTATAATTTTTTTAATATGACCTACATGCCTGGATATTTAATTATTAACATATTAAATTATTAATTAATTATAATTGATTAATTATATTGAACATATGAAGTCTGCTTATACATTCTATTCTCCGGGTTCACAGCAAACACATCCTCGCCACGTCCGGTAACCGGTATAGATAGGGAACGTAAGGTGAGCATGAGGCTTCATCGTGGTGCTCCTGTTAACGTTTCTTCATCAGACTTGACAGGACGGCAAGACACCTCACGCATGTCCACCTCACAGGTACAGATTAGCTCTGCCCATGAAATGCCCTCAAGTCTAGCAAATTGCATCTCTTTTTATGATAGCACCACCAGCTATCATTTGAGCTAATGTCTTTGTGCATCTCATCCATGCAGGAAGCAAAGAGTCTAATCGTTATGACATGCAGGCAGCCCTTTACACCATTGCAAATTAATTAAAAAGAATAAATTGTTGCAAGGATTTTGTTTTGTAGTAATTGCAATATTTCAGATATGTCTGTCAAGGGAATGAAAAGATTCAACAGAGGAAACAAGTTTCCCTGTACAATGAAATTCTTTCTTTGCTGTCCACAGTGAATGCCAAAAAGTACAAAAACTGTGTAAAAAAGTAAAATTAAAATAAACAAACACACACGAATATAAAACATAATTAAAATATAAAGTATGCAGCAGAATTAGATAAATACTATGGAAATATAGACTGTTATCTGTATGTGCAAGTGTATAATACTAAGAGTACTATAGTGTTCTCTATCTTCACCTCAGAATAGCATTCCCTTCGATCATCACGGCAAATAGCTGCTCATCACATTCTAGTGTGACTGCGGCAGCACCTGGTGAGTTTGAGTAGCTTATTTACGAATTGGTTTTACTTGGTCACTTCACTGTTTGTTGGTGTATGTGTGTGTGTGTGTGTATGTATGTATATGTGTATATATATATATATATATATATATATATATATATATATATATATATATATATATATATATATATATATATATATAAAAGATTAACCTTAAAATATCTTGCTATTGTTGCTTTAGATTCCGAATAAATTTCCAGAAGCCCCCGATGTAGACTGCAGAGTGTAGAAGGATGTCCTATGTGGCAGACAAAGTGGGGCATACCATGTCTCTTTAACCGACGAAACCAAAATGGTTCAGAATCAACTTGACCTCTTTATGGGTCTCTATCTTGCTCTTTCTTTATCTTCTACTGTCTCTTACTCTCCTTTTTCACTTTGGTGTATGTGCACACAAACAGATGATTTTATGATTATTATACATTGTCTAAGGAGATGTTGGGACTAACAAAGACTGAATCAACCAGCTAAACTCCAGTGTCCTTTACACTGGAGTCTCTCTTCAAACTAGTACTTTCTCTGTACATTCACACTGCTGCATAACCCATCATTTATGGTTTTTCAGATAAGGTTTGTGTATTTGAGTTTACTTGGTTCCATTTGGTATATTGCCTATTTTTTTTAAATAAACATAAATCATTCCCATGTCCTACAACTTTATACAAGGCTCCATATTTAGAACTGCTGCCATGCTTTTTATTTTACCCGTTGTAATTCTTTTATTATATTTTGACAATTCTTTTTTGTAACTGGTGAGTGGTGCAAGATGGGTTACTGTTGCATGCTCATGTTGTATTTTAGTTTGAAGAGTGAAAGGGCCAAATTTTCAGCATTTCTAACTCTTAAAAAACACACACGCAGCTTATTGGATAATTTACTTCTCTTCTTTACCCTAGATCAAACCTTTAACAGGCCCTGTGGAGCTCACCTGCTTTGTTGAATTTTTCTTTGTTTGTATGTTTTTCCCCCCTCTCATTCTTTCTTCTGACATTTTCTAAGATGTATTACTGCCCCTTGCATTGTTGCAGGTCTGTTCTGTTTCTAAGCTGTGAAAACTAATATATTTGTGTAAATCTTTTAATTTTTCACCTAACTGAGACTACAAACAAGATGCAAATTACACTAAGAGTAAAATTACGGGTTTATCATCTTTTTTTCTTTTTTTTTTTACTCCTCTCTTTCTTAATTCTACACCAAGCCAATAAAATGAAGTGCTCGACATGAGAGGTATTACTGATTTATAACTCCTCTGTCTGTTGGGCTCTGCTGTTGACTGTTGCACATCATGCACCTAAGCCATCTAGTTGTTAAAACATGTTGAGGCATGATTGCTAAACGTTTGTTTAGAATGAACTGACTCCTCCGATTTAAAGCTGGAGTCAGTGAGATGACACTTTCCACAGCAGCCCAGCTGTCAATGTTGAGTATGAATGCACCCCTCTAATGAATGCTCCTGCACTGATTTGGCTTTGCAGATTAACCTAAAAGCTGATGTATTATGTTTTACAGAAGGTATGTTGTTCTGAGCTGCTTTATTCATGTCTTAATGATCAGTGTGTTGACTGAAGAAAGCTGAACAAACAACAGCATGTCCTTACTTTGATGTGTGATACATGATCATGTACTAGTTCTAATGTACCATTCTGTTTGAAGAAGGCATATGTGTGAGACCTGAATAATGGGTTGGTAAAGCCTATTTACATTTTGGGCTTCACATTTTTGGTCTTGTCATGCCAATCTATGAGCCCTATTACAGTTTGTATCACTGTATTTGTGCACCACATTTTTTGTACATGTGTAAATAAATGAGTTACTTGTATTATTTTAACTGCACATATTATTCTGTTTATTTGAGTACGTTTATTTCTAAATAGATGGTCACCCTTTATCTGAGTGTTTTCACATTGTTCTGCTTATAAAATAGTCTCTCTTCCATTCAAGTAACTACTGTTTTGGTGACAGTCAGAACAGCAGCATATTTAATGCATTTTAAATATGGCAACAAAAAACTTCCATATTTAAAATACATTAAATTTGCTGCTGTTCTGACTGTCACCAAAAGAGGGCAGTATACAAAAAAACAATATATCATGATCAATGTTTGCTGTTAATCCCTCAAGTCTCACCTGCATTACATTTTTATTTACTTATAGTATTTTGGGAATGCAGGTCATATAATAAATTATTTTCTGGGATACTCTATATTTACTCCGTTGTGCACTGGTGCGCAGTCATGTTGGAACAGGAAGGGGTCATCCCAAACTGTTCCCACAAAGTTGAGAGCATGAAATTGTCCAAAATGTCTTGGGATGCTGAAGCATTAAGAGTTCCTTTCATTGGAACTAAGGGGCCAAACCCAGTGCCTGAATTCAGTGATTTTGGATGGGTGTCCCAAAACTTTTGGCAATTATAGTGTAGATACACCTGTTCATCAGGGAACACGTTCTTGGACTGTATGATGAGTGACTTCCTTTACTGTTGCTGTGTGGAGTGGTTGAAAGTAGAAGAAAATAATGACACCTTTTGTGGTTTTATTTAAAATTTTATGATTATAACTAGAAGTTTTAGTTATAGCAATGTAAAATCTGAAAAATGATTGCTGATTCCTGTACTGTCTTGTGTTAAACCTTATGTCCATATACTCAAACACAGATGGTCAGTGGCAGTTTTCATAAACATGATGATTTCACACTTGTTTCTTTCCCACTTCCTTGTTTAGCTTAATCAAGAATGAGTTCTTCACCCTATAAAGTCACAACTATGACGGAATGGTGGCAGTTTAAAGTTGTATATTATGTTTAGAGCAGGTCTGTCCAGTTCCTGTCCTGCAGGGTTCAAATCCAGCACATTGTAATGGTATGCTCTGTTCTCATATTTATATTGAAACCTGCCAGTTTGGTGTGTTCTTTAGCCTTTGAGCACTGAACAGGTTTTTTCTAGCCCAACTTTTCATAGACATACATATTCATTAGATCAGCTTGCAGGACATCAGATTGTTGGCTTTATTTTCGGTCCTGAAAACTTGGCAGACACATGAAATTGAACACTGGGTACATTTGCACATGGTAGCTGTGACATAGCAGTACGGTCAGAGTTCAGTGGTTGTGTTGAGTGGTAATGATGTGCAGATTTCCACTATGAAATATTTGGCCTAGCTGTCTATAAACTTCATTCCAATCATGAGGGCATTTCAACACGTTCTGCAAAGCAGTCAAGCTTTCATACTGTACTAGTTTAGGCCAGTTTCTAATCTTAACCCTTCAGTAAGGATATTTACTATTACAGTTTTTCTCATTTGCTAAAATACATTTGTCCACTCAGACGCCACATTTCCAACACAGTTAACACGCAGGCTGAAACTGAAGCTCATTGGCCAAAATGACTCATTTTGTTTGTTTGCAAAGTGCTCTAACACTGACAAAACGTTAAACATATGCAACAAAAGCAAATATTTCTACCAGACACTACAACTTGTGGTCAAATGAATATATTTATTCAATCATTACACATTTGACAATAAAATACAAAAGACAGCTATCAATATGAAATTACTGTTCAAACTCAAGTGTTATAGATAGATAGATAGATAGATAGAGCAGCCACCCAAAAGGACACTTATGGGTGAAATATTTTTTAAAAAAAACATTAAATAAAAAATAAAATAAAAAACCACAACTTATAAAATAGAGTTGAAATACTCAGAACACATTTAGTCCATTAGTTCCTGATGATCATGCCACGGGTTCTCATCAACATTGCATTGGACATCTCCTTGCAGTGCTCCCTGATCTGCAATCACTGCTGCTTGGATTTCAAGTAGTCTGATGGTATTGTTTGCCACGAGTATATCTACAATGGCAGCCTCCTGTTCAACACTACAGATCTTTCCTCTGCCACCAGCGTGTGGATTCTGTAATGTAAAAGCAAACATTGACATTATGACAGTCACATAAATGGGATTGTTGAAACATCTGCGTTACCGTGGACACAGTTTGTTCTGCTAACAGGGCAAGGCCGTAAAGCTGAAACACACAGCGGTATGCAGTTACACTGTGACTTACCTGTTCTCATACCAAGAAAGCCTGACAATTGATATCACAGTGCTCCGTCTCAGGATGGGCTGGACCCTTCGTCCTTCGCCTCTTTAAAGGACAAGCCATGATTGATGACATGGTCAATAATTGTTGCCCAAATTTCATTGGAAACTTGAGTTCTGTTTTGTCCTCTTGCTGCAGCTCCTCCACCATGCATACAAACACCTCTTCCTCTGGCCACTCTTCCATGGCCTTTTACTCTCCTTCCATGCCTTCCACCCATTTTATCCATGCTTGCAAAAATGTGTGAAACAAATGAAAAAGTGTTAAGACATTTGCAAGTGAAGACTTATGCTGTGCTAACAAAGTGATGATCAAGTGGATCCCAGCTTCATTAAGCGTGTTTCAGCGTATGAGGAAAATTGTAATATTTTAATATTTTACATAATTTAATTGCAGCTCATAAATGTCTTGTCATTGAGATTGTAAGTGATGTATACTGGAATAAATGTATGCTGGAGGAATTCTTTGAATGGTTATACAATATTGTTAAACAATTACTTGTATAAATAATAGCCAAAATAAATGAATCCTTCACTTAGAAACACTAACACTGTGATTCGCTGATAGTCTGCATTTGTTTTTGTAGCAGTAGATTGTCTTTAACCATTATGCTTTTTAATCTCTTTTTGCATCTTCTACATATTTGTCTACAGCCCATTAGTCCATATTCCTGATGTTTAGCTGTGTTTACTTCAGATAATAGACCGTGGATTTGTCAGTAACTCAGCACAACATACTTGCTTCTATTTATTTTCCACCCTGTTCCTGAGATTTCAAGCACACTCACTGCACTTACTGGCAAATCACTCGGTCTCTATTCAGTCATATTCAAAACAACTGCACTTCCCGTATACTACCTCAAGTGTGCGTCTTCATGACGAGAGGCTTGCCTTGTCACAGCAGGATGTCTGTTACGTCCTTTCCTATCATCTCACTGAGCTATTACAGTCTGCATCCATGGCAACTGGCAGGCCTGGTCAGACGACAAACTAGATCCAAAACCATACACTAGAAGAAGTTGCTTTCGGCTGCTCCCTGTTCAGGGTCGCCACAGCGGACCAGCTGGTCCGCACAACAACTTGGCACAGGTTTTACGCCGGATGCCCTTCCCGACGCAACCCTCCCATTTTTTCCTGGCTTGGGACCGGCGCTGCATCCAGTGGCTGGGGTTTGGGCAGTGGCTGGGAATTGAACCCGGGCCTTCCGCATGGTAGGCGAAAAAAATTACCACTGGGCCACCAGATCCAAAACCATACGCTACCTTCGTGATAATCTCAATACTCTAATCACATGTACTGCACCACGTTCCCTCCGACCCTCTAGCACTACTCGACTGATCCCACCATCTCTCAGGGTACAACAAAAGGTATGCATCCAGACTCTTCTTTGTTCTGGCACCAAGGTGGTGGAATGAACTTCTGCCTAAGTCATTGGCTGTCTTCAAACGACGTCCTCAAAAGACCTACATCATCCAAAAGCACTTAAATTAGCACTTAAAACAAATTGTGTTGTCTGTATGCACTTCTTGCAACCTCCCTAACAGAGTTTTTAGACCGTTGGCATCCTTAATCTGTAATCCTTAATTAAGTCTCCTAATAAGCTTTTTAATGAGCTAACTTGGGCACGTTGGCTTAGTGGTTAGCACGTTGGCTTAGTGGTTAGCACGTTGGCTTAGTGGTTAGCACGTTGGCTTAGTGGTTAGCACGTTGGCTTAGTGGTTAGCACGTTTGCCTCACACCTCCAGGGTTGGGGGTTCGATTCCCGCCTCCGCCGTGTGTGTGTGTGTGTGTGTGTGTGTGTGTGTGTGTGTGTGTAGTTTGCAGTTTGCATGTTCTCCCCGTGCCTCGGGGGCTTCCTCCGGGTGCTCCGGTTTCCTCCCCCAGTCCAAAGACATGCATTGTAGGTTGATTGGCATCTCTAAATTGTCCGTAGTGTGTGATTGTGTGAGTGAGCCCTGCGATGGGTTGGCACTCCGTCCAGGGTGTATCCTGCCTTGGTGCCCAATGACGCCTGAGATAGGCACAGGCTCCCCGTGACCCGAGAATAGATCGGATAAGCGGTAGACAATGAATGAATGAATGATCTAACTTCAAATTGTCCGTAGTGTGTGTCCATGTGTGAGTGAATGAGAGTGTGTGTGTGCGCCCTGTGATGGGTTGGCACTCCGTGCAGGGTGTATCCTGCCTTGATGCCCAATGATGCCTGAGATAGGCACAGGCTCCCCGTGACCCGAGAATAGATCAGATAAGCGGCAGACAATGAATGAATGATCTAACTTCACCCTTACCCTTTAAACCATGCCACTAATAAATTATTGCTTCAATCCGATTGTTCAGGTGACATTGGCTCCACTATAATTCAAATCACAGCTCATCATTTCAAGAGAAAAACCTCAACATGATCAACATATATAAGCTGGTTAAAAACATGTTGCTATAACAAAGATAAAATGTATGTTCAGAGGCACTGAAGTTTTTGGGATTAACAATTATGGAAAGATTCTCGAACAGTTAACAGTTTTCTACCAAAGGAAAGCCTTCAGGACTGTTCGCATGTTCAATCACAAGAGAATACAATTGTCTGGTGAAAAGTGGCATGAGTGTGTTGTTCATTCGTAAGTTCAAAATAGTACAGAACACGGAGGACTAACACACTCTGGGATGCGTTTTAAGAAAATAATTTTGGGTGATAGCCTCTGTTAGGTAACACCATTTTATCACTGATTTTCCTATAACAGCCTGCCTCGTCATGTTTTATTCCTCATTTGGAATGAGCACACATTTTCTTTCAGTTTAAAATTTTATTCAACATCTTACTGAAATAGACACATACACAGCATCTTGAGGAGGAAAAAAAAAAAAAAAAAAAAAAAAAAAATTATATATATATATATATATATATATAGAACCGTGTGTGAGGATTACGCTTCTTAAAATATTCCTTATGATGTGTTCGCTGTAACTTCGTTCCAGATTTAAGGCACAGACAACTCTCAAGTATTTCAAATCATCAACAAAGAGCACCACATATACTGAGCTGGTTCACAAAAAACGTGAATCAGACATGTCTCATTACTGACCAAAACATGATGCTGGATAGGTAATCATGAACGGTGCATCCTTTAAATGCTAAACATGTTTCACTACAAACGAAATATCTAAAAACCCATTTTTAAAAAAATAGCTAGTAAACAATATCTAGCAACAATAAATAAAAAAAACAGTGATCGTGAAAAAACAAAAACTGTAAAGCAGCTTCTAACAGTAAAGCCATAACATTAAAATCAATGGCAGGAGTGTTACTGGTGATTTCATTTCATTATTAATCCCAAAATGAATGAATGAAAGCTCAGATGCTCTGTACTTGTTCAGACCGGAGCTTCCTGATACTTCAGTAGTAATGTTTGTTTTTTTGCTATAACACACCTAATTTAGCTCACAAATGGCTGGTTAATGAGCGTTAGAGTTAAATCTGGCATGACTGAGGTACACACAAGTGTGCCTCAACCAGTAGATGATTCCCAAATTTCACTGCACTTGGAAATACAGCACACATAGGAGCCCATTTTAACACTTTGCATACAAAACAGAATGAAAAAGAATAGAATGAGTTAAACGGGCATGGTGTCATTCACCCCAAGTAGGACTAGTGCGTTTCCAAATACGGACACAGACATATATTAAATAGACGTTTGATTGAGAGTCACTTAAAGCAGCTACTTTTACACCCAAACAACAGTTTGCATAACGTGTGCTGACATACGCCACAAATAACTTACAGTAAGCTTCTTAGAGACAATAAAAGGTGTTACACAGTAGCCAACATTGTGTGCAATAGAGATCAAGCATGTTCACAATAATAGTTATGAATGGTTACTGCTTGTTGGTTTTGTAACAAAGCTCCACAGCACACTTAGAAATCTGCGCAGGTCCTTTAAATAGTACAGCTGAACCAACTAATCCCTTCTTATATACCGAGTACTTAATGACCGAGTTGCTGTTTTGCTCCAATGCAATTTTAATAAAATCATAAATAGAATAGTTTAATCCAAAATACTTCTTGAATAATAGTTTGCCTGCCTACAGATCTTTGTACACATAGCCTCCTTTACATTTGTGGTATTATTTCTATTGTTGGGGATACTGAAATTTTGAAAGTTTATTCTGTCACCATACAAGGTTTTAAAAGGTTCACATGTACTAAATGCCACTGAAATTCAAACAGCAGCATAGCTGTAATCACAAGACATGGTTCAGGGCAGTAGAGAACGCACACAACATCAAAACATCAAATGCGAACACACACAAGATGGCAATCAAGTTCTTTCTTACTTTTGAAATGGTCTAAGTCTATTTCTCTCGTGGTATTGAGGTCACAGAGAAGATTCGGGTTCCACCGCACCGCCGTTTGCTTTGGTCGCCTCTTTTGAAAGATCTACAGAGTCCACCCGAAGTTCATCTTCGCTTGCTGGTTCTGGCTTGTCTGGGTCCTCTGTGCTCTCTTCCTGTGCTTCCACCTCATGATTTGCACTCTGTTCTCCTTCCTGTACATTCTTGGACTCTGACTCTTTCCTACCATCATGATTCTCTTGGTCATCCTGAATAACTTTGTTGAGCTGCTCCATCTCAGTGTCTGTCGCAGCCACCTCCATCTTGGCTGAAGGGTCAGGCTGCTGAGGAGTCTTCTTGATAAAAAGCATGTTGCAGACGCAAAGTACGATAGCCGAGAGGACCACCTCACAGCCGGCTAGCAGGAAGACGTACATGTAGACCTTAGTGGCATCCAGCAGCCGACCTGCAATCAAAAAAAAATGTATGATTTTGTCTTTAATATATCACGCTATGATGATAGGAGAGATAATAATAACAATAATAAGGTGACCTTACCTGCACTGGGTGGCCCCACTAGCACAGCAGCGGCCTCGACCAGGAGTACCAAACCGATAGCACTGGAGAACTTCTCTGTTCCCACGATGGCCATTAACACCTCAAACTGCAAGGCTCCCACCATGCCATATGAGATACCGAAGAAAATGCAGAAAATTACAAGTGATGTGTAGTCCTTTGACATGGAGCCTATAAGATCAGTGGTACCATTAAAGATCATAGCAAAGCTGAAGAAGTAGACACAGCGTGGTCGCACCCACTTCAATCCAGCAATAAGGCCACACGTAGGCCTAGCAAAGATATCAATAAACCCAAGAATGGTGAGCAGAAGTGCAGATTTGGTGTCTTCATTGCCCAGCTCTTTTGCATAACTAACTACAAACACTGGAGGCACAAACAGGCCTAACACCATAATGGCTGCTGCTATAGTGTAGATGACGAATCCTTTGTCTTTAAAGACACTGAAGTCCAGCAACTTGTGCTTTGGTTTTGGCTTTTCCTCTACTTCTTGCGCTGCTTCCTGGTCTTCTACATTCTTCTTTGGCGCTATTAATGGCCTCATGAGTGCTCCGCATGCGCAGCAGTTAAGCAGTATGCCTCCCAGGATAAGAAAACCACCACGCCAGCCGTACTTGTACTGGAGAACTTGGCCCAGAGGAGATAAACAGCACAGTGCAACGGGACTCCCAGCTGCAGCCAGTCCGTTGGCTAAGGGTCTTTTTTCACTGAAGTATCTATTCAGCATTATGAGTGAAGGCTGGAAGTTCAGGGCCAGACCCAAACCTGCAACACACCCCACATTTTATTAGAAACAAACTTTAGGGTGCAAACCTTAGTTACAATCTGTGTCTGTTTACACACTATCGGTTATTTTGACTCATTTCAAAGGATAGAGAAGAGATTTATCCAGAACAACTCACCTGTGATTACACCAGTGGTGAGATAGATCTGAATAATGCTGGTGGCGAACGATGCCAAGATCATGCCAAGAGAAGCTAAGAGGCCACCCACCATCATCACAGGGCGACACCCAAATCGATTTACTAAAACACTACACAGGGGACCTGTGAATCATAAAAGAAAAGAATGGATCAAATCTAAATTATCCTTCTAATTACGCTATTCCAATAATTCATTTAAAACCTCTCCCAACCTGAGCCATAGAGCATTGCCAGCAGAATAGAGGAGATCCAGGCAGTGTCACTGTAGCCCACGCCAAACTCACGGATCAGCTCCTTAAAGAATACACTGACAGCTTTAGGAAATGCATAGGAGAATCCAGTGATGACGAAGCAGCCAAAGAGCACGGCCCAACCCCATCCTCCATCTGGGGCCTTCACCCCACTGCCTCCATCATCTATCGCTACTCCTCCCATGATGTTCTGTTCAAGTCACTTGAAGCTACTACAAATGAGAAAGAAAGGATTAAACATGGGATAAACAGGGATTGTTTTCACTGGGTCTCATCAACTGTGATTACAGCTTTAAATAGACATATAAAGTAAATTTAGAATGTGAGCAAAAAACATTGCCAGTTTGCTTAACCAATTGAGACAAACCGTGATAGGGAAATATAAATTTAAGATGCCAATAAAAACAGACCTCTCACATACTTAACGATGTACGCCGGTGCTTCCCAACGCTAACAGTTCCCAAAAGACAGCCTTTCTTCCCGAATTCACTATTCGCCACCAGTACTTACAACACCACAAACAGTTAGACACACAACAGTGGCAAGTGTCTTACAACAATTAAAAGGGAACATGGAGTGCGTTATATTACTGGTGCTTAATTCTGCCATATGACCACACAGACATGTGATTAGCCAGCTCATGGCTTATGCGAGATGTGGCTCAAAGAGGCTTAGCTGTCCAGCCCTTTCTGACATGCCCCAGGAGCTGAACAACTCATTAAAAGATCCAGATCAATATATCATTAGCAAACCACTACCACTAGTAATCACTATTTTATTGTCCTCCTATACGTTTTCCATGCTGTTGCTCTAACTACAGTTTACTTGTATACTTAGCATTAGTGTCTGGAGAACAATTGTCTTATTGTTTAATCATGATTGTTATGTAACCAAACAAAGACATTATTTGGCTTGAACAAATAATGTGTTCAAAACTGATAATGATCAAATGTGTTCATTTTTCTTGCACTAGGAAATGTTTGTTTTTTTAACTTTACTATAGATGCAGTCAGATATAAATCTTGTTGGAAACCATGTTGAGTACTGTGCTATTCATTTCTTCTACATTAGTAATTGTCTGATCAGGGTCAAAGTGGTTAATGTTAGTCATCTATTTGACTAATCAGAGCAACAGTTTACCGACCATGCTGACAGTGCAGGAAATTCTACCTCTGGACCTTTTTCCAGCGTTTCTAAGGGCATAGTTGTAGGGTTTATATTTTATTAAAACTATAGTAAAAATACTCCCTTCGGTTTATTTATTAGGTCACTTTGGTCTTGAATCTGAAAACAGATACAACGTCATTTCCTACAGATCATCCTTCCTTACATCATTTCAATTCAGTCACCTCTATGGAAAACTACTTCTTTCCTGAGGTTAAATAAAGTTAGGCAATATCTCACTACAGTGATGGCATAAATAGGTTTTCTCTAAAGGAACAGAGTGTTCATCAGGAAATGATGAGGCAACTCATGATCTATCACTAATGCTTACATGTACACTACACATAAAATATATTGTAATGGGTACTCAACCAGTACCAGCTACAGCCACAATATGAAACTTGAACCAGAGTAAATGAACAACAAGTTATGTTCAAATGCTAAAAACCATTCATTTAGTAAAGATCAGTATGCTTAAGGAAGCATTTTCATATTAAATACATTTCACACGAGAACACCACACAGGTAGGTATCGGTCAAATCTAAATATTTCAGTTTTACTGCTTTTCCAAATTAGTCCACTATCATGCATGACTTCAGTGTGTAGAACATAATCTATGATAAACATCCTGTAATTTGAACCCATGTGAAAGTTCCTTTTAAATGCTCTTGAGCAAACTCAACTGTCTCAATTGTGCGTCACTATATTGTTATATAAATACCAGAAAAACAAAGTTAAACTAAGAAGTTTAAGGTCGCCTAAACAGATTTGATTCCATACAACCATTGCAGCCTATGTAAACAACTTAAGAAACATTACAAATTAGATTTGCAATGATTAACACACATGAGCAGTGGTAAAGCAGGTAGTTAGCATGCATTAAGAACCTACCCAGCTGCTCCCTGTTGTCTTTCCACATGCGAGTGTAATGGTGTCCATGGCTGCATCTCTTGTGTTTTTTTTGTGGGTGGGAGTTTGGATGAACACCACTTAACCCTCACTCTGCACTCATAGCCTTTACTCATCCTAAATTAGGACTGTGACATTATTAGTCACTAGATCTACAATTAGACATCAGTGACTGCGCACAGGTTCGTCCTGCATTCCCGAGAGACTGGAATTCTCTGTGGAGGGCATTGTTAATAATAGTGAGGGTCTCTGTGTGAGGGAGAACATTTGAAAGGTGGGAGTTTTCTCTTTGTTCATAACCTGTAAAAGAGTCATTCTGTTTCGAGTCAGGGATCTGAGCCCTTTTCGTTTGCATCTTTATTTACTCAGGAATTATTTTACCATAAGTAACTTTAGAGTAAAGTTACACTACATGCACCAATGATGATGAACCCTTAATGGTACCACCTCAGCAACACCTCAGTTTAGTACCCTTGCTTCTGAAACTGTACAATTGAGATACTTAAAATTTCAAATTTAATGGTTTTTCCAAATTTCCATCTGTCTTTTTTTTTTTTAATGGAAACCTTTTATGTTTGTAGGTATTTTAATTATCAGTGACGTATGATATCATCCTGTATTCAGTGCTGTATTTTAATATGGATGCTTAAACTGGATGCTTGGATGCTAAAATAAACTTATGGTTTCGTCACTTTTTTAGAAACAAATGTGTAAAAAAAAACTGAGTAGCTCTGAGAATTTTTTTTTAGAAAAACAAACAAAACAAACGAGTAGCTTTTGTTTATTTTGGAGAAATGTACCCCTTTAATAGAATGGCTGTGGGTAGAGGATGGAGACTAATACACGATGCAGCCCACAGCACGTCATAGTGTACGTGACTAGATTCTTGTAATTCTTCGTCTCTAGCAACAAAGTTAGTTTTTTAGGGAATCGAGAAATGTGTAGCGATTTCGATATACATCATCTGTCACAGATGAGCCGCTAGTTTCACGCTGCTGGTCATTTCATTCAGGAAGAGGGTTATTACACGACCTGAAGAACCTACCGTCGCATAAAAATTGCGTCTATAATTAGAGCCGCTTTAATCGGAGCTATTAGTAACACGTGGTAAATATTATACAAAACCAACCAGTTGCGAGGTTTCAAAATGCGGAGCTAATGAAACATTATTGTCCTTAAAAAAAATAAAATAAAAATAAAAATTCATAAATAAATAGTAACCTATAAAGTGTGATATTATATTTGGAAAAATTAGAATAATAAATGTGCCGATAGAGATGACTTCCATCCTACTCAAAAAGACCTGTTAACCCTAGCAGAGAAGGACATGCTCAATACACAAACGCTTGGAAATTCTTTTTAAAAAATCCAAAATAGCTTACCTTATCGATTTTCAGCTGATAAATCTGTCATTAGTGTCAGAAACATCGCTTTATCCCTGCTTCTGTGTGCTGCGCCTCAGTGAGGATAGGCTGTATATCCGAGTTGTGGTTCAGACACCTGAGTGAGGACGTGCACGTTTGATGCGCTTTTCTAAAGCTACGCGCATCATCGCGCATCATCCCGCCTACTGCCACTGCCCCTGCCCCTCCTCCTCCCCCTCCTCCTCCCCCTCATCGTTGTCCTTCACTCGGTTATTTACATTTAAGAGGACTTATAAAACCTCGTGCACGTAATCAAAATGTTGATTGCATGTTCTTTATAATAAGATACCGTTTTCCGGCATTCCATAAGTGCATTATCCAATTATACACAGACCTCTTTGTTTGTGATGTTTATTGTCTGAACTACTGAATTTTTTATTAATGATCTGTTAATTGCCCACTGTTTCATCAAGTAGGAGCTATTCATCAGTTTTGAGCTTCTACAGTTCTATGTCTATGCGACACGGAAGCACCCAGAGCTACGTGATGTCAGGCAGGTAGAGGCTAGTGATGTGTCGTTTGAGAACGTTTCGGCTCGATTCTTTGATCCGACTCTTAAAGGTGATTATTGAGAGTCGATTCGGATATATGAGTCGTTTGAGGGTTTTCACTTATTTCAAATTCAAAGTCACATTCAAATTTTATTTTTCACATGCACAGTATGACACTTAGTGAAATGTGCTTCCCATCAGAGAGACAGAGAGAGAGAGAGAGAGAATAAAACAGGAGTTAAACAAGAGTTAAATAATAGCACAGAGCAGTATTTCGACCTTTTTTTGATAATGTCTATACTCTTGAAGTATAGCTTAAGCAAAACGTTTTGGGTATCCATTAGTGTAAAAGCTGAGAGGTGTGTTTACCTCCCAGCTGTGTGTATGAGGCAGTATGACAGAGAAGAAAAGGCCTGCTTTCTTAGTGTACTGGAGATGGAGATAAGGTATCAAGATAAATGGAAATTAATCTTTCTGATTAAAGAGGGACAATAACAAAAATGTAGAGATGCTTCCTGTATTTTCCAAAACATTTGTATTGCCTTGCTGTACAATTCAATACAAAGTAATATTAACTTGTTAACTACAAAAATACATTTTCGTAAAAGAGCCATTGGTTGACAATGAGGGAAGAAAATATGTGCTAATCAGCAGTTTGGGAGCACAAAGAGTCGACTCTTATTTGTGAGTCAAATAAACCGACTCATTGGAACGAGTCGGAATAATAACCACTGGTTTTCAGTTTCCTCTTTCGTCATCAGTCCTTTGTTTTCGTGTTAAGCTCGCGTCACTGTGATACAGCATGCGTGAAATACCGGCAAAGGAATATTGAGTCATGTTGTGTCATCTGAGGCTAAACGTGGAGTATCATAATCACTCGGATTTTTGTCAGAGACTCAAAAAGCATTCCCATTTCATTTCCAAGAACTCCTGGAAATCTTAATTAAATCTTCTATTCTTAAAGATTGCACAAATATGCCTACAACTTTAAGTAGACTACTTTAAGGCACACATGAATGTGCCAGTTCATCTAAAAAGTCATTCTCTGTTGAACAAACACGGAACTCCTCATCTCGAGTAAAGGTTTCGCACGGAATCTTCTAGCGGCCCACACACGGTCTGCTGTTCCCATAGGAACCAAACTGACGGAGTTTGCACAAAGATGTAGAATAAATGGTAATTGTGTTTCTTATACAGTTATCTTCACCACTATTTGCGTTTTGCGGTAAATGTCTCATTCTTGTGCACAATATACAATACAGTGTTGTTTCAGTGTATCTGGCTCATGCGGTGTTGTGTAACGTGAGCTGTGCTAGAGGGATGTCAAATAGTTCTTTGCTTAGCTAACATTGGCAGCAGTTAACCGTCAATGTACATATTTGTAGGAATAATTTATGCGAGCAGCTAGTTAAAAGTCAAATTTAATTTGGTCGCCATATTTACAAAACGTTTACCTTTCAATGAGGTTTAGCAATAATGTGGAAGTGTGTACACGCTAACGTTAACTATGCACGAGAGTCAAGTGTTAGTTGCTAACAGGTGTCCTGGTTCAAACAGGCCAGCTAATTCCAACCATATACACCGATCAGCCATAACATTATGACCACAGACAGGTGAAGGGAATAACACTGATTGTCTCCTCAACATGGCACCTGTTAGTGGGTGGGATATATTAGGCAGCAAGTGAACATTTTGTCCTCAAAGTTGATGTGTTAGAAGCAGGAAAAATGGGCAAGTGTAAGGATTTGAGCGAGTTTGACAAGGGCCAAATTGTGATGGCTAGACGACTGGATTAGAGCATCTCCAAAAGTGCAGCTCTTGTGGTGTGTTCCCGGTCTGCAGTGGTCAATATCTATCAAAAGTGGTCCAAGGAAGGATCAGGTCATGGGTGGCCAAGGCTCACTGATACATGTGGGCAGCGAAGGCTGATCTGTGTGATCTGTTCGAACAGATGAGTTACTGTTGCTCAGACTGCTGAAGAAGCTAATGCTGGTTCTGATAGAAAGGTCAGAGTACACAGTGAATGAATGATGGGTCAGGTCAGTTTGTCATAGGCAGGTGGTCATAATTTTATACATGGTCGGTGTATAATATACTTAGCTTGTTAATACCAATACAATATCATAGTATAATAATAGGTTAATAATAATAATAGTATAGTATAATAATAGGTTCCTGTTAAAATGCATTTTTAAAGATTAAACATCAAAAATTACAGATTTAGAAGTCTAAACAGAAATAAATATATATATATATATATATATATATATATATATATTTCAGAAAGATCATAAGATCATTTCTTTCGTTCAACTGTTAAAACATGCTTTAAAAATCGAATCAGTTTTGCTTTGCCCTGAATGTCAAAGCACTTAAACCATATGGCTGACACACGTTATTGGTTCTGCTCCTTATGGAAAGTTGTTTGATTTAAATAGTCTGTAGATATCTCATTGTTAACGTAAAAAAATCACTGCCCTTAAACCAGTGGTGTTTGAATTACTGAGTCCCTTTAAACCCCTGGTATGTGAATGATTTATTCCACTAATCCTTTGTTGATTGCATCACTTCACAAAGCTCATGTATTTTCAGATTTGTTTGTACATTGACGACAGGCTGAACCATGTCCTCCATGCAGGACAGCGCAGATCTTGAGGCCCAGCTAGCCTCTAAGGAGAGAGAATGGAAAGAGCTTCAGGCCTTGCGTGTTCAACAGCTGGAGACTGCACTGTCTGAGGCCACCAGTGAGCTTTCCATCCAGAGAGAACGCTTCCTGCGTTTGCGGGATGATTTTCAGTATAACTTGTGTGTGCTGGAGGAGCGGGATAGAGAGCTGGAGCGTTACGATACAGTGGCTGTCCGCATCCAGACGGAAGAGAGTGCCCAGAAAGCAGAGCTCAGTGAGCTGAGGATCCAGCTAGCCAAACTGCAGGATGTCCTGGGAGAGGAAAAAAGACTAAAAGAAGATTTGCAGTCTCAGTATCAGAAGAGGGGAGTAGAGCACCGGCTACAGCTGGAGAGAGTGTACAAGTAAGCTAGAGTAATATTGCTAACATCTACAGAGTGCTATTAATACATTGAAAAGTAATTGAAATTTCTTAGCATTCCAAGTTATTAAAATTGCTATACAGTATACGCCTGAATCAATGATATTACACTGAGAACTTTTGTCTTGCAGTACGAAGGAGGATGAGATTCAGACACTCCGAGAAGAGAACGAGACGCTGAAACGGGATCTGCAGCGGCGAATCCAGGCATCAGATGGGGAGCTTGCACTGCAAAAACAGGTACCATAGACGTAGTCCAATCTGTCAGATGATATAGACGTAGGATTTAGTGTGACCAGTGTGGGTTTTTTCAAGTATCTTGCTGAGGTACGTTTGAAATTGCAAAGCATTTAGGATATTTTCATAGGCTTACTCATTTGTCAACATGCCATCAAACTAAGCTATTGATTTAATAAAATAAATAATAGTCAGTACATGTTGTATTTAGTTTACATTTAGCCCTCCATAAATCTGCATGGCATTTAAACCTACCTATCTGGCTGGAGGTACCTCATCTGACACTGTTTCAGGGTCTCAGCGGGTTTCAACTCTAGGGAATTCTCATGTCGCGCTGTAAAACGAGTAGCTGATGAGGGAGTAGACGTTTGAAGGTTTTGTTGAGCAAAATGCCATGCCCTGTGTTGTTCATACCAAAAATAGATGTTGTGTTATATATTTCAATGTAATTGCCTTTGACATTTGCTTGTTGAGCTGGGATCAGCTGAGTTGTACTCAGCAGCTGCGTTTTTAATATGTCAGTAGTGTTTGTTTCCACAGTATTACTGTATTTAGATGCTGGGGGACTGATGAACTGAATGGCTTACCATTACTTTAAAAAATATAAACTTGTTCTCAATGTAGTTTACATTTTAATGTGTCTGCTTGGTCACCTGTTGGATCTTGGTTTGTATTATTTGGATAATTGTATACTTAAATAATTCGGAAACCAATATATGTAAGATTCTAATAACTTCAGTTGACTGTGTTAGCCATAGAAAATAGGGAAATCTAATGAATTCTGCATAAATTATTTCAGATATTTTGTAATTGCCTCTGACGTACAGGTGCATCTCAATAAATTAGAATGTCGTGGAAAAGTTCATTTTATTTCAGTAATTCAACTCAAATTGTGAAACTTGTGTATTAAATAAATTCAATGCACACAGACTGAAGTAGTTTAAGTCTTTTTGTTTCTTTTAATTGTGATGATTTTGGCTCACATTTAACAAAAACCCACCAACAATAAATCTCAACAAATTAGAATATGGTGACATGCCAATCAGCTAATCAACTCAAAACACCTGCAAAGGTTTCCTGAGCCTTCAAAATGGTCTCTCAGATTAGTTCACTAGGCTACACAATCATGGGGAAGACTGCTGATCTGACAGTTGTCCAGAAGACAATCATTGACCCCCTTCACAAGGAGGGTAAGCCACAAACATTCATTGCCAAGAAGCTGGCTGTTCAGAGTGCTGTATCCAAGCATGTTAACAGAAAGTTGAGTGGAAGGAAAAAGTGTGGAAGAAAAAGATGCACAACCAACCGAGAGAACCGCAGCCTTATGAGGATTGTCAAACAAAATCCATTCAAGAATTTGAGTGAACTTCACAAGGAATGGACTGAGGCTGGGGTCAAGGCATCAAGAGCCACCACACACAGACGTGTCAAGGAATTTGGCTACAGTTGTTGTATTCCTCTTGCTAAGCCACTCTTGAACCACAGACAACATCAGTGGCATCTTACCTGGGCTAAGGAGAAGAAGAACTGGACTGTTGCCCAGTGGTCCAAAGTCCTCTTTTCAGATGAGAGCAAGTTTTGTATTTCATTTGGAAACCAAGGTCCTAGAGTCTGGAGGAAGGGTGGAGAAGCTCACAGCCCAAGTTGCTTGAAGTCCAGTGTTAAGTTTCCACAGTCTGTGATGATTTGGGGTGCAATGTCATCTGCTGGTGCTGGTCCATTGTGTTTTTTTTGAAAACCAGTGTCACTGCACCTGTTTACCAAGAAATTTTGGAGCACTTCATGCTTCCTTCTGCTGACCAGCTTTTTGAAGATGCTGATTTCATTTTCCAGCAGGATTTGGCACCTGCCCACACTGCCAAAAGCACCAAAAGTTGGTTAAATGACCATGGTGTTGGTGTGCTTGACTGGCCAGCAAACTCACCAGACCTGAACCCCATAGAGAATCTACGGGGTATTGTCAAGAGGAAAATGAGAAACAAGAGACCAAAAATGCAGATGAGCTGAAGGCCACTGTAAAAGAAACCTGGGCTTCCATACCACCTCAGCAGTGTCACCTCAATGTAATTAAAGCAAAAGGAGCCCCTACCAAGTATTGAGTACATGTACAGTAAATGAACATACTTTCCAGAAGGCCAACAATTCAGTAAAATGTTTTTTTTATTGGTCTTATGAAGTATTCTAATTTGTTGAGAGAGTGAATTGGTGGGTTTTTGTGAGCCAAAATCAATCACACTTAAAAGAACCAAAGACTTAAACTACTTCAGTCTGTGTGTATTAAATAAATTCAATACACACATGAGTTTCACAATTTGAGTTGAATTACTGAAATAAATGAACTTTTCCAAGACATTCTAATTTATTGAGATGCACCTGTATGTGTGAGTGAGAGATGCTTCGGATGCACAGCCCTGAGTGAAGCAGTATTAAGTTGTGCATGTACATGACAGCTTGTTTCCTTTTGTAACTGATGGCAGGAAATGTTGGCAGACTTCGACAGCGAGATGAGAAAACGGGAACACGAGTTCAACCTGAGACTGGATGAGATGCGTAATGTTGTGCTGTCTCATGAGCTCAAGGTAAATCCAGTGAAACAAGAATTAAAGACAAAACAGTCAAAGCTGCGTTTTATAGGAGTTTAATATGCATAGATAGCTGCAAGTGCTGGTTTAATTAACAGGTGCAGCTTCTGAATAAAGAGTTGGATCTCCATGCCAAAAGCCACAGCGAGGCTGTCGAGGCACTGCAGCTGTCTGAGCAACTCTGTCAACAAGCACAGAAAGAAATCCTGCACAGAGACTGGGAACTCAAGAACACATCTGCAGTCAAAGACTCAAGGTGCTTCTGCTGTGCAGCATAACTACATTATTTCCCATTTAATTCTTTTTATTTTTCTGTCACTGAAAGTATGTGCCATTCTTTTAGGATAAAAGAGCTTGAGGAAAAAGTGACCCAAATGAAGGCTAAACATAAAAAAGAAGAAGACATCAGCAACAGAAAGTAATCCATGACTTAATCTTTCAAATGGAATTTAGTGAATAAAAACATTACTTTAAAAATATGCATGAAATGTGTACTGCCTAGGTGGTATTCAACACGACCCACAAAACAAAAAAAACAAGAGTCATGCAGAGGTTGTGAACTTTACTGTGATATACACACTATAAATAACTTGTGCTCTTCAGGCCAGGGATGTTTGGATGCTGTGACTAGTGATTAGTGCTATGTTACTGTGATGTGCCTGCTCATTCCAGGCATGCAGAGTTGGAACGCAGGGCCCGGGAGAAAGAAACTGCTCTGGAAGCCATGAAGGAGGTGCATGTATCTGAAATGCACGAGGAGAAAAAGAAAGCCACACAGCTCCAGATGCAGCTCGACAGAATGGTCCTGGAGCAGGAGAAGAGAGACAAAAGACATGCAGATGAAATGTCACACAAAGAGCAGCAGATCAAGGAGTAAAACACACACACACATACACAGAGTTTTTACAAATCCCCCAGCTTTGTATTACCATCAGTGAGATCATGTATCAACTGTAACCAGATATATTTAGGATTTTTTCCCCAATGAAAGAACTGGAAGGTTAATTGTGGAACATTTTGCACAGTGTTTACACTCCTGCTCTTTTCTCTGACCATAGAAAGCCTTTATGTATCTCTGATATTGGCTCCTCAAACATGGCTTAAAATTATCCCTATAAAAAGGTAAAACTGTTATTTGGTTAGGTGTATAATGCTTTATTGAGAGAAAGTTATGGCCCCATCATTATTAACACTTAACTCTTGTGCATGATTCTTTCTTTCAGTCAGATCCTATTAACCATAGGGATTTACACTTGCAGCAGTAATGAGAGATGAATAATTTCCTCTCACATGTCATCATAATAATATCTCTTGTTGACCAAAAGGCTCCGTGCACAGCTGGAGAAGACACAGGCCAGTTGGGATGCTTACATCACCCAGGTCTCTAAAGAAACGGTTGCCAAGGACACAGAGCTGCTCTCTGCGGGGGACAGAGAGGCCAGAATCAAAGCAGAGCTACAGAAATGTAAAGAGGATACAGAGAGGTCGGTGCTTATCAATATTCACACTCCAGTGTAGAGATTATATTGACTTTAAACCTGTTTCTGAGTTGCTGCATACTATAATGCTGTTATACTGTACATACATCAAACGGGGAATAGGTAAATGATTATTAAAATTTTAACTACATTTTTCTTAAATACACTATTGCCAAAAGTTTTGGGACACCCCTCCAAACCATTGAATTCAGGGGTTGGGCTGGGCCCCTTAGTTCCAGTGAAAGGAATTGTTCCAACATGACTGCGCAGTAGTGCACAAAGCAAGGTCCATAAAGACATGGATGAGTGAGTTTGGTGTGGAGGAACTTCACAGAGCCATGACCTCACCGATAGAACATCTTTGGTATTAATTAGGGCAGAGACTGACAGCCATGCCTTCTTGTCCAACATTGGTGTCTGACCTCACAAATGCGCTTCTAGAGGAATGGTCAAAAATTCCCATAAACACACTCCTAAACCTTGTGGAAAGCTTTCCCAGAAGAGTTGAAGCGGTCATAGCTGCAAAGGGCGGGCCAACTCCATATTACATTCACGTGCATGTAAAGGCAGACGTCACAGTTTTCTAATGGCTCGCAGTCTCCGTTCTAATTAATCTAAAAGATGTTTTTAATCAGGTTGAGGTCAGGACTCTGTGCAGGACAGTCAAGTTCCTCCACACCAAACTTGTGCACTGGTGCGCAGTCATGTTGGAACAGGAAGGGGTCATCCCCAAACTGTTCCCACAAAGTTGGGAGCATGAAATTGTCCAAAATGTCTTGGTATGCTGAAGCATTAAGAGTTCCTTTCATGGAAACTAAGGGGCCAAGTCCAACCCCTGAAAAACACCTGAATTCAATGATTTGGAGGGTTGTCCCAAAACTTTTGGCAATATAGTGTATATACCTTTCTAAATATATGTTAATATGGTACAGTATTTATTTAATAAAAGGTTGATGAAGTGCAGGTCCCTATAATCACCCAGATCATTCATTCATTCATTGTCTACCGCTTATCCGATCTATTCTCGGGCCACCGGAAGCCTGTGCCTATCTCAGGTGTCATTGGGCATCAAGGCAAGATACACCCTGGACGGAGTGCCAATCCATTGCAGGGCACACACACTCTCATTCACTCACGCAATCGCACACTACGGACAATTTAGAGATGCCAATCAACCTACACTGCATGTCTTTGGACCAGGGGAGGAAACCGGAGAACCCAGAGGAAACCCCCGAGGCACGGGGAGAACATGCATACTCCACACACACATGGCGGAGGACACCAACCCTGGAGGTGTGAGGGAAACATGCTAACCACCAAGCCACCGTGCCGCTGTTTTTTTATGAGTGTCATTCAGCAAAGGGTTATAAGGAGTTGGCTTTAATGTCCGGGATAAGATGACACAGATGATAACAGCTGTGATGTATTTTTGTAACTAATGGAAAAATATCTTTAAGTTCTGGAAAAGCACTATGTATAGAGTATATAGGGTGATTAATGTTATTTCAAATTCAGTTTGTTGTGAATAAAGTATACAGATATATAATCCCTGTGTGATGAACTCAGGTATAAGCAGCAGTTGGCCAATGCAATTCAGAGGGAACAAGCTCTGGAGCAGAAGCGTGTTCAGTTGGAGCTGGACTGGGAGCGGCGCTGTGAGGAAGTACATGCTGAACACTACCTCAAGAGTGAGGAGCTTATCCATGGGCTGACCCAGTCCAGAGAAAAGGTGAGCTAACTCCCAATATCACAGCAGAAGTCAAAAGAGACATGAAAGGTCATTGAGCATGACCGGTTACATAGAAAGATAATTGCAGGTCACATTTTAGCTCCAAAAAGATGAAGGTAAAATCTGTGATTTGATCTGTCATCAGGTAAATGCTGAATTGAGAGAGAAGGAGCGAGAGCTGCAGGAAACAGTTGCTTTGCTAAGAAGCGTGACCATTGAGAGGGACCAGGCTCTGCATGAATTTACCTCAAAAACCTCTCAGGTTAGACCACATTTTATATATATATATATATATATATATATATTGTATTTTTATATAATATATATATATATATATATATATATATATATATATATATATATATATATGTATATATGTATATATATATATATATATATATATATATATATATATATATATATATATATATATATATATATATACACACACATTTTTTTTTAAGTATTACAAGAAGTACTGAACTCAGAAGTAAATTTTTCATCACTAGCATGCATAACTCAGACCAGGAAGGGTGAGAGAACTATTCAGGTAGGTGCTGGCACATTTATCATAGGTCACTAAGAGCTAGGAGTTATGCATCATCTCTATAGCTTGCTTTGTAGGTCATTTATCATGTAACATTTTAAAGGTCTTTAAATAGCATGTCAGCAAGTGATGCTATGACAGTGTCAGTATGCTGCACTCAAAGTTCAAGGTGCCTCTTGTGGCAGGAAAGGCTATATTGATAACACACGTCCATTAATTTTGAACAGCGGAATCTGACAAGCATCATCTGTGACTCAAAAATACACTTGTTGAACATATTCAGAATACACAAATACATATTTCCTTAGTGTGACCCAGTCATGACCTGAATGGGATCTGGGTGTGCTGTGGTGCACTTTAGTAATGTGTATAACATTACACAGTTTCATGCCAGCTGACAGACCATGAAAAAGTCATTAGAAGTATCTTGAGATATTCAAAGGTGAATTTTATCTTAATGTGAGTCCCTTGTCTTTTTTTAATAATTATGAGCATACTATCTGAAAGCAAGTTTTAAGTTTATTATTTAAATACATACCTCAGTCACAAATAAACTGTGAAAATAACAATGTCAACAGAATGAATAGAAAAGAGCTGAAATTGTCAAGTATTACAATGTAAAGTATGAAAAATTATAGTAGGATGATCATAATGAGATTTACGTGTCTCCCTCTAGTGGCAGCTAAGCACTTGGCATCCTAAGCCTGGATTTTTCATCATGTATTGTTTTTAAATGGTTTTGCTTTACTTACTTTGTTGCTTTCAATCCATTGGCATTTATTTAATCAAATATTTCTGCCAGTGTTAATCATACGTTCTTTTGACCATCAATGTATGTTTTTGTATTGATGAGGTTCCCAATCGTGGAGGGTGAATGTTTCCTCTGCAGCACATGCAGTTATCTGTAGAGCAGCTGAATCATGTCCTATCTCAGCTGACAGACTTTTCCAGCTTTCCTCTACTAGGCTTAGTACAATCATTCATGCCACCCAGTGAGGTCCCTTTCATGGAAACTAGAATTGTCCTTGGTTTTCTATAATAAAGGTGATTTATACAGAATAGGAGAATATAGTTTATAAACATTCTTAATGCTTCCAAATGTAGCACTCATGCTCCAGTCCCAAATATTTCAAGCTCAGGACAACAAAGACATGACCACCTGTTCATGTAACAGCAGGTTAGCTCCACCCATTCTTTTTTTTTTTAGAGAAGGTTAGCCACACCCATTCACATTACAGTCGGTTGACCCCACCATTCCTTAATCCAAAGTCGATTAACATTCTCCTATTTTTTTTTTTTAATTGCTTTAACAACTTAGAACTACCAAATGCCATAATTTATTTTTCAGATTTTTCTGCATGTTCTACAGGTGGGCTGAGTTGAGCCTGGTTTGTTGTCTGAAGCAGCCATAATATCAGAACATAAATCATATTCATATAGTTGTTGGGAAATCATCATGTAAAAATGAACTAAAGACTTGAGGGAAAAGGATTAAGTACAACAACAGTATAGGATGTGGAGCCTTTTAAGTATAGTCAGCTTTTAGCTGGGACAGGCTGTGGTGATCAAAATAGAATTTTTAATCTATTTGCATCAGGAGCACTACTTATGGGCCCAGACATTTAATCATTTTGTTTTGCCACTCTGTTAAGTATTCTGTGATGTTTCTTTTTTTCCATAGGTAGCTGGAACAGAAAGTAGCAGCTTTCCTTCAGAGGAGATCCATCGGCTTCAGCAGCAGAACAGCAACTTACGGGAGGTGGTAACTGAGATGAGGAGACAAATGGAGACTCTCAGCACACAAGTGCCTCTGCCTCAGAATCCCATGACAGTTCAGAACATTGACCCTATACCCTCCTCCACTGCTGGTACTTACTATAGAACTGTTATTTATGACTTTTTTAAAAGACTGCATGCCCTGCACATTTTTGTGATTAAATCGTTCCAAGGGCTGTGACACAACAGGTCAATGGCAAAGAATGTCAACCAGAATACTTACTATGTCACATTCTATTTATTCAGGCAGTCTAGCCTAACTTCCATTTTCATGCCTCTGTGAATTGTATTGAAATAATTTGACAATAAGAGAGCATGAGTTCTAGACTAAGAATTGACAACCAGTGGTTTAGAGTTAATTGTGTTTATTTTGTTGAACTTTTTTGTTGTAAAAGACTGATTCTTTCCTTTACATTAGCCTCATTCTGTTGTGTTAATATGTCATGGCAGGAGTAACAGAATACAACCAGGCACTAGAAGTGGAGCTACAAAACCTGAAGGCTAAATGTAGACATCTTGAAGATCAGTTAGAAGTAGCCTCTAAGACAACTATCAGCAATCCAGCTTCTACAAATGTGCTTCCTGTTTCACCTCATAATGCCTACCTGCAAAACCACATCAGATCCCTCAACGAAACTATAGGTATATTGTCCATTAAGCTATTTTGTATTTATGTTTATCTGAAATCCGAGAACAATGCTGAGCAGAACTGGTTTGGCTTAAACATGCTGTTCTAGGCTTTTTTTTTTTTTTTTTTTTGGCAGGTGGATTGCGTGCTGAAAAAGTAGCCAGTGCTGCTGCACTAAAGAAACAGGAAGTGAGGCTGGCCCATTTGGAATCAATGGTGAATCAGTTCACACAGCAGGTACTAATACCAGTCTATAAGATTCACTCTGTTTGGAATAAGTTGTACAGTGCATCTGGAAAATATTCACAGCGCTTCACTTTTTCTACATTTTATGTTACAGCCCATTACAAAATGGATTAAATTCTTTAATTTTCTCAAAATTCCACAAACAATACCCCATAATGACAACTGTGAAAAGAAATTTGTTTGAAATCTTTGCAAATTTCTAAAAATTAAAAATGGAAAAAAAAAAAAAAATCACATGTACATAAGTATTCATAGCCTTTGCTCAACACTTTGTTGAAGCACCTTTGGTACCAGTTACAGCCTCAAGTCTTTTTGAGTATGATGCTACAAGCTTGGCACACGATTTTTGGGCAGTTTCTCCAATTCTACTTTAAAGGACCTCTCAAGCTCCATCAGGGTGGATGGGGATCGCTGGTGCACAGCCATTTTCAGATCTCTCCAGTGGCTCTGGATGGGCCACTCAAGGACATTCACAGAGTTGTCCCGTAGCCACTCCTTTGTTATCTAGGCTGTGTGCTGAGGGTTGTTGCACTGTTGGAAGATGAACCATCGCCACCGTCTGATGTCCAGAGCACTCTGGAGCAGGTTTTCATCAAGGGTGTCTCTGTACATTGGTGGCTTAGTGGTTAGCATGTTTGCCTCACACCTCCAGCATCCTGGGTTCAAGTATCGGCCCTGCTCACTGTGTGTGTGGAGTTTGCATGTTCTCCCCGTGCTTGGTGGGGTTCCTCTGGGTGCTCCGGTTTCCTCCCACAGTCCAATGAAATGCTTCTAGGCTGATTGGAGACTGAATTGCCATAGTGTGTGTGTGTGCGCGTGTGTGTGCGCCCTGCGATGAGTTGGCACTCCGTCCAGGGTGTAGCCTGCTTTGATGCCCGATGACGCCTGAGATAGGCACAGGCTCCCCGTGACCCGAGAATAGATCGGATAACTTCTTTCACCTTGTCATTATGGGATATTGTTTGTAGAATTTTGAGGAAAATAGGGAATTTAATCCATTTTGGAATAAGGCTATAACATCACAAAATGTGGAAAAAGTGAAGCGCTGTAAATACTTTCCGGATGCATTGTATAATTTATTCTAAATGACAATGCCCTTACTGAGCAGAAAGCACTGTATTTTTTTTATGGTCATATCTCATGTTTTAGTGTCACTCAAAACAAATGGAGAACGAAGCATTACGATTAGAACTGGCTAATCAAAAAAGAGACGCAGCAACTGAAGAGTCAAGCTTGAAGCAAAGGCTGACTGCTGCAGAGATGCAGTTAGAGGAGGTGAAGAGGGAGGCAGAAGAGTACCAAAAAGGCAGCGTTCTTCATAATCTGGAAACTGTTGCCCTGGGCAACGAGGTGAGAATAATGTACAGACTTGTGCATGTTAACAGAAGCTCAGAATCCTTAGAAATATTGATTAGAGAAATTATTTAAATGCAATGTTTTTGTGAAGGTCTCTGCACTAAAACTGGACATTGCAAGCAGGAGAGAGCCCATCGTACTAAAACAGGTAAAATATTCATAATTGAACTTGATTATAAAGCTTTTGTATAAAAGGCATCACTCTAATTACTAGTTGTTTTAATACAGCTTTGTTATTGTACACCTTATTGTGTATTATTATACACCTTATTGTTATGCCTGGTTTGAATATTTTAATCCCACTCCTTTTCTAGAGCGAAATTGTAAAGCAGCTTCAGGAGGAGAATATCAGCCTGAGGCAGCAGCTGCTGTTACAGAGTACTGTAACAGGCAATCCCCATCTGCTCCAATCCAAACTCAACCAGGCAGCTCGTTTGATATCTCGCCTCAGCCAGGACAAACGGCAGCTCATTGAGCTGGGCAACAGACTCCGGGCTCAGCTGATAGAGTCAGGGCTAGACGGTAAGTTTTGTTTGAAATATGTACACCAGTTTCTAATATGTAGCAGCTTTACGTACAGGTTAACATGCACCGATCAGGCATAACATTTATGACCGGTGAAGTGAATAACACTGATCACGGTCTGCAGTGGTCAGTATCTATCAAAAGTGGTCCAAGGAAGGAACAGTGGTGAACCGGCGCCAGGGTCATGGGTGGCCAAGGCTCACTGATGCACGTGGGGAGCGAAGGCTGGCCCATGTGATCCGATCCAACAGACAAGCTACTGTTGCTCAGATTGCTGAAGAAGTTAACGCTGGTTCTGATAGAAAGGTGTCAGAATACACAGTACATGATGGGTCAGGACTGTTTTGGCAGCAAAAGGGGGAACAATACAATATTAGGCATGTTAGGTCGTCATAATATTTTGGTGGTCATAATGTTATGCCTGATCGGTGTATAATATGTAAAGTCATATATGAACTCTAAATATGTTCAGAAGATATAATTTCATTATATACAATTATGATGTTTAAGCAATATGTTTGCTGGATATAATTGAATAGAATTTACAGTGACAGAATCCCTTTTTGTGGAAGGGATGTCTGGATTAAATAAAACTGTTCGGTTTTCTTCCACCACACTGAGCAAATCCCTTTTTTGCTGATGGATCACACAAATACTAATGCAAAGCTTCCTAGAGTACCAACCACTGTCTTTTATCAGGGAATCCTTGGTTTTCTTTATTTAAATACCTCACAATAATCCATATACACTGTGTTAACACACAGGTTAACAATGATAACACTAAAGCACATGTTACTTTAATTTCATACAGATTAAACTAGTGTTTTACCATAAAACCTCAGTTCTTCTTCTTCCGGCTTTTCCCTTCAGGGGTCGCCACAGCGAAGCATCTCTCTCCACCTATCCCTATCTTCTGCATCCTCAACACTTGCACCCACTAGCTTCATATCCTCATTAATTCTATCCATATACCTCCTCTTTGGCCTTCCTCTTTGCCTCCTGCCTGGCAGCTCCATGTCCAACATTCTCCTACCAATATACTCACTCTCCCTCCTCTGAACATGTCCAAACCATCTTAATCTGGCCTCCATAACTTTGTCCCCAAACGTGCAACATGAGCTGTCCCTCTGATGTACTCGTTCCTAATCCTGTCCAATCTTGTCACTCCCAAAGAGAACCTCAACATCTTCAGCTCTGCTACCTCTAGCTCTGACTCCTGTCTCTTCCTCAGTGACACTGTCTCTAAACCATACAGCATGGCCGGTCTCACCACTGTCCTGTACACCTTCCCCTTGATTCTCGCTGATATTTTCTGATCACACAGAACTCCCGACACCTTTCTCCACCCATTCCAACCTGCCTGCACTTGCTTCTTTACCTCTTTCCCACACTCTCCATTACTCTGGACTGTTGACCCCAAGTACTTAAACTCCTGTACCTTCTTCACCTCTTCACCATTCATCAGCTCTTCAAAGTACCCCTTCCATCTCTTCTGTACACTCTCCTCACTTGTGAGAACCCTTCCATCTCTATCCTTAATAACTCTAACTTGCTGCGCATCCTTCCCATCTTGATCTCTCTGCCTAGCTAAACTGTACATTGTCCTTCTGTCCTTCTCTAGTGTCTAACCTAGTGTACAACTCCTCATATGCCTTCTGCTTGGCCTTAGACACCTCCCTCTTCACTCTGTGCTGTAACTCCTTGTATTCCTGTTTATTCTCTTCAGTCCTGTCCCTGTCCCACTTCTTCTTGGCTAACCTCTTCCTCTGGATACTATCCTGAACTTCCTCATTCCACCACCAAGTCTCCTTATCTTCTTTCCTCCTTCCAGATGACACACCCAGCACCTTTCTCCCTGTCTCCTTGATTACTTCTGCTGTAGTTTCCCAGTCATCTGGCAGCACTACCTGACCATCCAGAGCCTGCCTCAACTTTTGTCTAAATTCCTTACAACATTCCTCCTTTTTCAGCTTCCACCACTTGGTTTTCTTCTCTATCTCTATCTTTGACCTCTTTCTTCTTGCAGACCATCAAAGTCATCCTACACACCACCATCCTATGCTGTCTGGCTACACTCTCTCCCACTACCACTTTACAGTCACTAATCTCTTTCAGATTGCCTCTTCTACATAGGATGTAGTCTACCTGTGTTCTCCTACCTCCACTCTTGTAAGTCACTCTATGCTCCTCCCTCTTCTGAAAATAAGTGTTAACCACACCCATGTCCATCCTCTTAGCAAAGGCCACTACCATCTGTGCTTCTAGGTTCCTTTCCTTAACTCCAAACTTGCCCATCACCTGTGTTCCCCTCACCAACATGTCCATTAAAATCCGCTCCTATCACCACTCTCTCACCCGTGGGAATACTCTCCATCACCTCCTCTAATTCACTCCAGAATCTCTCTTTCTCCTCTCACAACCCACCTGTGGGGCATAACCACTAACAACATTCAACATCACCCCTTCAATCTCTAACTTCAGACTCATCACCCTGTCTGACACTCTCTTCACCTCCAGAACATTCCGCACAAACTCCTTCAGGACCACACCTACCCCATTTCTCTTACTATCCACACCATAATAAAACAGCTTGAATCCTGCTCCTATACTACGAGCCTTGCTACCCTTCCACCTGGTCTCCTGTACACACAGTATATCCACCTTCCTTCTCTCCATCATATCAGCCAGCTCTCTACCTTTCCCTGTCATAGTACCAATATTCAGAGTTCCTATTCTCAGTCCCACACTCTTACCTTTCCTCTTCTCTCTCTGTCTACGCACTCTCCTCCCTCCTCTACTTCTTCCACCGGCGCCCTGTAGGTCAACGGCGCCGATGGCGGTTATTTTAACCCGGGCCTCGACCGATCCAGTATGAAATTCAGAATTACTGACAATTTGCATGGTTAAATTTGCCAATGTTTTACGCCCGATGCCCTTCCTGACGCAATGCTCTCTATTTATCCAGGCTTGAGACCGGCACAGAAGTCACTGGACTGTGACCCCCATGGCTAGATTTATAAGACCTCAGTTCAATGTTGCATTTACTCTATATTGAAAAGTAAGACTTTGATCCAATATGTTAATTGTTCACAATTTTTTGTTCTGTCAGATTTGCAACATTCTGTGACAAGATCCAAGCCTGTCCTTCATGAGAAAGAAGACTTTAAAGATGAGTCTGATGCTCAGCCACATGATCGTTTATCTGCCTTGGAACAACTTCAGTACAAGCTTACTACTCAGGTACTCCAGACAGCAGGACACAAAAGCTAATCTTTAACCTTTAGTTAAAAAAACATTGTACTTATAAGCTTACTGTGCAAAAGAACATATTTCATGTTTATCACTATGATTTAGTCATATTTCTTATGCAATGCTGTTATCAGTGAGGCCACTAGAGCGTGCCAGAAAAGAGGTGGCTGAACTCTGATCAGATATATTATCGCAAATGTTTCAATCTATTGTAATCCAGTAAATAAACTCTTCGATATATTTTATTTTTCCACCATCCAGGAACTGCAATATGCCCAGAGAGATCAGAGTAACAAAAATCCTATTATAGTTCGTCCCCTATCTGGGAGAGGGGCCAGTGACACCAACCCATGGGAACTGCCAACAGGCATTAGAGTCCAGGTAACTTAAGTTGCTTATTTTCACCATCTTAAAGGGCCTTACAAAGCTGTTGCTTTTCAGCTGAGACTTTTACTGTCTAAACATTATTTCTCTTTTACTCACTCCTAGCATTCAGTCCGTAAAGAGAACATTCCCCCTGTTCAGTCTCATTCCAAGAGCCCAGTGCAGCATCAGGCCAGCTCTCCCCAAACCCTGCTGTCCACCATGAGCACTGACGAGTCTCTACAGGATGTGTGGAAGATGCTGGAGCATGGCTTAAGTTCTACAGTGCTCACTCCTAGTAACAGTGAGGACCAAGGTAAATATCTGTACTTCCCCAGTTAGTAGTTATATTTTTTTATATATATATATATATATATATATATATATATATATATATATATATATATATATATATATATATATATATATATATACTCCCTTCTGGAACTAATGGAATGGCAAAGCCAGTTCTTTTGTTTTTGCTATAAATTGCAGATATTTTGGGTTGAGATTAAAATATGTTGATCAGAATGGAAAGTTTTCCCTTCCATCTAGAGGTGTTAAACAACAGGTGAGCAAAGGTAATGACCTTACTGTAAATAACACTTAATCCCTACATTAAAACAATGACCCAATGACATCACCAAACTTCACTTGCATTCTTCTTTTCCAAGCTTTTTTCTCGGCTTCCTACAGTTATTTAACGAGGTTGAGTCGACATTCAGAGCTTTTAATTGTACAGCAAAAACAAAAGAATTAGCTTTGTAATTCCAGTATTTTTGCAGGGGAATATAAATCAGTATGACTTACCTATGAAGATGTATGACCATTCAAACCCATATGTGCTTTTTAAACATCCTGGTTTTAGATTTAATTAGCCTACATGGTGTCCACAAACTTGTCCATTTATTGTACTTTTAGTTCATGTCCCTGATCATATCACACATAATACATGATGTCCTGACATGTGAGTATTAATTGTTTTTATACCTGTAGCCATCGTTATAATAATTTATTTTCCATTTATTCACACAGAGTTTTTTTTTTCTTCTGATTTCTTGACTCTTGACTTGATGGAAGTGTTTAATAGGGACACGTACTAGATGACTAAACACTGCAAGTAGCAGTAGTCAAAAAAATCCAAGGGGTCTATTCATATTGGACTAAAATTATAAGGGCATGAAAGGGCTGGTCAGAAACATTAAGTAATTTGGTCTGTAAATTTCTCAGGGGATAAGGGAGAAAACACTTATAGAATGTTTTTTTCCCCTTTTAGTTAGGAATAAGGAAATAAAGCATTATTTTAATTTAAGGTTTGAGTCTTTGCTAATGAAGCAAAGCAATGAACAAAGACAAGAACAAATTGCATGGCATCATTCAGTGTACCTAGGCAAATGTCCAGAATTTTGTGAAACAACAAGAAAAACATGCTGTTCCAACTTCAAGGACAATTGACAGAGCTTACCCAATCTGTGGCATTGCACTCAACGGACGAGTGCTCACCTTTTTTCTTCAGAACATCATGCCATAAATATTATATGAACATTTTATATGAATTAACATTAATAACAAATATCCAATTTCCCCCAGGAGAGATGTGTACAACTTTAGACCATGAGATTTAGCATATCTTTTATTCTTTGTGTTACCTATTAATGTTCTTTTATTGCCCTATATTACAACACTATCATAATCAGTTTATCAGCAGTTATGTTACCAACTGTGCCAACATTTCACCGTCAACTTTTAGGGGTCATGGGTTCCGAAGTGGTTTATTGGTGAATACAATTCAAACTACTGATAACTAAGAAGAAAAATGGCAGTGAAATAATGCTCTTAAATATACAGAGGATGGCATGTTATGGAAGAAAATTATGGCGCATAAGACACCTTCTACACTAAAACTGGCTATATTTGACCTGGAATTGTAAAACAAACTGTCAAAGCATCCTGAATTCTACTGACATCAGTTTTCAGTACCCTCCTGAATCTTTAATCAACATAATTTCAAAAATATAAAACTATTTTTATGGCCTTATGTCATGATGCCGCCGTGTGGGCTTCCTCTGAATAATTTACGGTTCCTGTGTCAGCCAGAGCCGAGGAACACAGAAATACTCCACATCCCGGATTACCGGTTCGACTTCAGGGCTTGAAAGCAGCGATCCAGGAGAGAAACAAACAAGCCAGAACTACATCTGAACCTGGTAAAAAGGCAAGGCCTGCTGGAAAGACGGTCAAGATTCGAAATTACAACATTAAAGACTGAAACTATACAGGTACAAAATGTGCCATCTAAGTGAGATCTTGAAACTACTTAACAAACCTGATTTTTATGTTTTCATGTGTGTTCAAATATGTGAAATATTTGTAACCTTTTATGAACTCTAAATGTGGGTTCCTTGTAAAATGTACCTTGTAAATGACTAGTTCACCATAATTATTACTATAAAAATACTGCATGGGGGAAAATCATTTAAGGAAATTCAACAATAATTTTATCAGGTAAGACTTTTTGGCTAAACATTATGAGTCACAGAAAATGAAAAATGTTTTGGTAATAATAAAATATTTTCATACTCAATAACTGGGTGCTGTGGTTTTATTTTACCTGCATAGTATACTCCTTATGTCTATAGTTTCTTACACTATCATTCATTGACCCTTTTATCAGGTCACTCTGTAATATATAGTAGGTGCACTCACTGTTGCTCAGCATGTTTGCAGTTTGTCAACATCTGTCTAAGCTGTTTACTCCCAGAACGTGCCACTACTGCCTAGATATGATCTTTAAAAGTGAGGAGAACAATTTTAACATTGATACGGTGTTTAATAGGGAATGTGTAAGAATGCCAGCAGTTTCCGTGGTGAGGTATGGGTGGAGGTGAACAATGCTACAGAGGTGGAAGTAACATGATCTGGAAACGCTGTTGATATTTGACTCGAAGGACTAACTAAATTTAAAAATTAAAAGTTTAATAAAGGTGTGTGTGAAATCGTGTCAAAGGCTGCACTCCGATCTAACAGGACAAGAATTGTTGAGAGTTCAGCATCAACAGCCATCAGGAGGTCATTAGACATCTTCACTAAAGCAGTTTCCATATAAAACCCAGAATGAAATGATTCAAACAGATTATTGTCACTAACGTTAGCATGAACCTTTGTGGCAACTGCTTTTTCCAGAATTTTAGAAATAAAAGGAATATTTGATATGTATGTAGCACACTAGTTGCTTTATTATACACACTTTTTCAGATGTACAATCTTAAAGGGTTCTTACCCTTTATCTGTGTCGTTTCTGACCACAGCACTGATGCTGGTTGGATATTTTTGTTTCTTAACCAGCCATGATATTGAGGTGTTCAAACATTTCTCAGAAAAGCTGTTAGGCTTGATAGAGATGTTCCAGCACCACACACATACACACACTCTATAATGCCATTCCCATGTCAGAGTCTTTGCCATAAGGCGGCCCTTTCATGATTCCTCTCCATCCATGGACAGGGTAGAGTAGCTGGAAAGTAGTACACTGCAACAGTGCTACTGTCTGTAACTATATCTTCGCAAAGCACACGTGTGGAAAAACTGACCAAAAGACTCTTTCGCACTTTTAACAATAAACAGTATGAAATATCTTCAGTAGCGTGAACCGAAATAACCCCGATATAAGACACGCCCTCTTGGTTACCTCACAGTCTATGCTGGTCTATGCTGGTCTGGAGCAGGACGCCGCCATCCGTTCGTCATCACCTCACCCTATATCAGAGCCACGCCCACTGTTCATCCTGATTGGCCAAAAGTACACGTCAATCACGAAACAGTGGGACAAGGTGCCGCACGTGCAGCATCCCGGATCACCGGGTGCAAAAAAAATATTTTATGTGAAATGATTCTGTGAAAAATAATCAAAAATAGAATATACCAGTAAAATAAATGGATGATAATAAAATAAAATCGTACAGATGCAACACCCCATTTTAAGATATTTGCAAAGAGACAGATTGTGGGAAGAAACATACATACATACATACACAATGCGATATCAATGTTGTCTATATCTGATAAGACTTTGGCAACGATTCTGACCCGATTTCATAAAGCAATAAAGAAATATACTTGTCTAGGTTGCAGTAATAACATGCGGCGTGCTGGACGCCTGTGCATGACGTTGCGCATAGATCTGCCTTTTCATGATTGAACTCGAATAACCCGTATTTTTAGGCGGAATTAACTTTAGGAAATCGGCTCAGCGGTTGGTTGCCGGAGCCCTGCCTCCCTTCTCATTGGAGCAGAATGTAGAGACAACTGTCAGCCCATGTGGCGTGTCTCTACAACATGGCAAACATTTAAATGAAACAGACATCAGTGCAAGGCAACCAAAGCAGTGAGAGTGATTTTTTAGGACACTGAAAAAGGTGTTATTAGGCCAGATACGCAATTTCGGTCACTCCGAGATAAAGGACTTTACAGGTCAGCTCAGGCTCCACTGACCTCGGATGCTCATCCAGCCCAAAGTATCTTTCAAGCCCTTGTACATCGATTGCATTTACCGGTAAGTACTGAATATGAAACTCGTGACAATCTTTGGTTTATTAAGATAGAAGTGCTGGGGAAACATTGCGATAGAAATGCTGTAGTTGTAGTGATGAGAAGAGGAAGTGATAGTCTAGGCAGATATTTTCATGCCGCAGTGCACTCTTTTCATTATGAATTCGAATTTTATTTATTTAATATTTTATTCGTAAATATGTCACACGCATTCAGGCTGTTTTCATTCCTTTCGCGATGTTAACTGTGCTACTCATATCACACTTAATCAGCTAGAACATCTAAACGCTCATCTTTTAGGTTGAATCCCAAACTACTTCGTATAGCTAGATAGTGTGCAGTAGCTAGAGCACAGGCGTCGCTATTTCACACCCTATGTAGTGCACATGTACAGTGAATAAGGAGCCATTTTACATTCAGCCCTGATGGTGGATACCGAACCGGCTAGAAAGCTAACTCGGTTTAAAGCAACAGAATAATTACGCATTTCTCCCTCCATCTCCGCTAGTACACTGTTTTAGAAAAAAAGTGATCAAATTCATAGAAAAACTAAGAGATTTGTCCCTCTTTCAGGCTTGTAATCTTGACACAAGGCCTGTTTGGAGCACCGAGGCCTAATGCAGCCTTAATTGTAGCTTAGGTATGTGTTATAGATTAATTCTATTCAACTATTCACAGTTGCATTCTGAACAGTAGTGAGATATAAAACTTTTTTTTTTTTTTGTGGGGCTGTCCTGTAGTTTCAGTGTGGAATTTGTCACTGTGTCAGACAACAGTCTTGCTTAACAGCTTCACACAGTCCTGTGCATCACGGCCTGCCTTAATGCTGAAGGCATTTATTATTTATTATCTGTATGACCTCAGCTTCTGTTTCTTATCAGCACATTTATGGCCTGGCTGTCTGGCTCACATGCTCCGTCATTTCATGATTGTGTGACCAACCTTTCACAAACTGCCATTGATCTAGAACATAGGTTCCCAATTCCCTCATCCTGGAATACCCCCCTGTCCCGCTGTAATGCATCTGATTTTACTGATCTAATTCCTTAGAGGAAGAAGATGTAAAGAGCAGGAGAAAGACAGCACAAGGATTTTGGGATGAAGTGGAGAACCTGTGCACTAGAACATGGGCCCTGCATCGGGATTCATTCATTCACAGATTGATCTGTGTTTTGTCATAGTTCAGTGGTCCTGCGTATTTACAAAATGGTTTATTGTAAAATGATCTTTTTATTTACTGATTCTTTCACCGAATCTGCACTGAGCATCTTCCAGTGAATGTGTCCTCACCAATGAGTTGCATTGTTTTGAATTTTCACCCCCAGGGGGAGGGCAGGTGCTTCATTTAAGCCATTGTTGCTGATTTATGATGATGTATGTTCAGCAGTGCTTAGCTAATTCATTAATCTCCATGACCCCCACCTCCCCCAACCCCTTTGTCCTGTACTAGACCATGGGGTGCCTGATCATCCTATAATTATGCCATAAGCGGAGTTGATGCCTTTGTATTTGGATCATCGGGTGGCTGTCATTCTTTCGTACATACAGAGGCTTCATTCGATCTGGGTCAGGTAGATTACAGTCCCTCTTCCTGGAAATCCGTTTAGTTGCTCTCAGTCTGCTCTTGTCTGAGTGCTCAGACATCTGTTTGTGCTGAAATGTAGTAATAATAATAATAATGCAACATAATTAACCAAGAATGAAATAATACACTACAGCTCTCTCAGAAACCTGAGACATTTCACCCTGGCTCATTCTTAAATAATGCTGTAAAACGTGTGCGGGGTTTTATGTTGACTCATCGGTAATCCTCATAAATATCACTGTGATACGTTCACATGCATGCACACAATGGCAAACTGTTGCATGTCAGCACCTGCCTTGTGAATACGTCTTCTGGCAACACTCAGGGAATAGCACTGGCAAGCACTGTTCTTCTACAGACTGATGAAATCACAGATCATGAACAAGAGAACATTAATCAAATTCATGAATCAGTTAGATAGTTTGCGAGATTGTTAAATCTTCAGTAAACAATTGATTTAGTGCATGACTAAGCAACAAATTATCCACCTAATGTTCATAGTAGCAATTGGAGAAGCACTGCATGCAGCCATCTCATTCATAACTAAAAACAGCTTTGGAGTATTTGAATTCTTGTACCGTGTTCAGGGAGTGCATCATATTTCTAATGATTCATATGTAGAATTATTTTTGAATTGTATACAGAATTATTTATCTTTTACAAAAGCACAAATGACTGATTCTGTTTAATGCATTTCTGTTTAGAGGTTACATGGACTTTAAAAAAAAATAAAAATAAAAAACTGTTCTGTTATATCAGCTGGCTGGGTTGATGTAAAGGAACATTTACATTATACAGAGAAAATGCACTAAGTATTAGAGGACTTAACCAGGAACTGAGCGATCAACATACTGTATTACAAAAGTAGCCTTTTCAGCAACTCTGGTTTTTGAAACATGACCCAACATGGTTTCTGTAGCATATCCTTTGTTGCTGTTTATCCAGTCACATACGTCTATGTCAATTATTTAGCTAAAGTCAACCCACCAGACCAATATAGATGATGGGATTTAAGTCAGTCACGAAAAAGAGTCTTCACAGCTTTTTCTATACTTTCCATAAACTGTTCATAAAAGGTTATTAAAGGGTCATGCAGAGGTGAATGTTCACACTGTTGAGTCATGCCTGTTGCTTATCTAGACCATTACAAGCAAATAATTTTATGTAGCTGGACCTGTTTAGTTGATAACTCCTGACGTAGTTGGTGTTCTGCTGTGGTTGAAGAATGAAATGAGTCACGTCATGACAAGTAAGCCGAGATGTAGGGGGCCAGTTTTCTAGGTCAGTGTTTAACAGTCCCTAGTGGTTTCAGCCCCAGAATGGATTTCTTAATGAAATTATGAATGGAGTCAAGCATGTAGGGGACAGGAAAACCGAAAACCTGCGTATAGAGAAGTCTTACTTAATTTGTAGGCTTGTGATTGAATTCCCATCCTGTGAGTCCTGGTGCTGGCTTTGATGGAAGCAGAACAGAGGGACACTTTGTGCTGCACATTCTGCTTGATTTGCACCATGCACTAGGCAGTGATCCCACCCCTGTTTCTGCTTTGTTGATAGCCGTTGTATGGACAGAATTAGAGTGAATTTGTGCTCCCTAAACAAAGCCTACAGTCCTCTAGGTAAAACCCCCCCCCCACCCGCCTGAACACTGTGTCCTCTTGAGCCCTCTCTTAGCATGGATGAATGTGTAGTTAAAAGTAGGTCAGATGAAACGTTGAATTGCAATCTGACAGACTTTAATTGTTCATTGGATCTGATCCCACAGAAACTCACACTAACATGGAGGAAATCGTCATAGCTGGGATATCGGGTCGTCTTCCGGAGTCGGATAATTTGGAAGAATTCTGGCAGAACCTTTTCAATGGAGTCGACATGGTCACAGAGGATGACAGGAGGTGGAAGCCAGGTATCCCGTAGAATCAGCATATATAGTTCAAATACTAAAATGTGTTTGAATTGTTGTACAATATAACAGCTGTATTTAACATGATTTGACTCTGGACCAACTGCAAACATTACAATAAAACCTAAAAAAATAGTTAAAAAATTTTTCTAAGTAGTAATAAAGCAAAAAGTATGTGTTTTTTTTTTTTTTTTTTTTTTTTTTTTTTTTTAACCATGAAGATTTTCTATATAATTTTGATGTTCAATATAAAAGGTAATCATTTTGTTACAGAATATAACATTAAAGTTTGTTTATTTCAATATGTACAATTGCTATGCATAAAGCAGAGTTGATTAACTAATTCAACATTAGAACTGTAGTGACTCCCTCTGCGGTCTCTGGTTTCTTGGCACTGTTGGTTTCTTTTCCTACCTGGCTGCTCTCCCTGTGCTGAGCCTTGGCATGTTCTCCCTCTTCTCAATAGATCCCTCTCTCTATCTCCCTCTCTGCTTTCTATCCTTGGCAACCAACTAAAGTTCACATTCATGTGCTAAAGTATCAGCAGTCTTAATGTGCTAAGAACTAAAATGGTTCTTTTGTTACAACGGAAATTTTGTGATCTATCTGGTTTGTGGTTATCTGCTTTTATGGCTAGCGCCTTTACATCGTTTTACCTCTCCTCAGGTCTGTATGGTCTTCCTCGCAGAAATGGAAAACTAAAAGAAATAGACAGATTTGATGCAGCCTTTTTTGGTGTGCACCCCAAACAAGCACACACCATGGACCCACAGCTGAGGCTTATGCTAGAGATATCATACGAAGCTATCGTTGATGGAGGTCAGTGTTCCAGCAACCCCTCTTCTGTGCAATTCAGCAAGTCACTATTAGTTAATAAACCTCATCTTAGTACTGTTTATTTATGATATTTGTGCTTGACAGGCATAAACCCGATGTCCATGCGTGGCACTAACACTGGTGTTTACATTGGTGTGAGTGGCTCTGAGGCAGGCGAGGCCTTCAGTAAAGATCCAGAAGAGCTGCTGGGGTACAGCATGACCGGCTGCCAGCGCGCCATGTTCGCCAATCGCCTCTCTTACTTTTTTGACTTCAGTGGTATGCAAAGTTTCTGTCATTCTCGTCCTTCTGTCTATCATGGGGAGCATCTAAAGCATCCTATCAAGCGATTCTTTTAGATTGACCTTTTTTTTTTTCTTTTTTTTTTCTTTCATGTGGAAATAATTAGGACACCCCATGAAAGCCTGTGTTTTTTTTTTTTTTTTAACATAGCTAAACATATGGGCATTTGATCTTCATTTTAACAATATTGAAAGATTCAAATAATATAACTAAGCAAATAAAACCAAAGAAAAGTCTTTTTTAAATGATCTCTAAAATGTACTTTTAAAAAATCCAATTTCTTGTGAGGAAAAAGTAAGGACACCCCCACATTTATTTGTACTTAAACTGCAAGCAAGCTCTTGCTACACTTTATGCCAAAGTGCATGATTCTACAATCAGAGACTACACAACTTTAATTCTTATGGGAGGTGTGCAAGAAGGAAACCTTTGATGTCTTAAAACAGACTGAAGTTTCCCAAAGAGCACAGAGACTTCTGGAATAATGTGTTTTGGACAGATGAGTCTAAAATTGAACACCGTAACAGAGGGCATGTTTGGCGTAAACTAAATACAGCATTTCAGCAAATGAACCTCATACCAACTGTGAAACATGGAGGTGGAAGTGTTCTGGTTTGGGGATGCTTTGCTGCAGCAGGACCTGGCCAGCTCACCATCATAGAGTCCATGATGAATTCTACATTGTATCAGAAGGTGCTTGTGTGGCATTGGTGGCTCAGTGGTAGGTTTCTCGCCTATCATGCAGAAGGCCCGGGTTCGATTCCCAGCCAATGCCTCAACCCCAGCCACTGGATGCAGTGCCGGTCCCGAGCCTGGAAAAATGGGAGGGTTGCATCAGGAAGGGCATCTGGCGTAAAACATTTGCCAAGTTGTTGTGCGGACCAGTTGGTCTGCGGTGGCGACCCCGAACAGGGAGCAGCCGAAAGCAACTTCTTCATCAGAAGGTGCTTGTGAAACATGCAAGACCATCTGTCAAAAAATTTAAACTAAAGCGGAACTGAACCTTGCAACATGACAATGACCAAAAACATACCAGTAAATCCACCAAGGACTGGCTGAAAAGTAAAAAATGGAGAATTCTGGAATGGCAGAGTCAAAGATCTAAATCCTGCTGAGATCCTGTGGGGGGATTTGAAACAGACTGTACATGCAAGAAACCCCCAAACATCACACAGCTGAAAGAATTCTGCATTGAGGAGTGGGAGAAACTTTCTACCAGTCGATGTCAGAAACTGGTAGATGGCTACAAGAAATGTTATTTCAGCCAATGGGGGAAACACTATTAGGGCATAGGGTATTTAAAACAAACAACAAAAAAAACCAAACAGTTAATTTGGTTGTGTATTATGTTGATGTACACTGATCGGGCATAACATTATGACCACCTGCCTAATATTGTGTTGGTCCCCCTTTTGCTGCCAAAACAGCCTTGACTGTGTATTCTGACCTTTCTGTCAGAACCAGCATTAACTACTTCAGCAATTTGAGCAAAGGCCATCTGTTGGATCGGATCACACGGGCCAGCCTTTGCTCCCCACATATATCAATGAGCCTTCGCCGTCCATGACCCTGTCGCTGGTGCACCGCTGTTCCTTCCTTGGACCACTTTTGATAGATACTGACCACTGCAGACCGGGAACACTCCACAAGAGCTGCAGTTTTGGAGATGCTCTGATCCAGTCGTCTAGCCTTCACAATTTGGCCCTTGTCCATTTTTCCTGCTTCTAACATCAACTTTGAGGACAAAACGTTCACTTGCTGCCTAATGTATCCCACCCACTAACAGGTGCCATGGTGAGGAGATAATCAGTCTTATTCACGTCGCCTCTCAGCGGTCATAATGTTATGCCTGATTGGTGTATATTAGTTATTTATTTAATAATTATAAACATCTTTTTATACGTCTTATAAACGATATACTGTAAATCTATGTAATTTAAGCTTGTATACAAAAACATGAAACAAGTTCCCTAATTATTTGTGATCCTTATTAAAATTCAATTCTTATTATTTTAAGACTTAGCAAATGATCTCGATGGTCAAGTTGGTCAGTATTTTAAAGTTCTGCTACCACATTGTCAGTGTTGCCTGATTGAGTCATTTCTTTTATGTTGTAATGTATTAAGCAATGTCTGCTTAACATGGGTGACTCAGAATTGGTGTTGTATTTTTTAAAGGCCCCAGCACAGCCATCGACACGGCGTGTTCTTCCAGTCTCCTGGCTCTGGAGAATGCCTTCAACGCTATTCGGCATGGTCAGTGTGAAGCAGCTCTTGTTGGGGGAGTTAATTTGTTGTTGAAACCCAACACCTCAGTGCAGTTCATGAAACTGGGCATGCTCAGCCCTGACGGAGCCTGCAAATCTTTTGACGCATCAGGTGATTTTAGAGTTATTTTACCTTTTTTTTTATTTAAATGTCTGAGTTACTAATTGCCTGAGTAATTCGAGATACCAGAAATCTGATTTATATATCATGTCTCTCAGGAAATGGGTACTGTCGGTCAGAAGCTGCTGTGGCTGTACTCCTCACTAAGAAATCCATGGCCAAGAGAGTCTATGCTACTGTGCTCAATGCTGGCAACAACACAGATGGCTATAAAGAGCAAGGTACTATACAGGGTGCAATCACTTTTAAAGCAGCCAACTATCAGTTTATCCTAGTGGTCTCATTTTTCTGGGTCTGTCTCCTTTCCCCCAGTGCCTGGTGGCACACTTGCGTCTAGCCAGTGTTTCCAAATGTAATGCTGTAACTGAGTGGGTGAACTGACACTGCAAACGTTTTTGCATAGACCGTTTAAAAGGAATTTTGTTCATTTTAGAGCTAATTGCTGCTTGTGATGTGAATAGAAATTGCAATAAAATGTGACCAGTGGCCAGCCTTTTAACGAAATGTGGCAGAGCTAAGGAGTGGCATTCTGGAAAGAGGATGGGGCTAATTTATAGGGTGTAAAAATAAAATAAGCCTGAATTGAGAAATTTACAAGATCATACTGATTCATGGCAATATTATAATCATAATTTTACACAGATACAAAGTCTTCTAGAGAAAATGATCATTGTACGCTATCAAAATTTACACATTGCACCCTTATATTAATTTGGGTTATCAGTCAAGTAAAGAAAACCATCCTCAACATTCTGACTTCATTATCATAGACAATGAATGCAGATTGAATATACCAGATGCCTGAACATCAAAGGGTTTCCTGATGGGTGTTTTTACCCTCTACCAGGTGTGACGTTTCCTTCAGGAGACATGCAGCAGCGCCTTGTCCGCTCTCTCTACCAAGAGGCCAACATCTCCCCTGAGCAGGTTGAATATGTTGAGGCCCATGGGACTGGCACCAAGGTGAGTCAGGATATGGACACACACATCTGATTTAAAGTGTGTTTCAATACTGACACAATTGTTTTCTTAGGTTGGGGACCCACAGGAAGTGAATGGCATTGTCAGTGTGTTCTGTCAGTCAGAGCGTGAACCTTTGCTTATAGGATCCACCAAATCTAACATGGGCCATCCCGAGCCTGCCTCTGGGCTTGCTGCCCTTGCAAAAGTGAGTCTACAAACTTTTTAACTCTACTTTCTTAACTTTTTTTCATTGTTGTTTGTACATATAAAGTGTGTATATTTGCATTACCAAGACTGTATGTTTCTTGTGTATTCTCAGGTGATCTTGTCACTAGAACATGGTATGTGGGCTCCCAACATCCACTACCAAAACCCCAACCCAGACATCCCGGCACTTTTAGATGGTCGCGTGCGTGTAGTGGCTGAACCCATTCCTGTGCGTGGGGGCATTGTGGGCATCAACTCATTTGGATTTGGAGGCTCGAATGTCCATGTTATCCTGCGCCCACCTGGACCAAAGCCAACTGCTCCGGTTTCATCAGCATCTGTGCCCAGGCTGGTGCAGGCATGTGGGCGCACTGAAGAGTCTGTTACCTTTCTCCTGCATAAAGCTAAGGAACATGGGCAGGACTCAGCCTTCCTGGACCTGCTCAGTGAGGTGTGTGCTGTTCCCACTTCAGGCATGCCTTACAGGGGATACACACTGCTGGGAGCACAGGGTGAAGTTAAAGAGGTGCAGCAGGCTGCACCTTCCTCCAGACCCCTCTGGTATATCTGCTCTGGTAAGGCCAAAATGGTTTCACAACAAAACAACAATTTTTTTTTTTTCCCCAAGGTTACACACCAGTGCAATGTTTGTATATTTATATAAATGTTTGTGTGAATCCTTCAGGTATGGGTACACAGTGGGCTGGAATGGGACGTAGTCTAATGCAGCTGCAGGAGTTCAGAGAGTCCATTAAACGCTCGGACATGGCTTTGAAAGAGACGGGGCTGTGTGTGTCTCGCCTTCTCATGGAGGCTAATGAAAACACTTTTGAGGACACAGTCCATGCATTTGTGGGCCTTGCAGCCATTCAGGTCAGGGTTCCCCAATGACACACATACACAATTCCTGAACTCTGCTTATCGTTATTATGCACTGTGTCACAATAGCTACTTGAAATTTGATATCTGGATCATTCTGTAACTGGTTATTTCATCATCCTTTAACTTTTGTCATCCATGCAGAATTACTGACTGAATGTTTAGTGATTAATTTCATTGTCTATTAAATATAACTTTTTGAAAGAAGAGTATTTATTTTCTGGGAGTTATATTCTCAGATTTTGTCCACTATTCTATAATATTATATTATGTCATTAAATGTGAACAGATATGCTCTCTTTCAGAGTTTTATACTTTAGTTCATCTGCGCAATTCACGTGTGTGTGTGTGTGTGTGTGTGTGTGTGTGTGTGTGTGTATAAGGTCTAATACACTGATTTGAAATTCTTATTGCTTTATAGCTTATAAACCTGTCTTACACTGCCCTTTTATTTGAGCATGTACAGAATGCATGAAAACCTGATCTCATTATTGTGCATTATTCTGCAGATTGCACAGATAGATATGCTGCAGAGGATGGGCCTCCAACCTGATGGCATTGTGGGTCATTCTGTGGGAGAGCTGGCATGTGGCTATGCTGACGGTTCCCTCAGCCACAGTGAGGCAATCCTGGCAGCCTACTGGAGAGGAAGGTGCATCAAAGAAGCCAACCTGCCACCTGGAGGCATGGCAGCAGTGGGTAAGACGACCTGCTCCTGATCAGTCTGTTGTGAAGTGTAATTTAATATCCTGGGGGTTTCTGGTACTGAATTTCAGTTTGTTCTCAGGTCTGACCTGGGAAGAGTGTAAGGCTCAGTGTCCACAGGGGGTGGTCCCAGCCTGCCACAATGCAGAAGACACGGTTACTATCTCAGGGCCACAGGTACACTAACACCTCTCACTATGCTTTTTAATATTTGAACACTTGGTAAAGTTATCCTGATTAATGGTTAATTGATCTTATATCTTGTACGGGTGTGTAGGACGCAGTCAGCAAATTTGTCACTGAGCTTAAGGAGAGTGGTGTGTTTGCCAAAGAAGTGCGCAGTGCCGGTGTAGCATTCCATTCTTATTACATGGCCTCCATTGCTCCTGCCTTGCTGGCAGCTCTGCAGAAGGTATCTTCACGCTTTAACTTTCACTCTAGCATCACAGTGCCATCTGGTGGTTTGGTTCAAAGAAAAGCCATAGCATTTTTATGATCAAAATTTGAGTTCCCCTAAATTTATTGTTAACTTTAAATGTTAACAAAATAATATATGTAAAATAATAAATTTAATGTTGTCAGTGCTGAAAAAAGTTATTAGACCTCCAAGCTTTCTCACTAAAATCTCAGATTTTATTTACAAATTAAATGATTTGTAAACTTTTAGATTTGACATTTCATTGTCGTTCTGTTCAATATTCTTTTGTGTTAAAATGTCAGCTGGATTGCCCTTTTAGACAAAAAATAACCATTTAAAATGTTTGAGGTACTCAGGGTTACATTAATAATGGCTAAGATGAGTACTGTAGCTGGTGTACACTTTCCCATGTTGATTTATAAGTCTTCACTGTCTCAGGTGATAAAAAGCCCACGTCCTCGCTCTCCCCGCTGGATCAGCACGTCCATCCCCCAGTCAGAGTGGGAGAGCCCTCTGGCTCTTTACTCCTCAGCTGAATACCATGTAAACAACCTGGTGAGCCCTGTACTTTTCCAGGAGGGCTTAAGCCTTGTTCCTGAAAATGCTGTGGTGGTGGAGATAGCTCCACATGCTCTACTGCAGGTAAGTGATACAACATGTAATGAGCTCTCTAGTCCAACAGGAGATATTTATTGAGCAGCACTCCTTAGATTTACTCTGACTCCCTCTCCAGGCCATCCTGAAGCGCAGCCTGAAGCCCACTTGTACCATGTTGCCCTTGATGAAGAGGGGACATGCCAACAACCTGGAGTTCTTTCTTTCTCACATGGGGAAGATGTACATGAATGGGTCAGTACTGTCTTGCTCATATTGAAGAACATTATAAAAAGATATTATAAACTCACACTTTTTTTTTTTTTTTTTTTTCTGCGGTGTTTTGTAGTGTTAAAGTGGACAGTAAGCAGCTGTATGCAGCTGTGGAGTACCCAGTTCCAGTGGGGACCCCTCACATCTCCCCTCTTATCCAGTGGGATCACTCTCAGAGCTGGGATGTACCCAAGGTGGAGGATTTTCTAGCTGGATCTGGAGGCTCCACCTCAGCCACTGTGTACAACATTGGTAAGCAAATACATTTTTAATTTTGTGTTACAGACATCTTTATCATTTCTACTGATGCACTCAATCGATGAAGGTAGTTCTGAAGGGTACAAGCCACTATCCAACTGACCTTTGCCATCCTTCTCTTTTTTTCAAACTTGCAGATATTAACCCTGAATCTCCAGACTACTATATGATTGGCCACTGTATCGATGGGCGGGTCTTGTATCCAGCTACGGGTTACCTAGTGCTTGCCTGGAGGACACTTATGAGGAGTTTAGGCACTGTCCTGGAACATACCCCAGTTACTTTTGAGGATGTCACCATCCACAGAGCCACCATTCTACCCAAGACTGGTGAGTGGTTTTCTCTGGTACAGTTAAAGAGTGTTTCCTGGACATGTGGCAGAGGTAGTGGTTATGGACCTGAGATCAGATCTTTTCTCAATTCTAAAGTTATAGATCAAATTCATTCATTCATTTTCACAAACAACTCTCTGCTTTATCTTGAGTCATGACATCTAACTAGTAGTATGTTATCTAGATTAACCTGTGTCTTAGAAATTGCCTATGTTTTACATTTAAAAAGAAAAAGTCTCAAAGAATAAAAATGAACTGTATGGAGCTCAGTAATGTTATTCTGCATCAAACCACAGGATCGGTCCAGTTGGAGGTTCGTCTCATGCCCGCCACCAACCGCTTTGAGGTGTCTGAGAATGGCAACCTGGCAGTTAGTGGTAAGTTATAACCCAATTAGAAAAATGTGTTTCTCTGTTTGAATATTATGTGTCTGTTTAAATACTCTTAAGTTGAAGGCTGCTAGGTTTTTGTCTAACTATCTAATATCTATGACTGTCTCAGGTAAGGTGAGTGTGTTGGAGGAGGCAGTGTTGGATTCTTTCCACTCTCAGATGGCCCTGAGCCTGTGACCACAGAGGCAGAGGAAGCGAAACTGCGTCTGAAAGCTGGAGACATTTACAAAGAGTTGCGTCTTCGCGGATATGACTACGGCAAAACCTTTCAAGGCATTCTGGAGTCCAACAACACTGGTAAACACATGCAAGCTGATTTTCTACAGAGTAAAACAAACTGGCATTATGTGTTGTGGATTGTGTGTAGTTGCATTCTTATGAGAGCTGTTTTTTAAATTTTTGGTCTGGGTTTGTAGGTGACCATGGGAAGCTGCAATGGACAGGAAACTGGGTGACGTTTCTGGACACGATGCTGCAGATGATTGTGGTGGGCCTGCCTGGGCGTAGCCTGCGCCTCCCTACGCGTATTCGTTCTGTGTGTGTAGATCCAACACTACATGAGAAAAGAGTTCAGGATTACACTGAGGATAGGAAAGGTAAATGCATTTAAGAGGCTTGTTGCACTTTTGCATATGATAAATATAAAATATATAAAATCCAAGTGTGTGACCACTACAGATGAACTAAAAGTGTGCTGTTTTCCTTTTTCTGTTTTTTAAAAAAATTTTTTTAGCTGTTGATGTTCATGTGAACCGCTGCTTGGACAACATTACAGCAGGTGGGGTTCAGATCTGTGGCCTCCATGCCACAGTGGCACCTCGTCGCCAACAGCAACAGACCCCACCCACTCTGGAGGAGTTTGTCTTTGCACCATTGGTGGAAACCGACTGCTTGGTATCCATTGAGAAACTGTCAGAGCAGTTCAGACACAGCAAAGGCAAGTTTCTTTCCTCTCATATTTCTAGTATGTGTTTAAAATGTATTCATTATCAGGTGTGAATGCGAAGTACATTTTAACTGTCAGACCTTTTTAATATTTTGACATGCTTGGATCAATTCTACAGGTCTGATTAACCATCTCCAGAGGAAGTTGGCCAGGCATGGAGTGAAGATTTCTATCCCGGGGCTGCAGGGTGTAAGTGAGGACCAGCTGATTGAAGCAGAGACAGGGACTGGTCTGTTAAGGCTGCTGTCAGTACTTTGTGGTCTGGAACTTAATGGGAATCTGCACTCGGAGCTGGAGCAGACCGTGCAAAAGGAAAGGGAATGTCTGCTACAGGATCCTCTTCTTAATGGCCTACTCGACACTCATGCACTGCGCCACTGCCTTGACACAGCGCTGGAGAACTCCACCCCTGGGAAACTCAAAGTTCTGGAGGTACAGTGAAATATTGATACATTTGAAATATGAGCTTATAAATGATTTGATATTACAGCATTATCGTTCCCATAATTTCACTCTGTACTCCACTCACTTCAGGCCCTCTCCAGTGATGGCCGTGTGTTTTCCCGGGCAGTCAGCCTCCTCAACATTCAGCCCATGTTGCGTCTGGACTACACTGCCTCTGATGTAAGCACGGAGCTGCTCTCAGCCCAGCAGAGCTCTCTGGAGGAACAGGGTGTTTCAGCTGCTCAGTGGGATCCTCAAAACAGCACGGCCATGGGCAGCCTGGGAGGCTCTGACCTGGTGATTTGTAACTGTGTCTCAGGCCCTATTTCAAACCCATCTGCTCTGCTCGAAAACCTGACATCAGCTGCCAGGGAAGGTGGATTTGTTCTGTTACACACCCTGTTGAAGGGAGATACGCTGGGCGAGACAGTGGCCTTCCTCACCTCTCTGGACAATCAGACCAGCCTTCTCACTCAGGTGTGTTTAAAAGCTCAGATATTCTTGTGAAAAGCTGGAATCATGCCCTGCAACCTGGCTTGGTTTTGGTTCTCAGTCATTCTTTTTCTGTGTGTGTGTGCGCACAGGCTGAATGGGAGAAGCTGTTTGAAAAGGTCTCTCTTAACATGGTCATGGTGAAGAAATCGTTCTACGGCTCAGTTCTCTTCCTTGGCAGAAGGACAACTCCTGAGAAACAGCCTATTACACTGTCTGTAGACTCCACTGATTACTCCTGGGTAGAGACTCTGAAGGTGAGTCTGATTTATCTCGCATATCAGTTACATCATTTTCAATTAAAGATGAAAAGCATCTTTTTAGTCTACATTTCTGCTTAATTCATATCATTTAACTGAAGTGATTGAGGTTGATTTTCATGAGAATGCACCAATCTAGGAAAAGGCCAAAAGTTCACAATATCATTAATAGGACTTTATTACCCTAGGTGTAACACTTATGAACTAAAAAGAGACACAGAAAGCTTTAAAGGAAAAATGGCACTAGATAACTTATGTTACAAATATTTTTATATCTCTTTTTACATTTCTTAGAGAAAAAAATATCATTCTCCTACAAAATTATAGTGAAGCTCAGTGTACAATATGCACTTTCCTGGACAGGAGTACCATGATTTTAAGTAAGAGTTGCAGCTCTCTTACATGATTCTTCTAATCCTGTTATCTAAAACTCTTGATCTTACTCTTTCTTCCATCAGAGCCTGCTGGCTGAGGTTTCAGATAATCCAATATGGCTGACAGCCACTCAAGGCCATAATGGAGTGGTAGGGATGGTCAACTGCCTGAGACAGGAGCCTGGAGGCAACCGCATCCGGTTAGTTTTATTTACCTTTATTGCACCTTGATCTTCTTAAGCACGGGTTTATGCAGTACATTCAGGTTTTGGTGGAAAGACAATGATCTATTTAAATGTCAGTGTTCATGTGTGTGATTTTTTTTCTCTCTTTTAAAGGTGTGCATTTGTGTCTAACCTGAAGAAGTCCTCTGCGACTCCTTCTCTCCAGCTTTCCCATAAGGACATGCAGGCAGTGCTACAGAGAGACCTGACCATGAACGTGTACCGGGATGGACAGTGGGGGATGTTCAGACACCAGCTACTCACACAAGGTATACCATGTCAGCACCATCCCTATAGTTACACTAAGCCTACATCTGATATAACAAAACTGAGTAATTGCTATCACGTGTCTTACATTGTGTTTTTGTGTATGATTCATATGTGTTGTAGATTTGAACGAGGAGCTGACAGCACAGGCCTATGTGAATGTCCTGACTCGTGGTGATCTCTCCTCACTACGCTGGATCGCGTCCCCTCTGCGCCACTTTGTTCCTTCTAACCCGAATGTGCAGCTTTGCACTGTCTACTACGCCTCACTCAACTTTCGAGACATCATGCTGGCTACAGGCAAACTGCCCCCAGATGCTATTCCAGGTATCTAACTCCACTTTAATCATTATTTGCTTCAAAAAGAATGACTGTCTCTCTGATCTATCATGATACAATTGTAAACCATGGCTTTCATGTTACAAATTTTATTTATTTTTATTTTTTTTACTATCCTTGTGCAGGAGATATAGCACTCCAGCAATGCATGCTGGGAATGGAATTCTCAGGACGGGACACTAGTGGGCGTCGTGTTATGGGTCTCCTGCCTGCTAAAGGTCTGGCCACCTGTGTGGATGCAGATAGCCGTTTCCTTTGGAATGTCCCATCCAGCTGGTAGGATACTCGCTCTGTGAATACAGAGAAATATTCTATAACACCAAAACATGACCATAGTGTGACTCTACCTGTGTGTGTGTGTGTGTTTTTTTGGGGTAGGACTCTGGAGCAGGCTGCATCAGTTCCTGTGGTCTATGCTACAGCTTATTACTCCATGGTGGTGCGTGGGCGCCTGAGACCTGGTGAGAGTGTGCTCATTCACTCGGGCTCTGGAGGAGTGGGCCAAGCTGCTATTGCAATCGCACTCAGCATGAAGTGCAAAGTCTTCACTACAGTGGGTGAGTGGCTTCTTAACAAAACAAAAAAAATAATAAATTGCTGCATGATACTGGTCCTGACGTCTGAGATTTAACAGGTTCCAAAGAGAAAAGGGCCTACCTGCAGGAACGGTTCCCCCAGCTCAATGCAGAATCATTTGCTAATTCAAGAGATGCCTCTTTTGAGCAACATGTGCTGAAACGCACACAGGGCAAAGGTCAGAACTGCCATAAAGATATGATAAATAGATATAATTACTGACATATTTTTGTATTTTCTGAGAATATATGCTATGTACTAATCTCTTGTTTGGAAACAGGAGTCGATGTGGTTCTGAACTCCTTGGCTGAGGAGAAGCTGCAGGCCAGCTTACGGTGTTTGGCAAGGCATGGGCGCTTCCTGGAGATTGGCAAATACGACCTCTCAAACAACACTCCTCTGGGTGAATTTTACAATCCACCCAAACATTACTAGGGCAGTCAGTGGTAGAGAAGCAGCAGCTAACTCTCTATTTAGCTTGCAGTGGTTAGCAGTAAAATTAAACTTTTCTTAGCCTGAGACAAAAACCAGTGTTTTAAAAAAATTGCACACCTTCTGCAACCAAGATTAACATATTTAAACACTAAGCATATAATATCAGTCATGTTTAATTTATGGAGCTTTTTATTACACTGTTAGAAACCTAGTATAAATAATGTCAGCTTGAATATAGTTGCAGATTTAACAAAACAAAGGAAAGTGTTTTTATTGTGATACAAGGTGTTTCTACATAGAACCTTCTTTGGTTGCTATTGAACTTTTGATTAGACCTATTTGATTCAATTTACTATTTAATGTACACTATATTGATTCAAATTCCTATTTGATGTACACTATATTGCCAAAAGTTTTGGGACACCTCTCCAAATCATTGTTTTTCAGGGGTTGGGCTTGGCCCCTTAGTTCCACTGAAAGGAACTCTTAATGCTTCAGCATACCAAGACATTTTGGACAATTTCATGCTCCCAACTTTGTGGGAACAGTTTGGGGATGACCCCTTCCTGTTCCAACATGACTGCACACCAGTGCACAAAGCAAGTTACATAAAGACATAGATGAGTGAGTTTGGTGTGGAGGAACTTGACCGGCCTGCACAGAGTCCTGACCTCAATCCGATAGAACACCTTTGGGATGAATTAGAACAGAAGGGGACATTCCCAAACCGTTCCCACAAAGCTGGGAGCATGAAATTGTCCAAAATGTCTTGGTCACTGGAACTAATGGGGCAAGCCCAACTTCTGAAAAACAACGCCTGAATTCAATCATTTGGAGGGGTGTCCCAAAACTTTAGCTATAATATTAAAAATAGCTTTATTAAACTTTATTATAATAACTGTAATATTTTTAATAATATTTTAATTGATTCCTGCAACGGCCATATCATTAAAAAAAAAAAAAAATGTATCATAAAAATAATAAAAAAATGTCATGATTGACCTTATTTTGAGTACCCTGGGTATGTAAGATAAGATGTTTTACGAGCAAACAGTAGCTGATGAGTTTCAGTTGTCTGACTCCGATTTGTGTTCCTGCCACAGGCATGGCACTTTTCCTCAAGAACGTGGCCTTCCATGGGATCCTTCTGGACGCTCTGTTTGAGGAGGGGAACCGTGAGTGGGAAGAAGTGTCCTCGCTGCTAAAGAGGGGCATTGTGGAGGGAGTTGTGCAGCCGCTGCGCACCACAGTTTTTGAAAGGAATCAGGTGGAGGACGCTTTCCGCTACATGGCTCAGGGCAAACACATTGGCAAAGTGCTGCTTCAGGTGAGCACTACATCATCCTGAAATACATACAAAGATATGTATTGGACTGCATTGAGATCCATCTCTTTATAATCCAACATTATGATAGGTGACTTATCTACTTTCTCAATTTCAGAGATTCAAATTCTGTACGTTTCTTTCTCAGGTGCGTGTGGAAGAAGATGGTGGTGTGACTACAGCTGCTCCTCTCACACTTCCTGCTATATGCCGGACTTTCTGTCCTGCTTCACACTCGTACATCATCACAGGAGGTCTTGGAGGCTTTGGACTGGAGCTGGCTCACTGGCTCACTGAGAGAGGAGCTCGCAAACTGGTGCTCACATCTCGCTCTGGCATTCGCAATGGTAAAACTCCTGAATAAGTATAGCTCAGCATAGGTTATTAATGCATTGCTGCTATAAATTTAGTTTTTGTATGGACATACTGTAATGTCTTGATACCTTTTGAAACAGGTTATCAGGCCAAGCGTGTGCGAGAGTGGCAAGATATGGGCATCCAGGTGCATGTGTCCACGAGTGATGTTAGCACCCTGGAAGGGACAGCGCGGTTAATTGCTGAAGCATGCCAGTTAGGCCCTGTAGGAGGCATCTTCCACCTTGCAATGGTAATCCTCCACAATTTTAGTCCATACTTTTTTTGTTGTTGTTGTTGTTGTTGTTGTTGTTGTTGTTGTTGTTGTTGTTGTTTTCCAAGGAATTTTCTTCTCATATTCTCAGGAAGATGTTCAGCTTCCTATTTATACTCTTATCCTGTGTCTATAGGTTTTGCAAGATGGCATGCTTGAGAATCTGACACCTAAGCAGTTTATTGAGGTCAACAAGCCTAAATATGATGGAACCCTCCACTTGGACAGGTTGGCTTGTAAATAATCATAGCTAAAGATTATTTATTATTACTTATGGATTTTAATCCTAAAACGTGTCATCAGTTTTGATGAATAATTATTTATTTGGATTGCGTTCACAGAGTCACGAGGCAGAAGTGTCCCAAGCTGGAGCACTTTGTGGTTTTCTCCTCGGTCAGCTGTGGACGTGGCAATGCTGGTCAGAGCAACTACGGCTTCGCCAACTCCACCATGGAACGAGTGTGTGAGCAGCGTCGTCATGACAACCTGCCAGGTCTTGCTGTGCAGTGGGGTGCTATCGGTGATGTGGGTGTAGTTTTAGAGACCATGGGTGGGAACGATGCTGTGATTGGCGGCACATTGCCCCAGCGTATGGCCTCCTGCCTGGAGGTGTTGGACCGCTTCCTGTTCCAGCAGCGGGCTGTCATGTCCAGCTTTGTGATGGCAGAAAGGGTGCAGGTGGCAAAGGGGGAAGGCAGTGGGCAGAAGGACCTGGTGGAAACAGTGGCTCGCATTCTAGGTAAACTCGGGTTTTTATCATTTTAATAAACCTCATTGTTTTGTGTAATTTAAAGGTTTTAACAGAAATAGCATTTCACATTTATTCTTATAGCAGATGATTTCAAACAAGTATTCAATTCAGGCATAGAGCACAGTGGACAAGTTATCAAGAGCCCAACAGTAGCCTTTGGAGTTAAATTTAGTCCAGAGATTTAATCTTCGGTTACTAGAAAAATCTATTGAACTAACAAATGCCCTATAATACTACTTGGGGTAGTTTATATGGATCATATTTACTACATGACTTATCTTAAAAATACAATTGAAAAATATAACTTGACAGCATGTGTTTGCCATAGGTGTGCGTGACGTAAGCAACCTCAATCCTGATGCCTCATTGGCTGATCTGGGACTGGACTCACTGATGGGTGTGGAGGTGAGACAAACACTAGAGAGAGACTATGACATTGTCATGGCGATGAGAGACATCCGACAGCTCACCATCAACAAACTGCGGGAGATGTCCAGCAAATCAGGAGGCTCTGTGGGTAAGCGTGCACATACTGCATGTCATCTGGGGTGTTTTTATCATTTATAAGAAACAGAGACTTATCATATATAAGCATGATATTTTGTTTCTCCCTTCCAGCTAAGCCACCTGAGGGGAAGCATCCTGAAGCTCAGGCTTTGCTGGATTCTGATCTCAAGGGGATGCTGGTAAATCCGGATGGTCCCACGGTGACTCTTTTGAATGAGGTGAAGAGTGCAGAAAAGCCGCTGTTCCTCATTCACCCTATCGAGGGCTCTACTGCTGCCTTCTGCACTCTAACTGCCAAACTCAGTATGCCATGCTATGGCCTGCAGTGCACCAAAGGTACTGACACCACAGCAGACTCAACCTTAGAGTAGGACAGATGAGCTCAGCACTGTTCTTACAAATAAGCATTCAAGATAATATAGAACAAGTGTGTAGTTTTATTTTACCAGTTTTCTTTGGTCACACTAGTTGTTTTTATGCAAAACACTGGTTGCAAAATTAACAGCACCCTCACCATTAACAATGTGTGACGCCTTCTGGAAAGATTAATGGTACAGAGTCTCTTCTTGTAACGTCTTGCATGACTGTGAACACTTTTTCAGAAGGATGTAGGACATGAAATGAAATAAAAGGTCCTTTAAATTCTTATGTGCATGTGGACACCTTTTTAAATTCAGATCACAGGTTTTCGTTGTGGTTAAATACCAATTTTTTTAGCAGCCATAAAGTTTAATTGTGGCCTAGTATGAGTTTTAATGGTGCTTGTAGTACATGTGCTGCATTTTGTAGATTGCTCTAAGGAAGGGCTTCTTCCTCCTACAGCCCCCCCCCCCATTCTCTTAAGGGGTGGAATCGAAGTAAACTATATACATAATATATATTTATACAAAGCTATCCATTTCATCATTACAGTCATTACTCAGATAAGTGCTTTTGTACAATAGTTCTACTATAGCTAAATTCTGTCTCGTGTGTGTGTGTGTGTGTGTGTGGGGGCTTATAGCTGCACCGTTGAACAGTATTCAAAATCTGGCTGCCTATTACGTGCAGTGTGTGAGGCAGACACAGCCGGAGGGGCCGTACCGCATCGCTGGCTACTCCTTTGGTGCTTGTGTGGCTTTCGAGATGTGCTCTCAGCTACAGGAAGCGCAGTGCCCTGTGGAATACCTCTTCCTTTTTGATGGCTCACATTCTTATGTGGCAGCATACACACAGGTGGGAGAAACTCTTTGGTGTGTTTTCTTCTTTTCTCACACATGCTGCTGCATGGCTTATTTGCTGTGTTTTTTTCACCAATAGAGCTATAGGGCCAAGCTGACCCCTGGCAATGAGTCTGAGGCTGAGACTGAGGCACTATGTGCTTTCATCCAGCAGTTTACAAGCATTGAGTATAACAAGGTAAACTGCAACAGGATGTTTGCCTTCAGGCTTTTCCTCTATTCGTCTCTGTGGTATTTATGTAAAAAAACAAAACAAATGTGGCTTCATCCAAAATCTGTTACGCCTCTGTTTAGGCTGAACAGTGTTCTTTAAAGCCGAAATGACACTTTCACAATTAGATAAATGACACTTTTAATAAAGCCAAGGCCTTCTGGTAGAAACTGTGTCAGAAAGCCATTCATCACAGTTTGCATTAAATTCACTTATCACTCAATATAAGCTAATATGTTAGGACTGCGTGATTATAGACAAAAAAAAATTGGGTTTGTTATTTCTCCACGTAATTATGTCTTTTAAATGTCTACTTTAAATATTTTAGCAAATAATTAAGGTGATTACTTATTTGGATCAAACTGATAATAGCGGTATCAAAACCCCTCATAAAAAACTTAACTCGGTGGAGGCTCACAATGCACCAACAAAACGTGTGGATGGGGATTTATTTTTATTTTTATTTTTATTTTTTTTAAAAAACAATTTACACTACTCAGTGTCTTATCTCTATGTATTCCCTTTTCACATTTGTAGCTCTTGGATACATTGCTGCCTTTGAAGGATCTGGAGGCTCGAGTGAACCATGCGGTAGATCTGATTGCATCTAAACATAAGGACATTAGCCGTGACACCCTCCACTTCGCTGCCTCGTCATTCTACTACAAACTGAAGGCTGCTGACTGCTACATCCCGTCGACTAAATACCACGGCAACGTCACTCTGCTGAGGGCCAAAGCCAGCAGTGACTACGGAGACGGACTAGGCGCTGACTACAAACTGCATGAGGTTAGTATGAGGTTAAAACCCTTGTATAAAATCGTTTGAGGCAATATATATTATGCAATATGTATTTAATACTGTAATATGGCTTGCGTGCAGGTGTGTGATGGGAAGGTTTCAGTTCATGTGATCGATGGTGACCACCGTACCTTCCTGCAGGGAGTGGGAGCGGAGTCCATCACCAGCATCATGCACAGCTCGCTGGCAGAGCCACGTGTTAGCATCAGAGAGGGTTAAACTCAATCCGTTTTTCTAAGCTGTTTGCTCTTTCCTTCCCTTTTTCCCCATAGACCAACCATTACACAGTCTGTCCTAATCTTCTCCTGCATGAGAGAAAGCAGAAAATATTTGGTCTTCAATACATAATACACAGTCCCCAATTATTTGTCATTGGAACATGTCTTCATCTGCTGATCTGTAAAGTTTTTCCTATTCTTTATTTTAGTGTTGTACTGAGAAAATAATATTAAGTGTCCTGTTATCTTAAATGGCTCATGAGATATCGTGACATTCAGTAGTGCCTAGATACTAGTGCTAGAACTTTCTGCTAAAGGGTACAGGAGCTTCATAAAGCTATTGATCAGCTTATAACAGTTCATATTTACCCTGTCACCAAATGCACTTCATAAACCTAATGATGCAGACACGTACATTCCATTAAAATGTGCAGGATTATTCGAAACTAAGATACTTATATTGCAGTTACGAGTATTAACACCTTTTTATTTTTTGCCTGTTGTCTTGATCCTGGTGTTAATGTCTTGGTGCAACAGTTATGTTATTGCTGGGTATATGAGGGGGAAAATGTGTGTTTCACATCAGAGGCAAAGGCCTACCTGACACTGATGGGGAACACAATCTTTCTTCATGCAAGATAATCTTTACTAATGTTACTGTATTTTCTAAAAGTGAATGCTGCTTCTGTGCTTATCTATATAACGACAGGCAAAAAAGTGAAATCTGGTTGTGTATTGTGTTTACCTTCCAATGGATTATACCAACATTCCTTCTGTCCTTAAATACAGTTACAAGATGTATGTGTTTCTAAGATGTCTCGTGATTCCAAAATGCTCTGCATTTAATCAGAAAAATGTGCCAGCATTAGTTGATGTAGTTCTAGTACAATATGTATGTTTTCTTTGTGGCTAAGACCACAGTTTACCCAAAACTCGAAGAGTCTCTTTTTTTCCCACGTTTTAGAATGTAGGGTTTTTATTCAGTACTGGACTGAAATACTGGTCAAAAGAATGAGCCCTGATAGTTTCCCTGTTTCACTTGGAATGAAGAAAGGCACCACAGCCAGAGAGCAACTCTCTGGAGAATATCTGAGACTTCTTCTTGAAGTCTATGACGAACTTCTCTTCTCGCTATGCCTTCTCTGATGTTGTGCTTAGTGCACAGATGACCAATGTAGCTTTCTTATATATACGCTGTTACTGTGATTTTTTTTTTTGTTTTTTGTGTAATTTTTCAAGTATTTATTTTAGAAGTCCAAATAAAGAACCATGACTAATAGATCTTTGACTGGGTCTTTTTTTCAATGTCTGGAAAACTATTTCAATTAAAAGATCTAAAGAGTGCAGTTAATGAACTTCATTCACATTATGCATGTGCTTTAAAGTAGTATTACAATGAGCTCTATACATGTGATCTATAAATGTTTTGGTTGAAGGGAAAATATTTTAAATGGTTTGGCAAGCATGTGGAATATGGAATTCTAGTTACATTTTATGAAAACCACATGGGGTGGAATGAACACCCCATGACCACAAATCTACACATTATTTATTAAGACATGATAAATTCCTCTCAGTAGCAGAATTCAAAATAAAAAAAAATGTGTACTGTTATTTATGAGGTAATTAGTGACAATTGGAATGGCAAAACTTGTCATGTACATGACTCCAGTGGTGTTTAATATTAACCTTAAGGAATTTTTAAATGTAAGTTTAGAACATTTAATTCCTTTATAAACATAGTTATACAGACAGTGAGGACAGGTAAATAAAGCTATTGCAATATTTTCATGGAGTCGACTTCTGCTATGTATTAAATTAAACTAAACTAAAGCAAAGTAAAGTGAAAAAATAAAAAAAGTAAAGCAATGTAAAATTTGAGTAATGCGACCCAACCCCTTAAAACCACGCAGAGGCGCAATCATCTTTCCTATTTTCAACTCGACGAAAACTGTCGAATACAGACGAATTTAGTCGATGTGGCGACGAAGGTCCCGGATGAAAGTGAAATGGGGCGGGGCGACGTATGAGACGAAACACCCGGATGTAAGCGAGAAGGGGCGGCGCAATGTCGAGTCAGAGAGTTTGGTGTGGGAGAGGGACATGGACCGAGGGCGCTCTTCCGACTAACAGAGGCCGAGAGCGACTCGCATAGCTAGAACTCTTGAAATAATAGATGAGATCGAGTCTTCGATATCCTAAAACAAAAACCCATATAAGCAGCCCATCTTTCACATCTACTTCACGCACACACTAACACGGCATTGATGGTAATGTATACAAGGAAACAACCGAGACTCGGCGATGGGTAAAGACCTATATTTTTTGCACTACGATTTTTTTCCTCCTTTTCCTTCTCCTCTTTGACAGTCCGCCATTTTTAGTGAAACCAAAATAAGTAGAAACTTAGCCAATGAAGTATATGCGGCTGTTGCAGCGTCTTCAAATGTTTAAATACAAACATGCATGAGTTTTCTTGTCTCTAACCTGTTTTCTCTCTATTTGTAGGTGCAACGACCGAAGGGACTCTCAGCCCTACCAGGTAGCGCTAAGCTAGGCTCAAACAAATCAGATTAAAAGGGCCACTCTGGCGCAGGCTTCTGTAGCATTACAGGCCTCTGTGCGCAAAACAGACACGAAAGTCTCAAATCGGCCATGATTTCTCTCGAAAATAACCACACGACATATGCACCGCTGCATTTATTTTTCTTAGTTATGCAGTGAGCCGACTGACCGTCGAATTTACCATTAGCTAACGCTAGCTTTGCGGTGTATCATTAACGAGTTTCATAAGCTAATGCTAGCGGCAAGCTGTGAAGTTAGCTGGCTAAGATAAGGCCTGAATGTCGCGAAAAAATGTAACGCTGACATTATAGTTAAGAAAATACATCAAACCATGCAAACTAATAATGTCATTCAGCGTGAATTATTGGTAAGCAATGACAAATTTGCTTGCAGTTATTCTGGCAGAGAGCCGCTAATACACAACAAGCTGATCAATGTTTGCCTTTAGTAACGAGATATCAGAAATATGCTGTTTGATCTACAGTGAAATTTATAAGTCGTTAATAAGTTATATTATATATTTATAAAATGTTTTGCTCGTATTGAATACCATTCTGACGAGCCAATCAAGTCATGACTCAACCTTTTGTTAAAAGCACTTGCAAGGAATGTTTATGAATGTTAAAACCCCATAGAAGTTTCTCAGCTATTGAGTAAAGTACATGAAGGCAGGAACGTAATGTGTCTTTCCCTTTGCAGACTTTTAAATACTCCTCCAAGAGTCACCCAGGTGGTGATCACAGGCATGAGAAGATGCGAGAGAGTGATGGCACTCCGCCGTGCAAGATGCTGCGCAGATCAGACAGTCCTGACAACAAGCACACTGACAACAGCGCACACGGCAGAGCTAAATCCACACATCTCCACCGAGCCAGAGACAGGGACGGAGGTACGCACACACCTTAACCTGTGCCCACCAAACAGTCTGTCTGTAAATAACTATTCTTTTACCATCAAACAACATTGAGATTCTGTACAGCTCAGCAATACACTAAACAATAAGCTGTAGGACAAGACAAAGCGTGAGAAGTTTGCTTTAATACAGAGTTAGTTCAGTACACATTTAGTGTAGCTATTGTACTAGAACAGCTGCTGTGTTGATTATATTAGGTACATAACAGAAATGACAATGCACTTGTGTCATCAGAATTAGGGGAGAAATTGTGTGGAAGCTTAGTTTTTTTAGTCTGTACTAACATTACCAGAGGTTTTGCAGCTGAAGAGCAGTTATGAGATGAGTTTGCTGAAGGAAAGAAGCACGTTCCGACACCATTTCCAATAACATATTAATCTGAAAGAGATGGTGTTGGTCGGTATGTTTCTGAAAGAGAACGTAGAAAAACCTGCATTAGTAATTCCAAGGATTGCTTTTTTCCCCCCAGAACGAATTGGCATAATTGTTACTGGAGTAGCTCTGTTAATTGTTGTTCATTACTTTGCAGAACATAGTCATCTACCAGACGATATCCTCTAGAAATAACTGAGTTGATTTAGATTCATTAATCATCAATATGCTTATATCTAAAGGATATAAATGCAGATAACTTTTTAGAAGGATTGCAGGCACCTTTAGGTATGTGTGGTTATAGTCCACATAACAGGTATTACTATTTCTCATCAATCCCAACATGGTGTACTTTAGATTGTGTCTTGGTGTGCTAAAGCATACACACTCCAGCCTCTTATTCCATGCAAATCTCTCACTCTCCTTGCAGGTGTTTGTCTGTGACAAATATCTGAAAGCTTCCACTGTCCAATTAGTAACAAAGAACGGCTATTTCTTATTCAAATTTTAAGACTGATAACCTGCATTATGAATTAAGCAGGATGCTAAGTTTATTAAACCCTTTACTTGATGTGCTACTTTATTTTTCTTCCTGTAGTCTTCATTATCAGGAAGACTTTTTTTTTAAAGAAACCGACCTAAGTAAACAATATCTGACAGTAACGTAGAGAACGTTTCTTTTAAAATATTTAAGCAGGCTTTGGTTCAAAAGAGAATTTGTTTCACTGATTTTTCAAAATGAAAAGTACATGAAATGTATGCTTTAACCACATTGTTTTGCACCATAACAACAGCATATAGTCTCTGAAATGTCAGTTTTTTTGCTAACTTTTTTCATTGGCTAACACTGAAACTGAGCAAACAGGGATTTTTACATTAAAACAAACAGCATTAAAAGGCAAAGGAATTGTTTGCTTTGTGCTTTCATGCTTACTGGGTCTGTACACCCACAGTCATAATGAAAACAGACAAGTCATGAACCTCCTTCATATGTGCTTGTTTTATCCTCATATGTCCATGCTACTAGTTTAAATTGAACATGACCAGTCGCCGAACCTAAAGGTTCATCATTTTCTCTCGACGTCTGCAGTCGCTGATATTAAACGGTTCAGAATGTAACGTATGCAACAGTATCAGTTAAATCCTAATCTACCAGTTTCCTTCTGTTTAAAGGAGTTAAAAAAATAAATGTAGTGACATTTGCATAGCTGCACACCTGCAGTAGACTCAGAGCAGCACATAACCAGCCACTTGAAGATCTTTTGGATATTACTGATGTAGTTTCTTTGCACACCGGACACACCACAGGAGCACCAGACCCTCAGCACGAAAGCCACCTTAATTTTTTTTTACAGAAAACGGCTCTCAAACTTTCAGCCTTTTTAATTAAACGTGGATGGACCGGGGCAGCTGAAGTTGGGCCAGCTGTAATTACAACACAGCTCAGTAAATGACATGAAGCAGTGCAGCCTGCTTGACTTTTTTTTCCCTCTATTCTTGAATGTCATTACGTCTCTGTGAAACGGCAGGTGCACAATCATGACATCTTTGGAGATTTTAAATAAAGTTCAGGGACTAGAGTGATTGGTATTGTGTGATTTTTAGCGGAGTTCAAAAGAGAGGACACGCAAACCTATGGCAGCGTAGCACATGTGCTTGTCTTTACTGTGCCATGACGCATGACTCTCATGCAGCTGGTGTAATTGTTTTATTTATTTATTTTTTTAAAAATATTTTTTATGCAGATGGCACTCTAAAAAAAAAAAAAGGTGCTTGGAACCTAGTGTGAGCTGGTGTTTATGCTGATTCTTTAGTTGTTTTAGATCCTGAGTTGCTTCTTAATATAAGTAGGGTATTCTAATATAGTTGTATGAATCTTATTTACTAAATAGTGGAAATTGCTGACATCGTATTTGTTTTGAATACCATGTCTATCACGCAGGGATGAGATTCTGCAGATTGACCAGTGAGCAACAGCTTGTGTATGCAGGACGTGAAATTAGATGAACTCAGACTATACCAGTATTAACGTCATAAGCTCTTGTCGCATCTTGAGTGATATTTGTTTGTCGAAGTACAGAATTGTTAAGTTACCTTACTGGTTACCTCAATTCTAACTGCACGAAGTGTCAATTCTCCTTAATTTCATATAAGCCAATACAAATATTCTGATGAGTAATATATTTAGATATTTATCATTGACACACAAATATGGTCACAAGCATAAGAGCTGCATTTCGTTATTAGCGTGTTAGTATAGCTTTTATTCATGAACTCATTCAGAATCTGCAGTTTGACCTGCAGTTTAACAGTTCAGCTGACATTGATCCAAAGCAACAGATGTTACAGAGCCTTTTAGTCTCCATCACAGATTCATCCTCATGCTCGTGCAAATGAATCAGGGTTCAAGAACTATCAAGATGTTTTTGTAGCTATGCTATCTTGATGTGCTAAGTCTTTTCTAACAGAGCAAGCTGAGTTTGTTTTAAATTTAGACCTGGTTTAGGTGCTTGGTTGAAGAGGTGGGTCTTTGGTGTTCATTGAAGGCAGACAGTGACTCAGTTGTCCCCCTGCTACATCCAGGAGAAAGTTCATTCCAGCACCTTGGTGCCAGGGCCGAGAAGAGTCTGGATGTCTTGTCTTCCTTGCGTATCGAGTCATGCTAAAGGCTTGAAGGGAGCATGGTGCACCCAACGATGGATGTATGGATGGATGAAATGAAAACCTGCAGCCATACTTGCATTAGTCATATTTTAGTAGTCATCATACTATTGTAGCATTTGTATTTAGGGTAATGTTTGGTTAATATCAGACCAGGCAGTTTGAGAGAAAATTCTGGCTAGTGCATCAGACTCAGTTTGTTTATATGCTATGATCGGCACAAATACTAACATTTGGACAGATATATAATTTTGTTGAGTGTTTTGTTTCCTAGTTTTGTAGCCTGATGTCATTGTACAGTATGTTTCACTGCTGCTAAAATGGTTTTAACATGTTTTTTTCCCATAAACCTATATTTATCGTGCAGTCACTTCTGAATTTTGTGTGGTATGCTAGAGGGATATGAATAAAATTGTCTCTTTTACAGTAGATATTGTGACAACACAGCTATAGACTTAAACAGCAGGCAGTGCTGCTGTAGTCGCATACGCAAAACATATTTTTGTCTTTTCGTTTCTTGTAGCCTGTGGTTTCTGACTAGAAGGACTAATAAAATATAATGTTCCTGATGTACTGTGCTGTTAAAGAGAATTTATCAATACCTGTTGTATGCTGTTCTTTGTATTTATACGATGTCTGATGAATTTCGAAAAGTGACCAATCAGATTTGAGCATTGAGCAGCATTATTCCGTGCCTGGAATAACACAGCAGGGGACACTGTTGCAGAAACTGCTCTGGGGTGGGGTGGTGTGTATTGAATACATTTTATTTGTTAGATAACTACTTCTATAAATGGATGAACTGTTAATTTAAAAACAATAACGTGCATTAAATATGAATATATCCTGTAAGTTACAAACTACCATCATAGCTGTGGTTAGAGAATTAATCAATTCCTGACCAGTCAGATTTGAGAGTTCAGAAGCTCTAGGGACTAATGTGTAATTGACATGTATCCTGCAAGGACTCTAGCTTAAGTCTTTTGGTCTTCTCGGATTCCTGTATGCATTAGCAAAACTCCTCTAACCGTTTTGCCCAAAGTTTTCCCATGTGATTAATTTTCGGAGCAGTGGTGGCTTAGCGGTTCGAACTTTGGGTTACTGATCAGAAGGTTGCGGGTTCAAGCCCCAGCAAGCTGCCAGTGTTGGGCCATTGAGCAAGGCCCTTAACCCTCTCTGCTCCAGGGGTGCTGTATTATGATCTGAGCCTGTGATCTGTGCCCAGCTTCCTAACAAGCTGGGATATGTGGAAAAAAATGTCACTGTGCTGTAATGTGACGAAAGAAAGGGTATTTCTACTTTTAACATACAGCCCACATACTTTAACTAGAGTCAAAGGATCTCTAGCTAAAGAACAAATGCTTTCCATTTCTGTATAATCAGTAGCTACTAAAATAAAGTAATTATTCAGTAGAGTATAGCAGAGCCTAGGTCAGTGACTAATTTGCTACTGCTTCTTTAATGGCAGTTTTAATTGTCCTTTATTTGATTATTACTTTTCAGGCACCAGTATTTCTCCTCAAGAGAATTCTCACAACCACAGTTCCCTGCACAGCTCCAACTCTCACTCGAACCCCAACAAATCCGACACAGTAAGTACCCCCGTCTCTGCTTGTGCTCACACGTCTATGATCGAATAAATAAAGACAAATCAAGCTATACCTCTTGTTTTATATTAATGCTGGCTTTGAGGCTTAAGCATCCTGTTTAGTCTGTAGTATATAAACCATCACGCTCAATCGTTGTCCGTCCTCCATTACTGTATAATCCAGTACTGTCAGAGGCAGGAAATGGATGGCGTCTGTTGTTGTGCAAAGTTGATGTGTTATAACATTGATCTCCAAGTGCTGTTAGCGATTCCACTCAATAGGAACACTTGCTTGTGCTTTTAATGCATGTAATCTGTCGCGCACTGTGGACATCCAGTGTGACTGAGAAAGCATGTGATAAGACAAACATTGCATTTTGTCTTAAAAATAATTGTTTCTGATGGTGCTACAGTTATATAGTAGTAAAAAACAAAAAAAACAAAAACCTTTCTTTCTAGTTTCTGGACAGTTTTGCTTAGCTTTTGTATGTTGGCAGAGGTTTGCCAGTATCATGAGGTTGATGTTGGTCCCCCCTTGAGATTTGTGATTTTCAATTTCATTTAGTTTGGCCGGTTTGAACGCCCTATTGTTTGCAGACAAATGTTTGGTTGGTCAGGATATGAATGTAGTGTGCTTGGATGGGCATTTCCCATTGGTTCTCATTGCATGTTGTTTTTCCCTTTGTCATTTATTTAGAGAAAAATACAAAACTAGATGTACCAATCATGATCAGGTTCCTGTAGAGTCTAGAGGGGGAAAAAAGCATTGGGGCATTTTTTAAGTTAGCCTCTTAAATAAGCTTGGGCCCTACGAGTCTAAATCAGAGTGATATTTTACACTTTTAGGTCATTAGCTGTGGTGTTTTGTATGATTTCACACCACCCATATTCAAACAAACTGAAAGGTAAAAGAAATAGTTTGGGTCTTGTTTAGTGCAGAAACCTTTTTCATTCCTTGTTCAGAAAAACAACAAACCTTTAGCAAGTGTGAATAGAAATAATTATCACCCTGCCATTGAGCCAGCACTAAATAAATGCTGGATAATTCTGTTAAATACCTAGAACATTTTGTTCTATTTTATTCAGCATTTATTTTCGTCATTTAAACATGATTTATTGTTCAGCTCACACATTTTTTTGAGACGGCAAAAGGGTAAAGCAATATTTGAGCCACAAAACGCCGGTACACATATCTTTAAGGCCATTTTTTGATGTGTGTATTTATATAATGTATATAATATACATTATTATGTATGTTTTAATAGGTAAATGTACATCAGTATCAATCAGACAGGAGGTATAGATGCAGTGGTTGATTCCAGTATGTTCAAATTAATTGGAGCAGAAAAATGGGGAAAGGTGACATGTTGGAAATGAAACTGACTGACCAGTTTACATTACCAGTTTGACTGACAGAACACAAAGTAGTATTGCGTGCACCTGGGTACAGGTGGAGTATTCCCTGTGCGCTGTCAAAACTGACCAAAGTAAAGAAAACGAGTAGATGTGAACACAGTTGTGTGGAAAGTCATGTTGACCGCAGTATTTTGCATGCATTTGCAGTTTTGATGTTTGGAGAGTCCAGTCCCTGTTTGTTTTTGTCAACCTCCTCCTGTGTTCTGACCATCTGTCCATGTGGTAATAGTGTGTTGGTAACTTTAGAGTGGAATGATAAAATAGTACTACATTAACACTACGTTAACAGCACAAATGTTCGATGTTTTGCTGTCTATATTGATCTTCACGTTTATATCCACAAGTGGATATATGTCTCTCTTTAATTTGAAGGCACTTGTCCCTGGAAACACCCAGCATGTGCACATGGATTTCTTGGGCTGTAGTTTCAAACACTACATGATTTTGGTTTCTTCCAGTTTTGCCTGAATTGATTCCCCAAATGTCAAGTGACTCGCCAATTTCCACATCCTTCCAGTGAATATAGTTCCTGCTGTTGCTGTCCTTCATGCCACACTGCTGACACTGAATCATCATTGATATGTGCATGCATATTGAGGAAAAAGCCACATGAACTTCGATCTGACCTTTTTATTCATATTTCACGGCCAGATATCAGATATACATTCGATCTAGTGGCTCAGGTCTGATTTGAAAACATTAAAGTTGTTATAGACATACACATATATATATATATATATATATATATATATATATATATATATATATATATATATATATATATATATATATATATATATATATATATATATATTTTGTAGATAATCTGATGAAATTTCACCCCATGCCATTCACCTGGAGCATCTCCCACAAGATGGATTGGCTGATGGAGTCTTCCTCCATAGCTCCATCTTTTGAGTGGTGTGGTGTGTGTGTGTGTGTAACATTCACTTTATTAGGAACACGTTCATGCAGTTGTCTAATCAATTATGTGGCAGCATCAACATGGAGCGTAAAATCAGATACAGGTCAAGAGCTGCAGTTTGATCACAACGAAATCAAAATTGGTATTTGTGACTTTAACCATGGCATGCTTGTTGGTGCCGGATGGACAGGTTTAAGGGTTTCAGAAACTGCTGAACTGTGAGTTTCTTCAGATATATTAATTAAGCAAAATACATTGTATGAGTGGAGGGACTGCAAGTTAAAACTCTTGGCTAATGAGAGCGATCAGATGAGCGTGATAAGACTGGTCTGAGTTGACAGGAAGTGTATAGTAATTTAAGTCTTTACCACTGCAGTGAGAAGAAAAGCATTTGAAAACACACAACACTATGTGCCTCGATGTTTGATGTTTTGGTGCATGTGGAGATGCTTTTCTGCTCATCACATTTTTAATGAGTGATTTGAGTTACTATATCCTTCTTGGCAGCTTGAACAAATTAGACCATTTCCTTTAGATCTCTCTGATCAACGAAGCATTTCCACTGACAGAACTGTTGCGTCGCACCATTCTGTGTAAGCTCTAGAGTCTCTTAAGTGTGAAATTCCCAGGAGCCCTGCAGTTTCTGAAATACTCAAATCAGCCCATCTGGCATCAGCAACCATGTCACGATGAAACTCAGAGGTTGCGTTTATTCTTCATTCTCATGTTTGATGTAAACCGAAGCTCTTGACCTGTAGCTGAATGATTCTGTAGTGTTGTGCAGCTGCATATATGAATTCTGTAACAATGTTCGTAAATCAGACAGTGAGTGTAGACCATTTCAGAATTGTGTTTAAGGCTTTTGCACAACACCCAGTATTTACTCTTGCACAGACAATTACATGCACGACATCAAATTTACGAATAGTTAATGCTTTAGTGCAGGGTTACGAACTAAATAAAATAATGATGATTAGTTCTGCAATACAAGCTAACATGGAACCTTAGGAAATCAGCTCTGAGAATTGGCTACTCTGGACTCCTGATCTCAGTAATCTTAAATTTCTGGCAATGCTAGGTCTAAAGAAAATCCTGTGTGAATCCAGGTTGTAGGAAATGCCACTTTGAGCTCTACAGTAAACCACAACAATGCAGTAACAAGACAATAAATTTGTTACTTTTATATAGCGTTGCTGTTTAATTGCAATGAATTTAGTGTATTTTTTTATTTATTTAATATAAAGGGGAATCAATTTTGCCTGACCTAATATCGCACATAATTTCACAACATGTCTATTAAAGCAGTTCAGTGTAATGTGAAATTGTCTCATCTGTGTGACTTTTTTGGGAAGATTACCCTCAAGGTTTTGATAAATGTGTGACAGTGCGTCATATTCTCTCTAATACGAGTTTGGGAATAGGTTTGAGACGGTGCTATATATAGTTACACTCATGCTCCATCTTAAATCATTGTCTTTGAATGGAGTAAAAAGCTCCTGCTCTTTTTCAGACCGTCCTGCTTTGCAGTCTTTTGCTGCCCCTTGCTTTGGATGTGTGGTTTCTTTAATCTGATATAGTAGGGATAGAACTGCCACTGTTCTGCCAAATGCTTGTTACTGTTTATAATTGGCTCATTGTTTGTTAGGTTTTATTAGTATTTCACACCCTTTAATAAGCTGAGTGCAAAAGGTTTTTAGGACAAGTGATGAGTTTGTATAGAAACAATATGTTTACTGTTAAATTTAACTGGTAACAAAAGAAGTTGTATGTGATATTAATAGTAAAAAGTGTAAGTATATTCTAGTCAGTACACCAAGATTGCCTTTGAAAGCCTTTTTCAAGCGGTTTGTTGTTTTGCTGCAGGAAATGCCCACATATTTAGTTTTACATAAAGTCAGAATCAATGTGTGGTGTAAACCTTTTCACTCATCTTGCTATTGAAGAGATTACATTCACAGTGAACATCACTCTGTATCTTTAAACATCTGTCTAGCTGACGTAATAACTCCCAGTGAAAAATGCTATTTATGGAACACTGGATGATCATGTCCTGTGAGCTTGAAGATCTTTCTAGTACAGCCATTTGCAGCATCATGTGGAAAGCATAGATTTTTGGATTTGGTTTGTAGCGCCGTTAAATACTGGTTGTGCAGCCGGGTAAAAGATTCTGCAGTGGCACAAGAATCTGCCGTACCAAATATTACAAACGCTTGCATCAGGATGTGACTTCTTTCCTCGTGCGCTTTCTGTTTTGCTCTCTTGAACTTCCCCTCCCCCTCGTCCCTGAGTTTCTTGCCAGCATCTCATGATTGCCTCTATCTGTTTTTATAATGTTGGTTGTCTCTATTTCTACCATTTGTCTGCCTCTGATTCATTGATTTCTCCTTTGTTCTATCTGTGCAAGCTGGTTTGTGATTAAAACCAGAAACAAGAATGTGAATTACAGCGGTTAAGATGGCATACTTCATTGATTGTGATGATTCAATAAATCATAAATTGATTCATTTGTAAATGAATTATCATGAGAAATAGACAGACAATTGTTGTATAATAAATAACTATTTAAAAAAAAATATATATATATAAATTTTATTTAAATGACGCAGTAGGCTAGTGAGATCATTTTCCCTTCAACTCTCGATACTTTTGAAGTGTTCTTCCTCTCCATCATTTGTGAATCGTAATGTCTGCTGCAGGTTCTGAACGCTCTGTCACAAATGTAGCCGAGTATGTTAAGTGATATCAGATATTGTTTTGTTGGCCTGCAAATTAAAATCGTATAGTAGCTTATAGACCTGGATGATGAAATTGGCCAATGTATTGGTGATGTTTGACAGGCGACAATCGCCCCTACTCCCTGGGTACAAAGAGCCGATGTGTTTTTTCCATGAAAAAGCTCTCATGTTCACATCAAAGCACACTGTAACCAGATCAATCTGACTTGCCCACTGTAATCGCTATGATCAAACACTCATTTGGACAATCTGATGTCAGTTTTGTGAACAGCTCAAGTGGAGAGAGAATGCAGGAATGTACCAGAGCTGGGAGAAAAGCAGGTGATGAACTTGTCTAGACCGACCTTTTTTTAGGTGTTTAAGGGAAACAACTCTTTCAGCAAAAGTGTGTTTCGATGGCAACAACACTCTGACTTTAGTCTGTGAGCACTTGCTCATCCATGTCGCTTTGTCCATTTCTCTGTGTACATGCAGTGCTTTTTTCCACAAGCCTGACCTTCTCCTTTCCGTTCAGACCTGACTGCATTCCTGAACTCTGCTAATTACTATGCTGTTACTGATGTAGTAGATTTACTGGTATCAGAAATCGAAATATTGAGAAACTTGTGTTAATCTCATTCATACAATGCTTCCAGAGGCAGCTTGGTGGTTGTGGGATTTGAACTTATGACCTATTGATCAGTAAACCAACACCTTAATCACTTGGCTACTACGTCCTCAAGAAAGCCTTGTTTGGAGGTCATGGGGTTTGAACCAGGACCTTATACATGTGAAGCATATATTTGATGCTGTCTACATGTCAGTGGAAAACAAGCTTAAACAATCAAAATCAAGTTGAATAATATTTCATCAGTGTTGGATCAATGTGGGATGCTATATTTATTTCATTATATTTACTTTAATATATCTGAAGTCTGTAACTGTACACTGAAAACAGTAATGTTGGTCATACTTTTAAAATCTGTTTTGCTTTGCTTTTCCATTGTATTTCTTTTTTAACGTGTCTTTCTTTACTCCCTCAGGCATACGACCCTGCGGATGATTGGTCGGAGCACATCAGCTCTTCAGGGAAGAAGTACTATTACAATTGCAGAACAGAAGTGTCACAGTGGGAGAAGCCCAAAGAGTGGCTGGAGAGGTACACGTATGCTTCTGCAAATAGTACCGCTTGTGATGTTCTACAGGAATTTAGCTTTCATCTTGTGTGGCATTGTTTTTGATTTGTTTGCTGCACTAGTTTCTGATCACTTGAGTTGCGGTTATAAGTTGCCACTGGGTATAGACATAAAGGGAAGGTTAATTCAAAATGAGTGTTAGAAGTATAGTTGTGTCTCGTCCAAGGCGAGCTGGTATATCTTGCGTAAGGTGGTACAGTATGGTTACTTATCTGAATCCAGAACCATTTCTACCCTGATCTTGTTCCTGTGTCCATTTCCACCCCGAGTAATGTCTGTGTAAGTAGGTGGTGTTGTCAGGAAGCGGTGGTGACTAGTCATGTTAGCTTACTCATTATGTTGGTGTGAATCCATGACACTGATACTTGTCTAACTCCTAGGACTTTGAGAGTGAAGTGCTGTGAGTCAGTACTTTGGCCAAGTGTACACATACTTTAATCTTTCAGATCTTTAATCTGGCATAAAGAAATCGTTGAGTGTAGAGGTGCAGTGACTTCTGTTCTGTGACTGGATTTTAAATGATCATGTATTTGCTCTGTAGCGCACTCCATGTGTTTTTATGTTGGTATGGTTATAACCTGTATAGTTAGCATACATAGTGATTCTGCTTTAAAGATGGTGGATTTTACATGGATCCTGGTTAGAGTAAGATGCTACATCAAACTAAATATAATGTATATTATTCATAAACAGAAATTATTACAAAATTGGGATAAGCCCTAGATTATGAGAAACTTTGGCTGACATGGCAGTTTTTTAATGATTATTGCATTCTTATGATTAATAAGACCCATGATTGTACTCTTGTGTGTGTTCGCCAGTTTAGTGCGCTACACTATTTTACGTATTTACATATCTGTGCTCACTATACGTGATACCCCGTGAAGAAATGCAATTGTATTCGGGACAGGTGCTTGGATACAGCCAGGGTTGTATATATTTTTGCACTGTCCTAAGGGGGGCAGGGGGTGGGACAGTATAGATCAACCTGCTCCTTTTTGGGATCTATGATAACTGTTTGTTTATTTTTCCCCCTCTCAAAAGAAATTGTTCCCCTCTCATGTGCTACAGAGAACAGAGACAAAAGGAGGCGACCAAGATGGCAACAGCAACAGCGGTGGTCAATAGCTTCCCTAAAGACAGAGACTACAGACGTGAAGCGATGCAGGCTGCTCCCACCAGCTTCACCCCTACCAGTGAGTATCAGCCACTGTCATACCTCTTATCACAAAGTTGCTTTATTATGAGACTTGTTGGTTTCCAGCAACTACTGGTTACATTTGTGAGTTATGGTTGACAGTGTGCACTGGTGTTGTGCTGATCAGGTTTTTGTGTTATAAATATAGGTATGTTTTTGTTTAAAAAAAAAAAAGGGTATTTGTGGTGATTCAGAAGATGGAACAGATTATTTGCGTCCAGTGATGTAGGTAATGTGATGCTTTGAGCAGGTCATGGTAAAATTGTGTTTACTGCGTGCGTAGTTGCTGCAGAACAGCCTTATGTTTAGCAAGTTTAAATTCTTCATTGATTGCCATATGGTTGTGTGGAAAAGTGCCAGAAATAACACTTGTTTAAACCTGGCTTATTTCCTTGTATTGAGTTGTCTGCTGTACGTAGTGGGTGATAGGATGGTTGGTCTGGTCTACCGGTTGGAATTGTTTCTGTGCAAGAAAACAGTATAAATAAATATTTGGAAACATTTAACAATGTGATTTTCTGCTTTGGTATCAACAAACTTAACAGTGTAGAGTCCTCTATCAGTCTTTTTCCAGTCTCTCCCATAGACTTGCCTCCATGCTGTTATTATTGATCAGTCAGCAATCACTTCATGTGTTGGTGTTTATAGAAACAAAAATATTGTCAAATGAATGGGGAAAGCTGATGTCTGCTGTGCACTCTATGGTTGCACTGCATCAGGTATTAGGGCCTATTCTTGTTTTGTATCAGTATATTCATGAACCAATTAATAGCGCAGTTGGCATGCTAATATTTTACTCAGGTTTGTGAATTATGATGCTCTGGGATTAAAAAACAGCACAGGATTGGAGAAAGTGTGATGTGGGACTTGTTATGCTTCTTCACACCCTGTGCGGAGGTGCTAGCACCCTTAAAGTACGAAATGAGCTATATATTTTTCATTAAAACGGTAAAATGAGGTTACATATATTTTTGCATATGTGCATTTTAAAGATTTATAATTACATATCGTTGTGGAACATCTTAAAGATAAGTTGGTTCCTGTTTTCACTGTGCTGATATAAACAGGATCTGCTTAGCTCTCTGTCTCTCTCCTGTCAAAAAAGCACAGACTGACATTTTACTGTGACACAGGAAAGTGTAAACATGTCTGTTGTGAAGATTTTCTTGTGCTGGGAAAATGTGCAAAGTCCTTTGGCTGTTAGAAGCGCTGAAACTTAAAATTTGTTTTGTAAATGTTAAATAAATGTCGTTTAATATCAAAGAAGTGTACTTTGTTGAACACAACACTTCTTTAAATGTATTATTATTAGACTCATATTGTGTAGCATGTCCACTATTCCAGTCAGTCTAAAGCTGTTGCTTTTGAAACAACAATAAAACCAGTGCATTAATATACATTTAACATTTATGTAACCACCAGAATGATCCAATTTAAGAACCATGCTGTGGTATACGTTAATTTAATCCCGGTTTGTGAAAGTGCTGTCGGGTGAGGTGTGTCTCTTTTTTACTGGTTATAGGCATTGTTGCTCACGGTGTAGTCTCACTTCAGGAGTTTTGAAGTCCTCAACTAATATGTTGACTTATTTAAGATTTCTGGGAGACGTGTTATTTATTTTTTTTAATGGTCCACCTGGAAACAAAACCATTGTGACACTCTTCCCTCATGAAAGAAGGAAGCCATCGTGTTAACAACTGTGACAGTGAGCACTTATGAGGATCAGCTAAACACTGGGTTTCTAAATGATGTGAAGTTCACAGGATAGACATACTCATTTGCATGACTTTTTAAAAAATGAACGGTCCACAATTGCATGTCGGTCTGTTTTGTAGGGACACCGACTTTACAGTTCCATACCTCTAAACAAGATGCTGAACAAAACAAACTGATTTGTTGCTTGACATGTCAGTCAAGCACCCTCTTGGGCAGTTCTTGGCTAATAAAAGCTGCTATGGAGTCTGACAGCAGAAGGGCAGGCTACATGAGATTACTCACGGTGTGGTTAGTGCCTTCTAAGCATATATGTACTGTGAATTCAATATAAATCTGAAAGCTGTTCAAAGTACATTTTAGTCAAAGACCGGTATAGGACCACCATCTTCAGTGATATTATGGTATATGCTTTTCAGTGGATCACGTTGCTGTTCAGCAATTTTAGCCCTGTGTCATGGTAAATGTGTGGATGGTTGTGGTGCTATTTATTTATTTTTGGTGAGTGTCGATTCTTGCACCTTTATATGGCTGATTTCGGTGGTTGAGCAGCAATGTGGCCTGTGGTGATGCATTCTGTCTTTTTTTTTTTGAGCATGGCATAAAGCAAGTGGTTGAAGACCTATTGGAATTAAATCGCCGCCTTGTGGTCCTGTCCAACTTTTACCCTCTGTAGTATGTAGAATGGAGAAGCTATAAATAGTAGAAGATAATCATGAAAATGTCAATAATTGCTTTAACTGAGGCTACTGAAGATGATAAGTTCATGGCTGCATTCAAAGTTCACTGTATGTCTGTAACCTTTGTCCAGTTCTCTAATCACTGTGAGATCTATAGTAATAAATAGTTTTTCTTAAAATGTCAGGTAAATTTTTTTAAACAGTCTCCACCTGGTTCCTTTTCAGTCACAGATTTGCTCAGAGGACAGATGGGCATAAGTATAAGTTTAGATTTGCTCACCACCTGACATTTAATAAAATGTTTCAGCGATTTATGTTTAGTGCCTTACTAACCCAGATCTTCTCACGTGAGTTTGCAAAAGGTGATGCAGTAGTTGGTCAAAGTTTTCAACAAGACAGTAATGGGGAAAAGAAAGTATACCCTCGTTCAGTTCGTCATTGCCTAAATAGGGGGGTGGGGCGAGTATGTACACCCTTCCTGCTTCTAATAATCATTTGAAGATGAATTAGCAGTCAGGTGTAATGAAAGAAATACTACCTAATCAACAACCTCTATAACATTCTCTATCAATTACCTCTATGAAAGCAGAAACCTTCAGTTTGATGTTCTGACACCCTTAAGTGTGTGTCTGTGTCATGTGAAGAAGAAAGGACATGACCTTGTTTTGCTGCCATGGTACCTGAGAAACTTGCAGTCACTGAGATTATGATGAGCTCTACTTTATACCAGAATATTCTTGAGACAAATGTGAGGCCATCTGTCCAGCAGCTTAAACAGAGCTGAAATTGGGTCATGCAACAGGATAATGATCCCAAGCACAGTAGCAGATCAACATCTGAATGACTAAAGAATACAAAAATCAAGGTGGGCAAGTCAAAGTTCCTGACCTTAAGCCCATTGAGATGCTTTTGTGGGATCATAAGACAACTGTGCATAAACAAATGCCCTCAAACGTCATTGAACTGAATAAAGAAGAGTGGGTCAAAGTTTTTCTACAATGATGTGGGACTCCTTGATGAATTCCTTATTTTTCACTCACCTGAATGTTTATTTAATTTTTGGGAAAGAATGACTGCATACAGAAATCGGTTGCATTTTTCTGTTGTGGTTTGGTGTTTGCTTATTCAGCTGTGAGGTCCGGCAAGGTGTTTGGTGGGTTTTGAGGTCAGGGCTCGTGCCGATCAAGGGCTTGTGCTTCCAATTTTGTGTGAACACTTTGGGGAAACACATGCGTCTGTTGGTCATGTATCCACAGTCTTGTTGCCATGTGGTGTAACTCAAGAAAAAAAATGAAAAAGGAATATCAAACGGCTTGAAAACAGCATGCCATATGCCATTGGTGTAAATAAAATTAGTTTTCAAATGAACATCAAGATTTACTTTCAATGTCTATTAATAATTCATTGAAAAGGAATAAGTTCTAGGTTACAGTTACAAACCTTGGTGTAATGCTAGAGACTAGTAACGCATTTGTTTCTAGTGTAACTAAGATCTATCTGGAACTATTAACAACTGCTTATCTGGATAAACCATATCCAAAATTGGCTCTGTTAGCTATCTTGCTAATGTCCCGAAGCAGTGTAGTCCATCCTGAACACTTAAATTCAGCTGCAGCAGTTCTACTGTTAGCCCAGAACATCGGTCACAAGCTGATGGATGATGTTTTTCTTGTATTTCCTTTAAGCTCTAGAACGGTGTTACAGATATCAATAATAATGTTAGTTTAGTAACAATATTTAAAATCAGATTGAAAACATACTTGTTTAACTTGACCTATTCTAGGTCGCTTTAATAAGACAGAAATAAGAGCTGTATTTTTTTTTGTACACCTGAGACTACATTTAGGCACAGGCTTTCTAGACTAAAAGCTAGAATGTTGTATTGCTTATGCTCTTTGATATTAAAGCTGTTTGGTATTAAAGTTCCATTTTATTGTTCATTGTATTCAAGCATTTGTTGGTTTATTTATATTTGTGCTTCTATTTACCACTATATTGTTGGAGAACTGGTTACATAGTTGGAGTCTCAGGTCAGTTCATGTATTTGAGCTTGTAAACATATTGCCAGTTTTATTCCTGTGTGCTGTAATTAAGGCTGTGTTTTTCCATCAACAGAAGTGATGCAGGTTTATGGTTTTGTCCTTTGCCACTTGTTGAACTGTGCTTTGGTTGATTTTTGGTTATGTTAATGGGCGTTTCTAAAGCATCAGTATGTTTAAGATGTAATATGAACATTTGGTGATCATGATCCTTTTTTAACAACGGTATTTCTGCCTTTCTTATGCAGAACCTGTAGTTGCCACAGAAAAGCCTTCCTCTCTCACCCCATCCTCATCCTCTGCTGCTGTGTCTGGGCTAAGTGCCACCAACCCCACTAGCTCCGCGTCAAGTTCTACAGTTTCCCCAGTGATGCAGTCCCCTGCTACACCTACTATCCTACAAGACCCCTCCCTCTTACGCCAGCTTCTCCCAGCACTACAGACGGCACTGCAGCTGAACAATGCCAGTGTGGATATGGCCAAGATCAATGAAGGTAACCTTTACACACTGTGTGAAACTAGAGGATAGTGAAAATGAGATGCACTCAAATAACCATATTTAGCAGATTTGATTTCTCCCCCAACCATTTGGTGCAGCAACAGCTTGGTTTGCTGTCTTTTGACAGCTGCTTCTTGGTGCTAAATGTTGTTCAGGTTGGAACTTTGCATTTGGAGAGCTGATACCAAGTGTCTGTTTTGCAACATTGAAATAGACTCGCTGAAGCTGTTTTTCTCCAGACTGGCAGACAGTAAATTAGCCATGATCCTGCATGTTTTTTTTTAAGTTTCCATTGCTGTGAGCTGTGCCATAACAAAGTGTCCATTCAGAATCTGGTTGTTTTTTTGCCCAACTTTTCTGTTTTGAATTTTTTTTTTATTGTTACAAATTTAGATTCTATTTACAATTTTATCACACAATTAAATGTGTCTATATTTCCACACAGTCATTTTTCTCCTTGCTGATCTGTAGCTCAATTTCACATTCTTTCCCTGCGAGCCATGTAAAAATCAACTATTAAAGTTCAGATGAATCAATAAATGATTTCACTCTTCCAGTTTATAATATAACAGTGCAATCTAAGATTCCGCCATAGAAACTGCTTTTGAGTTTTCGAAGTGTTGTCATTTCGTCTGAGGACGTTTGCATGTAATTCTCCAAAAGACTAAATTATTAGAGCCCTTGGTTTGTCACGATAAACAAATATGCTGTCAGTAGTTTTCGAAGTGTCCTATGAAACAGGCAAGCTGTGCCTGATGTATATTGTTTATATACATTTGTGAATCCTAAGTAGCATTTTACTTCTCATTCCCATCACTAGTAATCTCACAACAGCCACAGAATTACTCCTCTGACTTTCCTTGGGTAGTATTATGTAATGAGAAACAAGTCATTGGACAGTGTGCAGCTAGAACGTGAACGATTACTCAGCCTTTTCTCCCTGAGTAACTGTATAATTTATTTAAAAATGTATTATTGGTAAGAGCATGCTCTCATTCTGCTCTGTTCTTCTGCTTTTTATGTGAAGTTCTCACAGCTGCAGTAACACAGGCTTCACTGCAGTCGATGCTTCACAAGATCCTGACTGCTGGTCCGTCTGCATTCAATATCACAACACTTCTCTCCCAGGCTGCTCAGCTCTCTAGTCAAGGTATCGGACAACGCACATACACTTGCACTCAGATATTCAGTCCCTTTTCTCATTTCACACAGCCATGGTCATGGACATTTCATGTCAAGACTCTGTTAAAGCCTTGGTTTTTTTTCATTGGCTTGTTGCTTCATGCTTTATTTCAATTCACTACATTGTGTTAAAAGCTGTTTTTAATGGTCAGACCATGCATCAACTTGATTACTGTAAATGGATGGTACACAATGATCTGTACAAACCTTATTTGAGTTAAATTCATGCATAAAGCCTTAGATGACAGTTGTGTGTTTATGGCACTCTGCAGAATCATTATCAGACCTCTCTTCAGTGATGTAAATTTAGTGCAATATTTAATTGTTTACACATACCTGCTACCATCTCAGCTTACATAAACACATTAGACTTTTCAAACAGCTGCTTTAGTCCACAAAATCCTAACAATGAAAGACGAAATTAGTTTGAGTAAGTTATGTATTAATGAACAGGATGGACAGTGACTTGCATTTGTTAATGGTATTCTTCATTCATGACAGCTCTTGTCATGTTTTAATGAATTTTTAGTGAACTTAACTGAGTGCTGTGTCATTATAGTGATGAGCTCATGAGTTGGTGTGCAGATACTGTTTGATTACTGCCGTATGTGTTATTTTAAACCAGTTGCATGTGTGTAATATATTTAAGTGCTTATTTTGGACAAAAGGGTTTTAATTGTTGTGGTGCTTACAAAACAAAACATTTCAACAATGAAGCACAATTCACTAAAATGACTACAAATCATAAACTAGCCATAAAGATTAGTTGTTTAAATTCTTTGTTCTTTGTCTCTTTTCATTTCCTTGGAGTAGCTCAGCAGTCCAGTCAGTCTCCAATGTCCCTGACGTCAGATGCTTCATCTCCACGGTCATATGTTTCCCCCAGGATCAGTACGCCCCAAACTAACACCGCACCCCTGAAACCCCCCCTGAGCACCACACCTGTCTCGTCTCAGACCAAGGTAAATACAATATGGGCTGCCTTAGGCTGAAATTACAGACGGTTTGTGCCAAGTGGTACAGTGACACCATCATTCTCCTCCCTGCCTCTTGACATTTCTCTTTTTCTTTATTAGGTGAATGCTCTGGGGATTAAGACCAGTTCTCTTCCCCCACCCTCATCTCAGCAGCCCCTCCCCTCAGATAAACACCATGACAACAGCAACTCCCCACGGACACTGCAGCGGCAGAGGTGTGTGTCTATCAATGCAAGAAGAACTCAATATATACGCACATATCTATCCACCTAACTTCTGTTTTGATAAGAAGCTGAACACCAGTTGCTAAAACAGTTGTGTGCTTATTGGTGTGGGAGTGGCATTTTAAACCTTTGTGATCTTGTACACTAGACACGAGCAATGCTGCAGTGTTGCTAGTGCATATGTATGAACAAACGCCACAATATTTATAGAGTCAGGGTGCTTTTCCGGTGAGGAACGAAATGTGTTGTGCTGCCATCTTTTGGTCAGTCATGGAACTGCAAATGGAAACTGTGCAGCTGTGTATGTTGTATGAAGAACTTTTTTTTGTTCAGTATAAGTTTGTTCCACACTTGCAGACAGATGTACATTTTTTTAGCTTTTTATTCTACATTTTTAACATCACTGCCTTTCCTGTGCTGTTCTTTCTGCAGTAGTCAGAGAAGCCCCTCTCCTGCTCCCAACCATGTGGGAAACAGTAACAGCAGCAGTAATAATGGCAGTGGTGGTGGTCAGAGTACTGGCGTGGGAACCGGAGCAGGGCCTGCGGCTACAGTACCAGCTGGAACAGGCACAGCCAGACAAGCCTGCTCCTTCACGCCCTCGTTGGCGGCACACTTTAACGAGAACCTCATCAAACATGTGCAAGGCTGGCCTGCAGAACATGTCGAGAAACAGGTACTTTGCTTCCCTGTCTTATCTGCTGTGTGTTTGCTGAACCTTTGTGTATTATGCATCTCAAAAATGTCCTTTTTTGAGGACATTGTCTTAATGTTGTATGTACACTCAATGAGCACTTTATGAACACCCAAGCAGTCTCTTGAGTTTATTCAGAAAGATTTTTTTTATTTATTTATTTATTTTTATTTTTTTTAAATTTTTTTTTTATACATCCAATGAGATGCAGTTCTGCCAACAGCATGAATTAATGCACTTTGTGTCAACAGTCCAAGTGCAATGGTGTGGGGAATGTTTTCTTTGCATACTTTGTGCCTGTTAATACCAATCAATGTTAATACCTCAATTCCATGAAGAATTGAGGCTGTTTTAGCGCAAAGGGAGGCCCTACGCAGTATTAGTGTGATGCTCCTAATGAAGTGGGGTGTGTGTGTGTGTGTGTGTGTGTGTAGTTACGTAAGTCAGGGGATACACCTGGATGATAATACTGAGATGATGATGATGCATTAATGTTGAATCCACCATCAGGTGGCAGTATTTGGATGGGAATAGTTGGGTCAACAATTAGATCTCTGTAAACACAGCAAAATATCTTTCTGCAAAGCATTGTAGTCTGCCACTGATATGAATATAGTTTAGAAACTTAGCAGAAAGTGCTTTAGACCTGATTTATCTTTATTATTAAACATGTATATGTATACAGATCATTCTATTTAATGTTCCTGTGTGCATACAGGAAAAGAAAATGGATTTTATATCATTGTAAAAACTGTATTTCAGTGCTATGGGGGTACATTAATAGGGATCAGCATTCAGTGTCTGATTATGGTACTGGACTGCCATCTTCTGGATAATAGTGAAACTACAATTGTGGCACTTAATGTAGTCCAGTGATCTAGTAGTGATAAAAGCCCCTCTCACCATCTTAGTTTATTTGGCAACAGTGGAAATGGTGGTGATTAGAACACTGGTGCAGAGCTCGAAAACCAGCTGGAACAAACCTGCTCTAAGACAAACCTTTTAATGAGGCTATTTGTTTTGTATCAGACTCACTTCAGTCCAGCTACAATTGTTGTTTCTTTAAAGTAATCACTTCGTCTTTAAATGGGTTGTATTTGTGTTTGCCTTTCAATGTATAGAATTGCTTAAAATGCCAGCTCTGTTTGGGATTTTTTTATTTTGAGTGAAGGTTGATTGTATGTATGTATCTATTTATTTATTTGTTTATTTATTTATCATCTCAGGCGTCAAGGTTACGTGAAGAGGCTCACACCATGGGCAGCATTTACATGTCTGAGAACTGTACAGAGCTGAAGAACCTACGCTCACTAGTGCGTGTGTGTGAAATCCAGGCCACACTGCGTGAACAGAGGTAACCACTGTCTTCCAATTAGCTTGGATATCTCTGAATATTTATTGAATCTTTTGTTAATGTTTTGGCTTTCATCAGAATCTAAAGCTTTTTGTGCTCGTCAGAATACGGGATTTGATCTCATTCTGAATATTTCGAGGCTTTCATATCTTCTGCTGTATTTTATATTTGCTCTCTCTCTCTCTCCCTCTCTCTCTTTCAGGATACTCTTTTTGAGACAACAAATTAAAGAACTTGAAAAGTTGAAAAATCAGAATTCCTTCATGGTTTGAGAACTCTGGGTTGGTTTGGTGTGGGTTTTGAATAGAAGAACAGCAGAGGTGTGAGGATGAGTAGGAATCCGTTTTGCGTGCACAGAACCCTGGAGAACCAACGTTCTGTTCTGCTCTTGGTCCAGTCTTGCACAAAAGGAGCTGCAGTGAGCTGTGGACTGAAGGGCGAGGGAGGGGGATGATGGGTGGAGGATTTGGGCCAGATGTGGTGGAGATGTTTTGGGACCTGCTCTTGCCAGGGGCCGTGTATATGTAGATTTCTTGTAGATGTTATTTCCATGTTGTAAATATGTTTTGTAGATGAAGCCATGGGAAGCCATGCCTATCAGAAAAGCTTTTGTCAGCCAAATGTTAAAGAAAAAAATTTAAACCTAATCAGCACCAACTCCAGTTGAGGGCATTCATTGTCTTCAATGTCCGTATGTTAAAAGAAAATCTGACTGCAGATTTTTACACTTGCCTTTGAAAAAAAAAAAATCTGAAACCTGCTTGTCAGAAAAACGTTTGGTGAGCCATTGCCTTGAGCATGTACTATATGTGCATGGGGGGGAGGGGCACCGGGCGATCCAGTGGGGGCAAATAGTGACAATGACCACAACACACACACACACACACACACATCCATGTCTTCTCACTACGCACACCTCCACCTTTTAAACCCTGTCTGGTTTGTTTCTGTCTCTCTGCACATGAGTAAGTGTAATGTTGCTAAATGGTAAATGGACTTTTCCCCCATTTGTTGCTTTCTCTGGTTGCGCTGTAAAGGTTTCACTCCCCCAGCCCATGCCTTTTGAAGGGATTAGATCATGTCTGTCCACAATGGTTCAGTGGTTTCTGCCCCAATGGCCCTATTGAGCCCTCTGTCAACATCAGTGCCTGCTTGTATTGAAGGAGCGAATCAGAAAAAAAGAAATCCTTTCCTCATTGAGTGACTAGGAGAATGCACCATTCCTGCAGCTCGATCTAAAATGCCTGTCTGCCTGCCTCCCAAACTGGCTTCCTCTGAACCTGGTGAAGTCTAATTGACACCCAGAACAACCCCCTCCTCTTTTTTGTTTCCTTTTCCTTGGTTTCTAGACTTTCCAGAAAGTCCCCCTCCTTTTTTATTTTAAAAAAAGTTTATTGCAGCTTGCATTAAACCAAGAGTTCATTCCTTTGTACAGTCGTTAATTAATAATGGAGTTTAAAAAGAGTTTTATTAAAAGTTGCAGTGATTACTAGTATATCATATGTTGTATTCATAAATTATTGTCACACATTTTCCTTTGGACCCTGATTGGACAGAGAGGAGCTAGTGCTACCAGATAGTAGGAAATGAAGTGTTGAAGGTCAAGGCTGAGGACTGGACATTACCAACTCCTCCACATCAGAATCAGGGCAGGGTCACCTGGGGTCAGAAGGTCAAATGTGAAATGTATGTATTGTAATAAACATGCTAAAAAGTACATTTTCATTTGTGGTGTTCATTTTTGCCTTTTACTGGGAGTGCTTCAAAAGGATGTATAACGAATCAAAATGAATAAACTGATTTGCAACTGTCTAAAAAGAAAAGTGGACCCAAACTATGCCAGCAAATTGACCCACATTCCCCCCCCTCCTTTGCTTTTACCGTTCCTTTTTTTGCCCATCTGCAGGTTAGAACTGTACATAAATGGAGGGGGAGTAAATATTTCTGCTATTATATTTCTGTTCATAGTATAATTTTGAGAATATTAAGTGTTGAATGGCTTGTCATAGTTAAAGGGCAATTTTGGACCACAGGTTACTGTATTCAGTTGCTGATCTTTTACCCAAAATTCAGTAAGAATTTGGGCGGTCACTAATGGATAGATGGACAGGTAGATGGAAAACAGACTCTTGAATTGTTAATAATAATCCTTATATTAAAGGCATTGCAGTTTCCAGTCCATAGTTTAGGCACTAAATTTAACACCCCATGTTGCATGTCTGCTGATCTGAGTTTACCGTGTAAACCGTGTATGTTTATTTTAATTAATAATTTTTTTAACTCCTTTTCTGTTTAATGAAAAAATGTTTGTCCATAGTTGGAAATTCCCAGTTAATAGAAAATACCAAGATAATGTAATTCTTGTTAAACATTTTAAGTTGGAGTCTCTACACACAGACAGTCTCTATTACAGACGACATCACGGCTGCGTCTGAGTACCTCTTTCCTGATCCACTCAGTTACATCTGTCTTGTTCTTACTGTCTGTATCTCTCTCTCTTTAAAGGTGTGAACTATCAGCATGGTGTGTAAACAGCTGCAGGCCCTTTCACACCCTCCTCAACCTTCCCCCTTCCCCACCCAAACTCGCCTATCTCCACAGCCATTCATGTCTTCCTTTGATTCTCTTTGTTTCTTTTGTAAACTGAGAAGGACTCCCTTATAATAATCAGCAATCAGCACCAAATAAGGCACACAGAGTTTTCTGTATTAAGTATGATCCATTCAGAAAAGCATTACTCTTACAGCAAGCCTTGGTTTGGATTTTTTTGTTTAGCTCAAATTAAATA
>JAUCMX010000012.1:14507603-14825103 GCA_033459395.1 Hemibagrus guttatus
AGCAAATGTTTCAGTCAGGCAATTTTGACCGTGCATTGTTTAGAATTGTCAATAAGAGTAATTCATTTTGACTCGGTGCTTATTTGTGTGCATTTTGTGTTACAGGAGAGATCAGGTGCTACTGTGATGCTCCACAGTGTGTTGCCACTGGATACATGTGCAAGTCGGAGCTCAACGCCTGTTTTACCAAGGCTTTGGACCCATTTAACACAAACTCCCCATTAACACACGGGTGTCTAGACCCCCTGTTAAACTCGGTGGACGTGTGCACTCAGAAGAGCTCGGACATTTCAAACGGAGGACCTTCTCCTATTGAGTGCTGTCACGATGATATGTGCAACTACCGGGGTTTACCCAGTATTGTTCACACACGAAGTGACCCTACAGGTGAGAACTATCATGATTATGTAAAATAGAGTTCCAAAAGTGCTCAGGTGATGTTTTGTCCTTGAGGGCCAAATGTGAGTGGAATGAGTTTCAAAGGCTCTTTTGTTTTTCCCCCCAGATATTTAATGGCCTGCATGATTAGTAGGCAGTAGATAGTTTACCTTTGAGCACTATTCTACAGATAACATGGCATGAGGATTATGTAATACCTCACTGTGCAGGAATGTGTTTCAGAGAGAACACATGTTAAAAGACACAGATACATGCAGCACTTGGGAAAACATGTACACGAAGAAAAAAAAAACTTGTTTCTGTTATTTTTCTCCAGATCGTTATCAGTCTGCTGGCTCAAACCAGAACCTGATCACACGAGTTCAAGAGTTAGCCTCGGCGAAGGAGGTGTGGTTCCGGGCGGCTGTGATCGCCGTGCCCATCGCCGGAGGCCTGATCCTGGTGCTGCTCATCATGTTGGCACTCCGCATGCTGCGCAGTGAGAACAAGCGGCTCCGGGTCCAGAGGCAGCAGATGCTCTCACGCTTGCACTACAGCTTCCATGGACATAACCATGCCAAGAAGGGCCACATGGCAAAGCTGGACCTGGAGTGCATGGTGCCGGTGACTGGCCATGAGAACTGCTGTGCAGGCTGCGATAAACTTCGGCAGGCCGAACTGAGCGCACAAGGGGGCGAGCGCTTCCTCTCCCTTGTGCACTGGGGCATGTACACAGGCCACGGCAAACTCGAGTTCGTATGACTAGTGACTACTTCACCGTGCCTATGTGCTGGGACTGAACTCGCTCGCTGGACTCTGTGCATCAGAGTCAGGACGTTCACTGTGTTTGAACTGTGTAGCATTTTCTTGCTGTGCTATTATTATTATTATTGTAATTATTATTATTATTTTCCATTTGCATTGTAACTTTATTGTTTTCCTTTGTAAATGGAGAGAGAAATGAAAAGGCCACAGATGTTTGCCTTGACTGTTTTTTTTTCCCCTTGATGGAGCACTTTACTTGAATTAGAGCTTGAAAGGGCAGGGTTGTTGAAATAAGCCTTTCAAGCCCTGTCCTGTGGATCCTTGACTGACACTGAAGACTGAAGGATTCATCTTATTTGCACATTTGAATAAAATGGAGATGAAAATACTTTTACATTTTGAAAAAAAAAACCCAAAAAAAAAAACAACAAACTGACACCAGGGTAAAATATGATCTTTTTTTTTTTTTAATTCAGTCAAGTTCTATAAATAAAGGACTGTGTTGACTGTACATCTTTAAACATGTCTGGCTGTGATTTTATTCTGATTTTTTTTATAAGGCTATGTGTTAATGTGCATTTTACAGATGCAGGGAAGTTAACACAGGGGCCTTGTTCAAAAGCTAGGACCTTCCGCTGCACTGCGTCATTTCTGAAGCCCCTCCAGAGGGGACACATTACATTACATCTCTCGCTTTCGCACTTGTCCTCTGGGGATTAATGCTGCAGGCTGAGCGAGTATTTATTTAGCATGTGAGGGAATGTCAGGAAGCTGTAAGCTCCAAGCCCTCAGCTTGCACACTGCAGGCACAGTAACTCTCCTGTATTCACTCAGCCTGGAGATTTCACCTCGCTACAAACCTGCTCCTAGAACTTTGACATTTTCAGAGTAAGTCAATATAGTGGTGTCCTGGTAACTGTACTCACACAGTGATCTGCAAACCGCAGAGCTCAGCTTGATCTAAGGCTCACATTCCACTGTGAATTAGTTTGCTATGGAGATGGTGTAATAAAGAGCTCAGCATATTATTCTAAGACATTAGAAAAAAAATGGTGTCTTTTCAGCTACATAGTAAATATGATTCGATGCTACACTGATGTGTGTAATGGTCTATAACATGGCACAGAAAAACATTCAATTCTCTTGTACATATCTGTACATTTCTGTACATTATCTTTAGTCTAACATTATATGTTGCAGTCATACATATCAAGTTGTGCATGGTAACATGTGCCAGTATGAGTTTGTGAGCTGTGTAAATGTTGTGCACGTAGTGTTGTCAGTCACTGTGAAAAGACTCTTCAACAGACGTGAATATTGAATTATGATACCTATGTTTTTAGAAAACCTACATTTTTCATAATCTTGGAAATGGATGGAATTTCAAAGCAGAAATTCAGCGTTAAGACTACATAGATTTGCGTCATAGTATAAAAAACAAAAAGGAATCCAATTTAAGGTGACTAAGTGAGAAACAATTTGTTAACCGTAGTTTAACTCTAGTAAATGTGTAATAATTGTAGAATTATAAATGTCCAACTTTAACACACATGGACTTCTAAATAGTTACATTGCTAACAAATCCCTTCTGCCACTCACGGAAAAGTAATACCTGAAAAATCAGCCAAATGTTTCTTCATTTTCACTGATGGCACCGTATGCAAGTTAGCTGCCTGATTTGCATTATTCTATAGATTGGTGTTTTTGGCTGTAACAACTTGTATCTAAAAACATGCCCTTAATCTCATCTGGTTTGGGCTGTCAGTAATAGTCAAGTTCCAGTGCCTACCCACATCCTGGCAGACTGTGGATGCTGATTTAACAGACTGAAATAAATTTCAATCCCCACTACGGATAATCTGCCCAGCACCTCGGTTCTAAGTGCTTGGCCATCTCAGGTGATCTTTCTACGAACCCCTGGAAGACGCCATTAGCAAGCCATCCACTTAACAGCCGCTAGCATTAGTGAGGATAGCTTCCCTCAGGACTATTAGTGCTCACCTAATGATAACAAAAGCCTGAGAGTTTAGACAAGCTAATGCTCCAGCTGTGTTGCGAACTCAATCCAGCTCAATGCTTCATCAGCTAAAGTGTGTTTTTAAAAAAAAACCTTCGAGTGATTTGACTTGTGCATCTTGATAACTTAATAAATAAAAAAATTTAAAATATTATTCTATGTTACATTTCTTCTGTATTTGCTTATTCTTCTATGTAGTTTATGATTTATTATTAGTCTTGATAGAAATTGAATATTTAATAGAACATACTGTCGTTCAAAATAAAGACTCCATAAAGACTGGATGACTATTTTATATGTTGTTAGAAAATGAATATAGAAATATTTCTGGAGGTTGAGAATATTCAGAACTATACGATCCAAACCTAATCTCAGTTCTCTTCAGTTACAGGATAATTGTGCTGTGAGTTTAACAAGTTAAGACATGGAAGGTGATTAAATCTCTGCCAATCACATAAAACTTGGGGTAAGTGTTGTGCTTGTGAACTTTTGAAAAAACATAATCACAACCATTGCGCATATTGCTTTAATTGTTTATTTGAAATGACAGTATGTGTCTTTACACGCTCGAACGGTTAACATCCTTCAATTGTTCTGAAACACATAAAGCTTAATAACTTAATTCGACACAAACATGTCTGGAGTTGGTGTCTCTCTGGATGTTCTGTGTTTGTGTGTGTGTGTGTGTGTGTGTGTATGTGTGTGTGTTTTAAAGAGACAGCAGCTTGTGTACTATTTGCATTGCTCATTTACCATGCCACTGGCCCACCAGACTCCCTGCATTGACATGTAAATTTGACAGAGGCACCGACTGAGTGTGGCACAAAAGCTCAATTTGTTTTGATGTGACTTCAAACTGCTCTCGTTGTCATTCAGCAATCTAGTTTTATTGGTCTCTGTGTCTCTTTGCTTCTCACTCTGCAGAGATCAGCAGCTCTGCACTTTAGATAAATACATATAGTTTATTATAAATTTGTATGTGCTTTGTATTCAGTGGTGGACAATACATAGTACTGTAGTACTACATACTGATACAGAAATGTAACAGTTGTGCTTTTACTCATAAACTTTCTTTTTTCTCCTTGCATTTTTATTTAACGCTTTGAAATAGTCATTACAAATTATAATATTATCTTCTATCATCCAGCCTGTAAATATATACTACAATCAACAAGGCTCAGTTTAGCATTCATTCATTTCATGCTAGCAATCAATCACATTCATCAATGAAGACCTGTCAGGAGTCGAGCTGGACATGACCTTCTCATGCTACACAGTGTAGTTAACGCAGTAGCTTTCAGTGTGTGTTTGAATATGGATAAGCCACTGGACTAGCCAACATGATCTTTATCCAAGTTAGCTTTTTTCTTTGCTAATGCCAGGTTAGACTAGTATTGTTTCCAGTCTTACAGTTTTAAGTTAAAAGTTAGACAAGGTTAAACCAAACTAGTTAGTCTAGTTTAGATTTAGACTAACTAGTATCGTGTCCAGTCCATTTTAAGTCAAAATGTTTGATGCGTTTTTGATGCCAGTGTTGCTTTTCATAGGTATCAATATATTTACTCACTCACACACACTTCTAAATCAGTAATGCTTTAATCAAAATAGAAAATATGTTGGAAGTTATTGGAAGACCATTAACCATTTTAATCAGCTAAGCATGCGTGTGAAGATAGCCTTAGCCTTCAATTTTAATTTTAGAAAATACTAACAGATGTCTTCCCTGTCTCAGATGATTATTTATTAGTTTTGCTACTGCAATAAACCTGGGCATTCCCAATAAACAAACATAATCCATCAGTCCTCAACAGCTATTTATGTGTAATGCCCAGAGCAAAACACTGAAGGACCTCGCCTTGGAAACTCAAGTGATGGCCTTCTGACAAGTGTCCATTTAATAGCTTGAATATGTAAATATTTGCTTGAGAGGAAGGGACAAGCAGAGCTCCGTGCTTTGAAGACAGCAAAACACTAACCGGAAACACATCCTCACGGTCCTCTGCTCTCCAAACATTTAACCTAACATCAGGCTAACATTTAGATATAAATCTGCTCCAACAGAGAAATGATAGTGCTCGCAATGTTTAAAAGGCCGTCTATACCTCTTAAAGCCTGAATGTCAACCTCTTTACATTGGTATTTTATTTTTTATTTACTTTGGTAGTTTTTCTGAGAAGCTCTAAAGTAGGGAAGAAAAGGTCAGCTTGGAGCATGGATGTGGCCAACTCTTTCTGGAGTGGCATTATTTCTGTTCTAACGCTAGTCAGATCACCTGACTCATACAAGTCTAACTTGTATGTTCAGGGATTGTGGGTTTTACACTCAGCCAACCAGAGCGGTTGTGTGTTAATAATAACATGATTAAAAAAAAACTTTTCAGCATACTCTCACCACATAAAGACCCTCCAATCAGTGTGGCTACAAGCACTTAAAAGCCTTCTCTGCATGCTAGACAGCATGTTCCTTCCCTGAGGAACCCGTCCATAGATGGCAGAACAATGTTGGGCTCTTAAGAGGAAGTCTTCAGCCACTGACCCCTAGTTGCTAAAACCCACTCCACTCTGTAACTCTAATGGACACAGGTTTATCTAAACCACCAAACAAGGCCAGGCCTGACCAGGAGCCTCTGGCACATGTGATTGAGTGTGACTGATCTGTTGAAGTGTACACGGAAGTGCAGATACGGCAGTAAGAGTTACAGCTAAAATGCCTCTTGTCTGGTTCCTGTTGTAAGCTACTGGATTGATGGATCGATAAACATGCATGTTCCAGAAGATATTTGCTCTCGGGTTGAAGCCAGCTGACCTTTATGTGCCTAAATAAATCAATCAAATTGACCTTGACATTTTTAACCAACATTAGCTACAATCCATAAACGTTTTTATCAGTAGGAGATATAACATTATTAATGAGCATGTATCATATTCCTAGTTGTGGATGTGAACTTCAGGAGGAATTCACTGCTGCCCCTGCCAATAAGCCTTTTATCCTGAAATGGCAGTCTTACATTATTCCAGCTATAGTGACATTTTTGGTGGACTTTAGCTGAAAGTTGAACTTTAATCTGGTCACCAATGACGAGTAAATCCCCAGAGCTGGAACCAAAATAGCTTGAACATACTGATGTATCAAACGTCTACACAGATTTGGAGCCTGTTCCTGTTAATCTGATTTTAAATAAGAAGAAACGTTTCCACCTAATGAATATTCTTTGAAGAGTTTAAGTAAAACAAACCATCAACACAAAGGTGTAGCTAAAGTAAGAGAGAGACAGAGGGAAAAGGGGTGGAAAACTATAAAAGGTTGCGTGCATACTGCTTGAGACTAATACTGGATTTCACAGAAGCAGATTTGGCTCCTAGCCCGAGAAGCTTCTTATCTTTTTTTTCTTTGCTCCTTTTTAAACTGTGACACACACCCTGGCTTGGCAGCCATAGCCTCAGGCCTCCTGCTGTGATATAATGTATGTGTATTGTGAGCGCAGAGCCCCTGGATTACAGTATTGAAAGGAGAGAAGCCTGTGTTTCTCCCCACTATGCAGCTTAAAAAAAATCACCTCCACTTCTGCTTACTTGAACCTACTTGTATAACCTGTGCAGTTCTGGGATCAGTTTTAACACAACAGCTGTATAGTTCCACTGTGGTTTAGCTTTGAATAGGCAGGTAATGTTGTGATGATTCATTTTCTTAGAGCGGTAGACGGAAATATCATTCTTCAGAAGGCTATAATGACATGAAGACATCCATGGGACTTATAAGGTCATTTTGAACAATACTTTAGTAAGATGGCACATTTTCATGGTCCTGTGTTAAAAAGGAGCTGTGTGTCTTCTAGTTATATGTTGAAAGTAACAGACATTTTGCAGACGTTCATCCAGTGAAACTCTGTAGTGATGTAGCAGCTGCTGGTTAATTTCAGTAGTGCTCAGGTAAAGGGCACTTGGTTAACTTTGCCTTGAAGTCAGTATCTTATCACGTTTCTCTCTACTGGGACTGAGGCTGTGTACTGCAGGTTGTAAATGCTCTTTCAGGAGAGCTTGTGATTGCTGATGAATGCCAAAGGCCACACCTCTCTCGGTAATTATGTTCAGGGTGGAGTAGAGCCTCAGTACAATGGGGTTGCCTGCAGTGGCCATGAAAAAAAAAAGGTTTTCACATCATTATCTTGGGAGAGACAGTGAAGTCATTCTCTCTGACTACTTTCTGTAGCCGTTACTGCATGATCAGGCTGGTTCTCACACAAAACAGTCTGACTTATTTATTTATTTCAATGCCTTTTTATAGAATAGAAAAAGAGCACACAAACTGCTTAGCAGTACAGCAATAACTCCCACGCAAGTAGTCTATCCGGTTACCTTTGAAACAGGAGCTAGTTTTGTGGAAAATCTGGCTAATTGAAATGCTACATCACACACAGGAGGATCCGCCCACTAATAAACTCAAATGTTGTCATAAAACTGTCTGATAAAGTGAATTTATCTGTTTGTTCACTGTACAGATTGGCACTGACACCACGTGTGAGGTATAATTTGCTGCTGGGGGAATGAATAATGCCAGTTGTTTTTTGCTGTTCCAAACCATGTGGCTAAATGCACAGTAATTAATCTCCTCAGTTGGTTTGTGGTGCTTCCCTGGCGATCGATAAAGCACGAGGATTGTTTGGAGCCAGTGTCAGCTATAAGAGGACAGTGACAGATACACTGGGATAAAGAATGAATAATTGAGACAAAACTTGAAGAACAGAAGCATAATGTAAGCCCAAAGGCATGTGAGCTATTCTTACCTTTTTTGATGACAAAAAATAGCCAAAAAAACTCATTGTATAGTATACTGATGTCCTAGTTAACCGCTTAACCACTCAAATCCCCTTACACCTTTTTAGTTTCAGTATACAAATAAGTGAATAATAATCTGGACATTGAAGGCCTTAAAAGAAGAAAGGAAATGATTTCATTTTTTTTTTAAATACATAAAAATAGAAAATTGAAGGCATTACACATTTCCCTCTAAAGGCACTAGAACAGTATGGACAATGCTATCGTTTTTTCTAATCCCTGTATAGCACACGATATTCCAATTTTTTCTTATGCTGAAATGGCGGTTCAAACTTAGCATCAAAATGGCTTACTTTTCTCCCATAGACAGCTCTCTGGTCTGTATTGTTTTTTAATAACAAATGTAGGCTTCACAGGTGAAACCTAGAGCTCAAACCAAGAGTAGACTTCCAAAGCGATTAACTGTTTAATCATTGTAACAAGGCACACCTAGACAATACGAAACACTTCTCAGTCACATTTGAATATTTTTGATCAATTGACAAATGAGTGGGTTCGAACAAAAGGTGTCATGCTCTTTAACACATCTTGATGTAAATATCAGGAAATAAAAGCTGAAATTGTCTCATATTTATTTCACTTTATTATTTCTTTTTGTCTCAAACTCACATGTATATGTGTATAGGAAAAACCTAAGAAATGGACTTACTGTTCCAATACTTTTGGAGGCTGCGGACGGACTTTGTTTGATCTCATACAAATGAGGTCAATAGGACAAAAGGTACACAAACCATGCATCCAACCCAAACCTTAACCTCTGTAACTTTTCATACACCTCGAGTTGGGCAAACTGTTAATTTGCATCCATGTTGATCTCCATGTTGGAAGCAATTTGGTATGTTAGCTCCTTCATGGTGTACCACAGGGTGTGATATAACGGAATTATAGAAAATGGTGTAACTCTCACACGTGATGAAAAAAAAACATAGGCAAGAATAAGCAGGGATAGATGGTGCAAGTTCATATAGGAGAGAGAGAGAGAGAGAGAGAGAGAGAGATGTAGAGGAAGGCAGAGTGACTAAAGAAAGCGGAGCTGTTTACTGCAAGGTCAAGATCTCAGTGACATGTTTATGAGTTCTCTCAGAGCAACCTTTGCTGTTAAACTTACAGCCTATACCTCACACATTCACCACACACACATACTCTCTCTCTCTCTCTCTCTCTCTCTCTCTCTCTCTCTCTCTCTCTCTCTCTCTATTTCATCTATAGAGGTTTAGACTGAAGACTTCTGAGCTGCGGATATGGCTATTTTTTTCTCCTCAAGAAAATCTATCAGCATTATGAGTGAAAAGAACATAAAGATTGTCTACTTAAATATAAAACAGATATCCACAGCTGTGAAAGGGAAACTGTGCATGAGATTTACTTTGTGCATGTACAATAATTCAGAAATATTTTACGATTCATCATATCTCCATTTTTAGAGTTATTTTACAATTTTGTCTGAGGTTAGATTTATAGCCTAAGAATAACAGAAGTTTGTCTGGAAGGTCCATAACCACCCCAAATACTTACACATATGTAATAATATTACATAAGATATGAAGTGAGATAAGATATATACCTACAACAAAGATGTATTTATTTAATTGATCAATGACAGGTAATTGTTTCGGGTTTTGTAATTACATGTTGTGTGTTGTTTTTAATGTAGCACCAGGGTCCTGGAGAAACGTTGTCTCATTTCACTATGTACTGCGTCAGCTATATGTGGTTGGAATGACAATAAAAGCTTCTTGACTTGACTTGACTTAATCTAATCAAACCACTACACCTAGTTCCTCGTTGTGAAAAACTGAACACAAGACACATTGACTATAAAGACCTTCCTTTTCTTTTCCACACATTCCTTTACATTTTAAAGCAATCTCTATCTACAGCTGATTTTCATCACTGAAACCAGATTCTTTTAGTTCGGGGAGAATGTGCTGCCACAATAGACATATTGTTTTGGGAAAGTGTTTGATTAATTGCTGCATCTAGTGCATGATAATATCCTCAATGATTTGTGGGATGTGTTCTTTATTTTTCCAGAACATTTGCTATTTAAGTTTGTATTTAGGAAGCCATGCCTGTGAATAACAGTGTCTGAGTCAACTCACAAGGATAACTGGTGATTAATATACAACTTACAAAAACCTCTTACATCTTATGAGTTTTGACATAAGCCTTTCAGAAATTCTACTGAATCGCAGTATATAGTATTTATACAAAGCTTATGAATGTGTTATAAAGTAAGTATAGTAGGTAAAACCTTGGTAACATGAAGAGTATGCTTTATGGAAGAAATGTCTCTTGTGTTTCTGAATAAAAACCTTCAAGCTGAATGACTAACGTCTATGGTATATGATGTTCATAGAATTAAGGATCAGTATTACTAGTTGCTTGTGCTGTACACACTCACACACAGACACACACAGACAGACACACACACACAGACACACAGACACACACACACACACACACACAAAGGGCCTTCCAATCTAACCATCACCATCTTAGTCTACAACCCTGACAAGCATTACATGTGACCATCATAAACAGTGCCATATTTTTGTAATAATGAAAAAAATTCATTGGGTTTCCCTAAATTAAACAAACCTGTGTATGCTTGAGTGTATATATGTGTGTGTGTGTGTGTGTGTGTGTGTGTGTGTGTGTGTGTGCGTGCTTTCACATTTCCATCTTCTCCCCCTCTCGTGATGTCAGATCTTTGTGAATGCAATAAACAATAAACTTGCTCAAAATACAAATGTCTTTCCTTCTCTTGTGTCTTGAAGTCTGGAGCAGCCTCCGATTTTCTACAGCAGAAGAAATCCTGTGCTTTTAATGTGTATTATGTCATGCTGCTTCTAAAGACTTTCTATGTGTAGGTAAGAGGTACAGACAGGACTCACCTGAGCAAACAGAACACAAACATAGACAGTTTCCTTGATAATAATTCAATTTATGAGCAATCCCCTACTCCCTTCCTGTGTTCCTTCCTGTTAGATTAAGACAAATCGGAAGTTCAGGGTGATAATAATGATCCTCAACAGGCAACACCTGCCTTTCTTATAAACCTTTTTCTCTTTCCTGTTGATTGACATACATGGTATTGTATACCCACCAGCCCCGCCTTCGACTGTGATTTCTAAATTATACTAACACAAAGGCTGTCATTCCTCTGGTACTTGGTGCCACCTTTCTACCTCTATTGAAAAAAAAAGAACTTAAACATGTACCACAAGTGACATTTTAATTAGATCCTAATGTTTAATAAATGGGATACATGTAACAAGCAGTAATCGTTGGTGTATATCTGTATGGGTGTGTATGTGTGCGTACGTTATGTGTACATGTTTGTTTATACATGTGTATGATGTGAGTCTGTGTGTGTGTGTGTGTGTGTGTGTGTGTGTGTGTGTGTGTGTGTGAATGCAAGCGTGAGGGAAAGGGAAGTCGTTGGCAGGAAAGTCAAAGCTCATTATGCTATCAGGTTACTAGTGGGGGAGGCTGCATGAGAAACAAACTTTTCTCTTTCTCCATCTCTGCGTCTGCTCGTTCACTCCCTGTCTCTCTCCCTGCTTCACACACTTCCTCTCATCTCCTGCTGTTGCTCTTGCCATTCATCTCTCTGTAATCATTCTCCTCATACAGTGTTTATCATTTATTTCATATAAGCAGTAATTCTTGATAAACACTTGATAATGTTTGCTTACACTTGGATTTTTTTTGTCCAAGTGTACTGAGTTTAGTTTTTTTTTTGCTGCTTATACTTGATGTATCTAGAGAATGTAGTCTTCATCATAATCCATAAGTTTACAATGTCTAAGTGGACGGATTTAGGCAGCAGGCATGTACCTTGTACAGAATGGCATGTTTCATTACCCAAGCCATGAACTTGGGAAGTGGTTTCAGCTTAATGTTGCACTATTACACCAACGTAAGTGCCGAGCAGTAGGGAGCTGGCGTCATTTATTTTGAGTGACAGGTAAAATTAGCTCCCTTTTCACTCCAAAAGACCACCCCACCCCCCCTCAAAGAAACCAAACTTTAATAAGCTAGGCTGAGTGCCTCCTAATCGCCCACTTCACCATCCACACTCAGCAGCAACATGGGGCGATAGCTCCATCCAGACTCACACAAAGTTACACGCTGATGAGATGAGGTGGAAGAAAAGTATAACTGCTTTCTTAGCATAACCACAGCCTTTAACCAGGCAGACAGACCACACAGTGTGAATGTTTTATAGCGTGTAAGGCATTCTCCCGCTATTTTTATTCTTTTTCTCCTTACCCCAAGTTTCTATCGAGCCTTTGTCTAAAATGTTGGAACTCCTTCACATAGGACACGATACATGTTTACTGTCTTTTCACTGACTCACTTCTTCTCATAAATTTTTTTTTTTTTAAATCTATTGCTTTATATAACATTCCTGACACATTTTTCATTCACAGTCATAAACTACTGAATATCCAACATTATGCATGAGCACATCATAAGTAACATTAATTATTGAGTGCATTTATTTGTATTTTATTTTCATTCATTGTCTACAGCCTATCTGATCTACTCTCGGGTCACGGGGAGCCTGTGCCTATCTCAGGTGTCAAGGGGCAATTTAGAGATGCCAATCAGCCTACAATGCATGTCTTTGGACTGGGGGAGGAAACCAGAGTACCCGGAGGAAACCCCCGAGGCACAGGGAGAACATGCAAACTCCACACACATATGGCGGAGGCGGGAATCAAACCCCCAACCCTGGAGGTGTGAGGCAGACGTGCTAACCACCAAGCCACCGTGCCCCCTGTATTTTATTTTAATAAACCAAAAATGTGTACTTGCACCAATATGAGCTGGTGCCTTAATTTCGATATTTGCCCTGGTTTAATTGGCAAAATTCATAAATGAGGTTAAAAGGATCAAAGGTGTTCAGTTAATGTTTAAGTTATAAAACATGATGCGGTGTGTTGTTATAGGAAAATGATAACTGATGAGGCAGTGTGACACAGCCATGACACAAAGCCGAGTTACTGGTACAGTCGCCAACGTTTAATCCTATTATTGAACCTTTCCTATTAATTAAAGAATGACAAAAAGAACGAATAACCCTGAAAAAGTTAGTAAAAAAGCTTTTTTTATCGTGTAACAACTGTTCATAAACGGTTGTTCCATCACCAGCCTTCAGTTAATAATAATAAAAAAGCAGACTGTTATGTTTCCAAGAAACTACAGAGAATTCTGTCATGAAGTTTCCAAAAACGAAAGACCCTCTGTAAGTGAAAGTTGTGTATTAGAACAAGCATGTTAATATCATCCTTGCAGCTAGAACCACAATCACTGTGCTGTTCCAGAAAATAAATCAACACCTTCTGACTAATCAGCATTACTGTTTGATAGATGTTAACTCTGTTTGTTATTTCATTTATTTCTAATGGTTTATTTATACTGAATGTAATTGTTTGTTAATGTTAACTAATCTCACAATGACGGTTAATGGATTTTTTGGTAAGCTGACCATACATTTTTTCAATTTGTCCCAAGTGATAAAATAGAATAGATTGTTGCACAATATCACAACATTTTGATAGTGATAATGAGTATGGCACATGCTTTATAAGGCCAATGTGGGGTTAGGTAAGGATAGAACAGGCTGAACGCTCTATGAGTATTCTTAATCCTGTTAAAACATTATCCAAAATGATGTTACCTCCATCCAATAGGAAGGACAGAAGGACAGACAGAAAAAGGACAGACAGACTTCAATTACAGTGAATTTAATGCATTGCTACATTTAACAAGAGAACATAAGTCAAGCAGCTGTGCATAATGGCTCTCTGGCAGTCCTTGGATTCAAACTCATAATTGCGTGATTATTAGCTCAAAGCCATAATAAATGCCCAACCTGGACCAACCCATTAAGAGAATTTTTAAACTTGCTGTGATGGTAGTGGTTCATTAATAAACAGCTTATAAGTTATACTCAGACTGACTCCAGAGTGAGAATCATTTCATGTCAATCATGATGGAACAATTTATTGTATTTCTCATTGGTGATTTTTTAAGAAGAGTTTTCAGATGTGATCATATATTACTGATAAAATTACATGCACAAAACCCGATGCTTATTGAAGCATGTTTCAGGATAGCGTACAGGTAAAGTGTTAGTTAAAGCTAGCGTTCCTAGGAAGCTGGCTAGGAACACTACAATACACTATATAACTGCTAATATTAAAAAAACCCAAGCATGTTGTTATCAGCAGCCATGTTCGACAAAGTCATCAGTGTTTTAGCAAAGATATAAATGTATTTTTTGTTACAGTATCTAACAGTGCCATAACTCTTTAGCCAGGCATACACATAATACATCCCATAACCTTGTACTCCAGTACATTTTGATTAAATGCACATTATCATCTAGTGCTTGCTAATATTATGAACAGCAGCTAATTCCTCTCCACTTGTTTCCCTTTTTTCTACACATCTTGAGGCATCTAGAGATTGTGCCAGCTCCAGTAGGCCTTCAGTGAGAAGCATATGTGGACCTTGAGGACGATAACAACCTCCTAATTAATACACACACTAACATTCTACATATGCTGTATCTGCATCAAACATCTGACTGTAGAAAGGACATTGTTCATAATCACACTGTTCGGTGTTTATAATAATTTATAATCACACTTTCTGGTGTCACCCAAATGAGGATGGGTTTCCTTTTGAGTCTGGTTCCTCTCAAGGTTTCTTCCTCATACCATCTAAGGGAGTTTTTCCTTGCCTCAGTTGCCTCAGGCTTGCTCACTAGGGATGATTTTGTCTAAAATCTAGGACTTTTTGCATTATGTTTTTTTTGTTTCTTATGTTCTGTAAAGCTGCTTTGAGGCAATGTCCATTGTTAAAAGCGCTATACAAATAAAATTGAATTGAATTGAATAACAACCATCCTAGGAAGTAAAAACTTACAATTATATTAGTGTATGAATCAAATTATTATATTCATTATATCAGAGTACATGTTTTTTTTCTCAGCGCAGTTCAATAATTCTCTCATTGCCTTTTCATTCTCATGCAAATGTTTTTTCATGAGAATTGAGGAATTTTTCAATAATTCAGACAGAGAGTTTACACACACCTGGAGATCAAGTCATTCTCATGCCACACACCTGGATGGTAAGAACATCTGTAATTTTAAGTGTCATGGTTGTGCTACTCAAGTGTTTTGTTTCCCAGAATTCCATTCTGTTCTAACAAACCTGTGTGTTATAACCATGGAACAAATTTATTAGTTCCTAAACATGCCATTGGTCTGATTTGGCTTTTGACAAAAAAAAAAAAAAACTTTTTGGAATGAGCTTAATCCCACATTTATATAATATATATTAAGCCTATAAAGCAACAACAGCTAACTTAATTTGAATATAGCATTGTTATTACTTTTTATATTGGTGTAAATACTTATAAATATAAGCTATATTATTCAGAAATTCAGAGATCTTCATTGCAGTTTAGAAAAATTATTTTATAGGATTTTCCATTTCATTGAGTAATACTGCACTCAAACAGCTGATGCTAAATATAGAAAATCTGTCGGTTTCTCAAGAATAGAAGGCTTGCATAGTTACTTTTTCCTAGTATAAGTAGACTGTCCACACAGACACAACTTCAACAGTAGCCGGAGATAATGAAACCCCTTGCAAATGCACCATTAAACGCCTAGAAAGTGGCAATTTCAACAGATAGTGCTTTGAAATTGAATTATATTATTTGGCTTATTGATCCAGGTAATTTGGTTTCTCTCAAAGTTGCTGTTAGTGGGCTCAGGCTCATTACAGTGACCTCACCTATAATCTAAAATTACATTTCATACAATATAAATTTTGCTTTCAGCCTCTTGCTAATCGGTCTTAACCTGCAAACAAGCCATTCAGACACAATCCAAAAAAAACATAGCCACAGACCTATACATGTACTAATTAGGCAACAATCATGATTTAGAGCACATTTTGTGTGATCTTACGATAACGTTGCTTTGGTATGTCAAATATTTAGGTTTTGTAATTTGATAAGATTATCAATTGATCTGAAAAGAAAGCTGCCATATCCCAGTAGCTGAGCCAAATCCAGAGCCAATATTTATGTTTATTTGTCACAGTCAGTGTAGTGTCAGAAGGTGATCACTGTGTGCGTGTGTGTGTGTGTAAAAGCACACTGCCATATAATCACCATCCACAAACAAGGGCTAGTTAGAGATTACTAGAAACTCAAAACACACCCTGTGTGTGTTTGCATGTGTGTGTGTGTGTGTGTGTGTGTGTGTGTATTAGTGACAGAGGATGAGAGGGAGCTACATGGGTTGAGGCTATTATTTAATCTCTGTTTACACTGGCCAGAGAGAATGTCCCTGAGGGAGACCACCAAAGACAGCCTTTAGCAAGCCAGCAGAAAGTCCCTGAACCTCTCTACCCCCACGCGTTGCACCCTACACACGTGCACACACACACACACACACACACACACACACACACGCACACACGCACACACGACACACACACACACACACACACACACACACACACACCGCACACAGTGACTTTATAGCATACTATATGCTGCTCTCTGTAAAGTTGATGTGCTAATTTGTGCTATATATTTGACTGCTCTGTGTATGGTTCATTATATGAAGCATAGTATTTTTTAGCTTTGTCATATCTTTACCTTCATATTTATATATGCATATAGAGGTTTTAGCCTCTTTTTGGGCACTGTGCATTATGTTTACATAAGAATTATTCATCTCACCCTATATTAGCTGCAAAAAGGCCTTGTGGCTGCCAGCCAAAAAACCTGCCTAAAGCAAACAGCATAATGGCAGCAGAGCCTTGTATCAGCACTACAGAAGACATAGTTAAACATGGGCAAAAAAAAAATATCCTGTGTTTTTAAAGGCACTCGCCTTGTGCCTCAACATCAAAGATTAATTAGGAAATCCCAGAAGTGTGTATGAAAAATGAACCCGTCCAGATATCTCAGATTACCCTCTGTGTATCTCTATATGTCAGTATACATCTGGCAGAATGAGGCAGTAAATCCAAAGACCCACCTTCTATATCAGATGTTTAACTAAGGTTAAGTGTTAACTCATTTCAATCATTTGACTGACTATTATACTATTAATGGGCATAGTCAGGCATCAGCACAAATAGGTACATCAGAATATATTTCAACACGTAATACAATATACCTCAAATACTAGAAAGAACAAAATCCATCAACACACTGAATCATGAATATAAATCTTCCATTATATTTTACTTCTCTGTGTTGGCAAGTGCTTAAAGCTGCAAGATGACATCAACTTTACCTGCTGGCTAGCTTCCAGCCCACTAGTGAAAAGTATGATGAATAATGAAGTAGGACTAAATAAATAATCGATCGTCTGAAATCTTTAAATGCTTATTACACATCCGACACAATCATGCTTACTTGATATTTGGAAGAACTCTATCGATTCATGGACCTTCATCTTTAATCCATGACTTGTTGATATAAGAGTCTGGTGTGAGATCTAAAAGCATTCTTCAGTTGAACCACTGCCAAGTGATTTGAGATATAATGTTTTCTGTGCATTGAACATAAATTTAACAATCGCAATTTGGTGCAACTTTGAATGAATCGCAATCCACCCATCCTTCCACTCATTTTCTGTACCACTTTTCCCTACACAGGGTCACAGGGAACCTGGAGCCTGGAGCACTCAGGGCACAAGACACATCATTCATTCATTCATTCATTCATTGTCTACCGCTTATCCGAACTATACTCGGGTCATGGGGAGCCTGTGCCTATCTCAGGCATCATTGGGCATCAAGGCAGGATACACCCTGGACGGAGTGCCAACCCATCGCAGGGCACATGTACACACTCTCTCATTCACTCATGCAATCACACACTACGGACAATTTAGAGACTCCAATCAACCTACAATGCATGGAAACCCCCGAGGCACGGGGAGAACATGCAAACTCCAAACACACATGGCGGAGGCGGGAATCGAACCCCCAACCCTGAAGGTGTGAGGCAAACGTGCTAACCACCGTGCCTCCCACAAGACACATCCATTAACACATAATTTAGAGAAGCATACCTTGCATGTCTTTGGACTGGAGGAGGAAACCTGAGTACAAGGAGGAAACCCCACAGCCAGGGGAGAACATGCAAACACCATGCATGCAGAGTGATGTCTGGAATTGAACCCTCAACCCTCAACTCCTTTGGGGCACTCAAAATGAGAAGCTACCTTCACTCACTAACTTATATTCAGTAACTGTTTATTCTGGTCAGGGATGAGCTGATAACCCAAGCTCAGGGTGTGACCGCAGAGCTGTAATGAATCTAGACATTCATTCAAGGGAATTTAAATAAATGCATACTTCTATATTCTTACAATAGAGTGTAAATGCTACATGCTTTTTTAATATAACTACTAATGTATAATTTGGTATAACTACTAATGTATAATGTTACCAGCATTATTAATTGAAAAACACTCATTCAATTGAAAGATATTTGAATATATTGTTTGCATACCATCTGCTTAATTTTTTATTAGTAATTTGGTAAAGTAACACCCAAAACCTGTCAGGCATTTACTATAATTTACTTTGACTGTCTTGTTACTTATTTTGCTTTTGATTTCTTAAAAAGTGTTGGATTGAACAGATTGGATTGAACACTGCCTCCTGCAAGGTCTGAGTGTATTAAGAGCACAATTACAGTGTTGATCATTTTACTAATCATTCATTAGCACCCTTTCAAATGATTAACAGTTCACTCGTATGAGCTTAGGCATCTCTGCATTACTTTCAGTCTGATTTTAAAACAGCATTTCCAGTTTAGAGTGACTGACTCATACCACACTGTCTGCTGGTTTGTTTGTTTTGTATAGGCCAGTGTGCCAAAAGTCACCCTATCACCAGACATAACCAGGACAAATACCAGAGCTCATGCCAGCTTAAAATGGAGCGTAAATAGGAAATATTTCATTAATATGCCTTCACAGTTCACTTGATGTTAGATGCAATACATTTACTGATTGCAAAGCTATAAAAACATGATTCAATTAAATGTTCCTTGTCATTTGGAAGGGTTACTGGTCAGGATGTGCAGTGCACTTTATTTGTAAAGTCAAGTGCTCCACCCTGTATATACACACTCACGGCTGGCAGGTCAGGGTGCGGGGGTTGGGAGTGGACGTTGTCTCCAGAGCATATTATCACTTCAGCCCTGCCTGTCTGGAGATAAGAACACGCTCTGAAATTCCCTTCCTTCCCTCTCACACTATTTTCCTCCAGCTCTCAGACTGGGTCTGTCTGTATCCCCTCCTTCTCTTCCCCTTTCCCTTTCTCTGAACTCTATAGTTTGTCTTTTGCATTTACTACATGTCTTATGTCTCCTTATATCGTTTGCCTTATATCGTTTCAGAATTCTGTCAGTGGATTGTAATATTTAGTGAAACACATCCATATTAGTAGTCCTAGTTCATTTGTCTTTAATCAGTTATTCATCCTTCCAGTTTGTCAAACATATTTGGGCTGTAGTCAGAAGATAGTTTGTCTGACTGTATCTCATCCGTGTCTTGTTAATGCAGTCCATTTTGTGTTTACGTTGCAACATCCTCTGGTATATAAATGTAGTTGTCTTGAACAGAAAAGTGTAAGAGGCCATTCAGTAACAGGCAGACCAAACAAAAACACTCCCAGACAAGGTTAACTTTGCAGAATGGAGAAAAGAATGTTTGTTTTAGTGATATCAAGAGATTAACTCTCATCTCTTGAAAGAAAAACGGTTACATGAATAGAGCCTTTGGCTTCACAGGAATTCACGACATTCTGTTCTCCATTAAAGTCCATTTATCTACTAAAGAAAACATTATGAAGACTTATAATTCAGGAAATTGATTTTAGACTTAGGGTGGCTGTCCAAAACCCGTAATTTCTCCTCTCCTTTCCTTTCCTTTCCTTTCCTTTCCTTTCCTTTCCTTTCCTTTCCTTTCCTCTTCCTCTTTCCTTTTCCTCTTCCTCTTTCCCCTCCTCTCCTCTCCTCTCCTTTTTTTCCTTTCCTCTCCTCTCCTCTCCTCTCCTCTCCTCTCCTCTCCTCTCCTCTCCTCTCCTCTCCTCTCCTCTCCTCTTCCCTGTTCTGCTCCACTGACCTCAGTCTCACCTCTCCTCTATGTGTGTGAACCCTGGATTCTCGGAGAGAAGCTCTTCCCAATAATGAGATCATTACCACCAGTTAATTAAACGTGATGTGTCATCTCAAATGTTTCCCTGTATTGCAATAAATCCCAACAATTGGTTCCCTTGTGGACTGCTGAGGATGAAAGGGGGAAGGCGAATGGAGGAAAGTGACCATTGTCCTCCTTCTGAGAGAATATCTGTCTCGCTTTTTGCTTCTCAATGAGCCCGTTGTATTTGTCATTGGTCACCAGAGATTGGATGTTGAGATGCATGTTTGAAGAAGACATACAGATGGGAATACAATGTGATTGACAAATGGAAAAAGAGAGACAGAGCTAAAAGAATCATAGTTTTTTTGTGGATCGGATGCTTTCTGTGTGGTTTTCAATACCACATATATGGCATTTTTAATATCTATTGTGCTAAATGGATTTGTTTCATTAAAGTGTCATTAATATAAAATGTAGAAGAAGAAGTTGCTTTCGGCTGCTCCCTGTTCGGGGTCGCCACAGCGGACCAACTGGTCCGCACAACAACTTGGCAAACGTTTTACGCCGGATGCTCTTCCTGACGCAACCCTCCCATTTTTCCGGGCTTGGGACCGGCACTGCATCCAGTGGCTGGGGTTTGGGCATTGGCTAGGAATCGAACCTGGGCCTTCCGCATGATAGGCAAGAAACCTACCACTGAGCCACCAATGCCCAATATAAAATGTAGAAGAAATGTGTAATATGTAAATATTCAACATTGATAAATTTATTTATTAGTTTCATCTACTCAGGTTGCACTAATAATTTATTACATTTTGAAATAATAACCTTTATCCTTGCACTGCCTATGCACTGATCCTATCAACTTTTAATCGTGATTCCAACCCGTAGCTTTTGCTCAAATTGTTGTTATGGTGACTAAATGACCACACCCATGACATCACTAATTCAAGGTTCCAGACAAGCAGCATTGTAAAAAACTGGTTCTTTTGTAGTGGAAACCTGCAGAATGTTCGGAGAACCAGCACTTTGTTGATAGAAAAGGAGTAACAGATACAGTATGTGAGAGAAAACCAAATACACGATTCTGGAACTTTTATCTTTGTGTCCTTGAATAACAGATACAGACCGACATGTTCAACAGACCACCAGTCATTTATCATACATGTGTGTGTGCACAATTGTGCAATCATTTGCCAATGTCTTGGAAACTAAATCCCAGACAAGTATGTGTAGTTATCAGTCTGTCTGGTGCCATGTCTATCTGTGAAGCAGCACTATCTGTAAACTGTGTGTGTACTGTTTGTGAGAGGAGAGAAGTAAAGCTCTGAAGACCTCCATCTGCTCTATTTTTGGAGAGAGAGAAAAGCGTGTTGTTACAAAGTATGAGACCTTAAACAATCATCAGAAGTTGTTGTGTTTAAATGGAAATATCTCTTCACTGTGCTAAAGATGCCATACAAAGTGCTCACTCTTGTGGTGTTACTACTTTAGAGTTTTGTGACTTGACGTTCTTCAATATAATAGAACCTGTGAACGTTCAGTTTGCACTTAGTGCTAAGTGTCATTAGAGAGTCATTTTAGTCTTACAGAGTATTAGCTTAGTATTGTACCAATATATCTGAGTGAAATAATGACACTGCTGAAAGGTTTGTCTAGTCTCCTCTGTCACTATGCCTTTACACTGTACATATTAAGCACAATGGCTAGGTGTCATTGAGTTAATTGTTTGATTCAGTCATACATATCTTATGCTCAGCATGTATATTTCCAAGTTACTTAACTACAGTGTTCTCTGAATTTAGCCTGAGTTTTAATTTATTCTGTGATTAAATTCATTTAATGATTTGAATGATTTAATGCACCAAAAAAGACCTTTATGATTATATGGTGGAGGAATGCAGGTGTTTCCAAACAGAAAGTTTGATGAATAATCCATAGTTGTTTTTTTTTTAATCTGAATTTCTAGACAAGATACTGGAAGCTTGTTAGACAGCAATTTCACATAAAATAACAGACTGACAAAGTATTGTTTAATCTACATTCCTCAAAATGTCATCTATTAGATTTACCACATACATGTATACATACGTACTTAGAGATAACAACTTCAGACTGTAATGATTTGGGTCTTATTCCATTAATAAACCTACAGCCAAATTACAGAACATGTGAAATGTTTAACCTTCTTTTCAAAATACTATTAACAGATTAAATACAGCATACTTTAAGAGGTTTTGAAAGTCAGTAACTTAAATGTTTATGTCAAAAATAAGAAGAAAACAGGAAAATATAATCAGGAACCCATCGGTTAGGCTTTTCTGGTAATATGCCGCCATCGAAACCTTCTCATTACATCATTGCACAGTCATTCTGCTCTGCATGGCCTCTGTTAGGCACACTATGTAATTGTAAAGAGGAAAAAAATATATAAGAAATCTTTCTTTCTGCAAACCATCGCATGCATGTCATTTGGTATTTTAAAGACTATCATTTCCTCTCTTTTACTCTCAGCTCTTGGAACTTCCCGTGTGTAGGCAGGGCCTTTGAAAGCCGTCCAGTGAATCATTTTAAGAGAAATATCCTGATCCGATTCATTTTCCCCTCTCTTTTACTAAAGAGGCCTACTAAAGCTAAATCCTTCACCCTACATGCTTATTGCTTGGAACATCTGGTTGTAATGTTGTAATGAACAATGCATCAAGAGCTGGGTAGTCCTTTCATGTTTTTATTTAAAGAAAAGTGGAAGGGACAGAAGGAGACAGCTTCTTGTGCCAAATCTACAAACTGTTAGGACATAAATTTAAATATCTCATGCATGGACATTGTTCGCTTCTCCATAGTTCTCTTTCCAGCACCACTGTCAGAGGAACGAGAGTGATGACTGTTTTATACTAAACTACAGTCCACACCATCTTCCAGTGCCCATAACGGTCCTTTCATTATTGAAGGCCAGAGCACTTCCTGGACATTTAAATCTCAGTTTCAAACTGAAGTGAAGAGCACAAACACTAAGGGACCATAAAGTGCCATTGAGTCTTTATGCAATCAGTTAGGTGCTACCTAGAATCATTTTAATGCTGTATCTTTGTTAAGAAGAGAGCCATTTTCTGGTAGTGTGTGTAAACACTGCAATCATCAGAGGTGGCAGTTGAAATGATGGGCTGGCTTCTGCTTTGAGCTCTGATGTCTCTTGCTCTCTGGGTGTAGGTAAATTTGGTAGGTAAATGACAGAGAAGAAACATTCTCTGCTGTTGAACACAGTTGGCCATGCTGAATGTACAAAACATTTAATGACTTTGTTACAAAAACGTCTGTCTCTGATTAAATTATCACTGATTTTAGTGTACAGATTACATTACATTACTCACTCTCTTAACCACATGTTCTACCTTTCCTATTAGCTTTGTGGTACACACAGAAAAATGATTTAAAGATGAAGAATTATGTAATACTTGAAAAGTTTAAGTTAAATCCATTTGATAATACCATCTGAGCTTCAGCTACAGAAAATGCCTATTGTAAACAGTATATTTACTGTAGAATTACTATTAGGGTGCTAATCTGTTTCTTAGGTTTAATATAAAAGATACATAGTTTTAAATAGCAAAAGATAAATGACATGAAATGTTTTCAGAGCCATTTGAAATGAAGGGTCATTTTAAGAGTTAAGAATCGTGAGTCTTATCGGCGTATAAATCCAACATGGGCGCTTAAACATTCAAATTTGGATATAATGCTTTTGTATATGTAAATATGTAAATGTTTACATATGTAAATAGTTTGAAAATTCTAATTGTATTCAAACAGTGAAATTCATTTTGGTGGCTCTGGTGGGAATATATGCCCCTGAGAATCCTGAAAAGCTATAACGGCTGTTGTGATGGGTTTTTCTACAAAAAAAAAAAGTTCAACTGAGATTTTAGAACAGTAATTGTGAGGAGGCACTGAGTGAAAAATGGGGAGGCAAAAAAGCAGAAGGTTAAGTAGGGCAGTGTTTTTTGATCAGAGTCTTTGTTCATTGGGTAAGAAGAGAGTGCTAAAGAGTGAAACATATGAGCTGTTCAGGCTGTAGGTTAGCGTCCCTCATGTCTGTAATGAGTGCCCTTAGGTCAGTCTGTCTCACTGGCACCAGTACACACCAACACACACACACACACACACACACACACACACACACACACACACACACACACACACACACACACACGGCGAGCCTCTCCCTCTCGTGAGCACAGGTAATAACAGTGAGCAGTTAGACAGTGATTAGGCTGCAGAGACACACTCTAAATTACAGGACAGAGCGCGGCAGGCAGCCATACCAGGCCCTTTTTATTTACTCCTGCTGGAGACTGTCTCTAAGTGACCCAAACAGCCCTACACCACCTGCTATTAAACTCCTACTAATTACACTGATCCTCTTAATGCCATTGTACAGTTCTGCTCACAAAAGATGAAGACAAGAAGTAACAGTAAAGTTTTAGACCTGCTTATGCTGTGATACTGTATACGTCATAAGCATGCTGCTAAAAGAGTAGAGGAATCCTTTTTTTTTTAAATGTACATACTGGACAATTCAAGTGCTATTATACCATCAGGAAATAAATGAAGCCTGGAAGTTTGTTGCAGATATCCTAAATACTGTGAACAGAAGCTTGCAAATCTGTAATCTCTGTGTTACAATACTATCATAATATATTTAGTTTTGCTAAAAGAACAATAATGCAGTTGGTGTAGGTTTTTTTGGGTTCGTCAGTTTCTTTCCACTGTAATAGAGCATAGTAGTAGGTACATTGGTGACTCTTAATTGCCCCTAGGTGTAAATAAGTGTGTGAATGTGTGTGTGCTCTGTGCTTTGCTACAGACTAGCAACTGATTCAGGGTGTGTTCTTGGGTTGGATATGGATCCACCTATTTCTAAAAAAACACTATATAGCCATTTCTAAAGATGAGCATATGAAATAATGTTCATCCCAAAAGGGATGACTGGTTGGATATACCCAGCTAGCCTTAAAAAATAACCATCATATTACTCATTATAGCAATTCAGAATAGCAGACTTTATTTAGAATGATCAACATGATACAAAACTCATATGCCATTTCTCTTTATATGCATATAAAGCAGTTGTTACTTTTCTGTGTCTCGTAGCTATTACATTATAATTATTACAGCAGAATAAATACGAATAATTTGAAGATGGTGCCATCAGTCAATTTGTATTATTAGCATATCATGTTTCCGTGTTTTTAGTAGGCTGAGTCACGTACCATTACCTACTTAGGTTGGTGGCTCAAATGAATGTCCCAGGAAGTTCCTATGAACCAAATATGGCAGAAACTGGGTCATGCATGATGATAAAAAAGCTCAAAATAATTTAAAGCACAAGGTAAAAATTTAGGCAAAAAGCTAAGTGAAATTAACAGGAGAAACAGCTCATAAACACGCTAATGACAGCGACAGGCAGGGCTTAGAAACAACTCTGATACTGAAATGTCTTTATAGTGAGCTTTGATGAGCTGAGATTGCAAAGAGGTGTGTGTAGCTGGAGCCGATGATCAATAGACCAGGGAATCACTCAGTGTTATTTGTCTCCCCATGCCAGAACGACTCTTTAGTGAGGTGCTGGAATAGTTCAGGTACAAATGATCATAAAATCCTGATTTGAGGACAGGGAGCAGTACTGACCTATCATTGTTTATCTGAAATGTACTCATCCGATAAGAAAGCCAACATGTACAGCTTACCACATAAAAACTGTTGCACACCTATGAATAAACTCTTTCAGATGACAGAATTATATTTGATCAATCTCCTTATATGTCTGTATACGAAAATAAACAAATGCAACTAAAATAAGTGTATGGAAAAATATCTTTCTTTCCATATTCAGGTTACACAAAGTAATAATAGGTTTTATAGACTACCATTTGAAAGTATGTGTATATAAGATACCGGCTTTGATATCAAAGTGTAGTGTGCAGAGAACTATAATTTTCCCTTCACACTAGGCTTAAACGCAGCTCTGCTAGTACCTCATTTAATGAGAAAAAAAATGGAGTAAGGGCAGGGTGTGTCATTTGGACCATATTATGGCTAAGAAAGATTATAGTGTTTGGGGTGCATATGATACAGAAGGAAAGAGACAGAGAAAGAGAATAACATGTATACAGGCAGCTAAAATGTGCATATATTGTGGTCCACTTTTAGAAGCTTTATAGAAAGGCTCCTTAAATAAACAGCAGTAATGAGCTGGTAGGCAGTCTGGATCGAACTATATGCTGTGTTGTCTGTGTGAGAGTTTTTACAGACATCTACAAAATGTTCTGTCTTGTGACAACAACAGGTACAGATTATTTTACACATTGTACAATCAATTTATAGACAATTCAATATCCAACGAAGTCAAGTGCTTCCTTCCTCACATTCATCTCAGAAGTGAGAAAAAGAAAGAGAGAGAAATAGTGCTAGAGGGAATTCCCCTGAAAACACCACCCGCACTCCTCCCCATGCACAAAGAGTTTAGATAATAGTAGGCTTACAACACCTTATCTAAAGAAGAGTTTGACGCCTGTGTGTCTACTGGTCATTGTTTTGATGAGCTCACTCGCATTTAGCTGACAGAATAGTGCATATACTTCTGGCTCTCACACAGACACTCAAAAACCTACCTGAGTTACTCAATTGAGGGATAATTTGAAGATAATTTTCAAGACTATTGTGTGAAATGAAAAAAAAAAAAAAAACACCTGAAAAGGAAGAGCATCTGTAGACAGTGAACAATATCAACGGTTGATCCTTTCAATGAAAATGTCACTCGCTAACATATATATTCCACTTGGTATGTATAGTGATGAGCTGATGAGTCATGTCTAAATTTAGCCCATGTTAAAGCACAGCAGAGGTGTGACATGAAGAGCACTGACAGCTCGCTGAATCTGACTGCTTTTAAAACCTATTTTAAAATGCCATTTAGCAGTAAAGTGTTAATACTGCTTAAGATCACTGGGGTGGTGCAGATTAAATGCTAGCAGCAGAGTTGTTGAGCAATTTATGGAGTGTGAGGTAGCCACCTCTAGCCACAGTGGTGGCCATTTTTCCCTTTAGCCCACCAAGCGCATCTATCACACCTACATATGGCAGGATGGTGACGGAAACCAGGCCTCAAACATTAATTAGTTGGGTATATCATGGAATAGACTGTTACGAAACACTAGCGACAGAAAATGAAGTGATGTGGAGAAGAGGAAGGGGATGGGGAGGAAGTGGAGTATTGGAGAGTGGAAAAAAAAGGAAAAGACTTGCTGGTAATAATAATGGGATATATAGAAAGGAAAAAGAAAAGTCAGTGGCAGGTTTTGATTATTATAGATTTAAAGAAGATGATGAGAAAAATGATAAAAAGGCAAGTGTTAATCAGAGTGAAGTAAATGAATCCATGCAAAATAATTTATTACCTAATGTTTAGTGTAACAATATAAAATTTACTATGATTTAAATGTATAAAAGCATGTGTATATGTGTGGAGCAATCAATTAAATTGGTCAACTTTCTGGTTACTTCTGGTTATTGAGTTTATAGTAAGGGTTAGTTTTAGAGAGTTGCATTAATAATTTTTATCAATGGAAGGTTCTCATAAAGATAGTAAGTCAGTCTTATATGTGTGTGTGTGTGTGTGTGTGTGTGTGTGTGTGTGTGTGTGTGTGTGTTTCAGATAAATACTCATTTGAGCAGTATATATTCACATGCTTTGTTTATAAGAATACACACATGTAAAATAGCAAATGTCTACATTTGTTTAGAAGGGGTAAAGTGAAATTAATGCTTAATGTTACCCTTAATGTGTGTTCATGGTGATGTATGTGTATAAGAGAGTGCCTGGCCAAATGCAGCACAGTAATGTGGGTGATCAGTTTGAGCCAAACCAGATGGCCAATGCCTCGGTCACAGGATACAGCTCCACTACATACAGGAAGACAGAGATGGATAGGAAAGGATCAGAACCACACACATGTACTCCCCCCCACACACACAAGCATGACAGACAAACCCATCTTTCCCATTTTCCATGTCCTGGGCCCACACATGATCTTTTAATGGTAATTAAGAGACAGTAAAAATATTCTCTGTGCAAAAGGAATGGGGCTGAATTGCAGTAATGTAAATGCATGTAAAATTTATTTGACTGAAGAAGCTTTTAAAAAGCAAGTCACTTTTTAGCTAAGTTTGAGTGAATAACTTGGCTGTACAATAGGAATCATTGCTCATGAAAGAAACATTTTGCATCAGAGATAACCATGCTTTTTGTTTTCTCTAAGTGTATACCAAATAATCCTATAGCTCTTGCCAAGACAAATGAGTAAGTTTATGAGATGGATATCACATTTCTGTATACATTCAGGAGCATTAGTAGGTCAGTACTTTGTAAAGGTCAGCACCAGCACTGTCAGAGCCTCAGGTTACTGTCAAACACAAGAATTCCCATCAGCATGTATGTAGTAGAACGGACGTAAAACACACTGACCATTAGTGGGATTTTCCTATAGCAGCTGAGACACAGAAATGGACTTGTTTACATTAGTTGCAATTCCTCTGTGAGCTTCTTCTGTGAAGATTGTTGACTCATTAAAAAGAAACAAAAACAACCTCAAATATGCTCTTAAGGTGGACATTTATATTATATGACTAAGAAATGGTTAAAAATTAGTAGTAGCCAACAAATAAGCATTAACTGACATTTAAGCGAGAGAAACGTCTTGTAATGTTTTAACTGTAGTAAATACAGACATTGTGACAATAATAAATAAGCAGCATTTACAGTGTAAGCATAACTGATATGCAACAAATAGTGTAACAGTAACAGCCAGTGTAACAGTATTACGAGCTGCTTGTAGGCAGTGGGTAGCAATAGTTTTAGATATTTAGCAGGATAAAATGATTGGGAAAAAAAAAAACTACCAAGGTTGAACTTTTTAAAAAAAATGTATATGCTCTCTGACTTTTCATCAGCATCTAGCATTAGCTAGCATTCATGATAGTACTACTCCACTGACCATCACCTGACCACACATTTCCATGGATTAGCCTTAAAAAAGACATTACCAACTGTCCATTTTAATACAGCTGAAATTACATTAAAAGCTCTTACTGTATCTGAAATTTATTAGTCTTTTTAACATCTTACAAAACTATATTTGTGCTAATCAGGTCTGGTCTTTACATATCTTTGCTAGTGAATAAAATGGACCTTTGTGAAGAAAGGTCATGAAGATCATTTTCAGTTCAAAGGCACTGTTCCATGATTCAAAACACTAGATAACAGAAGAGAAGGTTAACTTTCTGTACAACCAGGCCGATTTCCTGAAGTGTGTCAGTCGAAATTTGGAAATGTTTTCAAAGATTTGTGATTTGTAAATATGTTGATAATGAATAATTTGTCCTTATGTTTGTTCGCTGAAGAATTACAGCCTACCCATAGCATGTAATACACAATGTTTCATAAGCTACATGTTGAGCTTCTGTGTGTAAAGTAGCTTCTGTGTATAAAAGGCAGTCTTGTGAAAGGCAGGGCTGGTTTTCATAGCTGTAGCAGGTGGTTTCAGTATATCATGTTTGTGACCATGCAGCACTCATAATTAATGTAATAGAGTTTGTGACTAGCTCAGTGTGCAGGCCTTAAGTGTAACAGGCAAACTGGCAAACACAGTTACCATAATGACGGCCATTCCTGCTTAGCTTAATATGCTTAGTTTAACATTTATTTGTGGTTATTAATTAGTATATTGACTTTAGTTTTGTGTTTATTGTCATGTGCATAAAGAGTGCTGTAAGCATCTACTGTATATCCAATGAAACTCTTGTGCTGCAGTTGTACACTCCTACCCAGAAAAAGTGCAAAAATGCTAAGTAGTACAAAAAGTAGATAAAGGAAGCATGTAAAATAATAGTAAACTGTAATAAAAAATGTATGCAGTCATACAGACACCTAGTCAGAGATATTACATATTAAACACCCTAAATTATGAAAGTAATCTAGCAAGTAAAAATAACGATATACTTAAGCAACGTAAACATCGTATGCAGTTTAAAAGTGTAGTTAGAAGTTACATATACATTACAGTCTGATATCAGTACTATTCATCAGTCAAATCCCAGTGTAAAGGTACATTTTAATGTGCATGGTAGATAGAGTAGTGGTGTTAATGGTCAAATAACCTTGGAGTTTTATGGTAGTATCACATAATGTTAAGATTTTCAAGCAAATTTTCAAACTGTGTACTGAAACATGAGCAGTTCATTTTTAACATTTTCATCTTTGCCTCCTCATGCTTTATCTTGCTCAGGGTCCCATGGATCCAGAGCATATCTTGGGAGCACATAAAAACCTAAAATTACATGTTCAAACTATGGTTTTAACTGAAAATATATCTATCTCCAAATTGTTCATTTATTGTATATCTCTTGTATAATGGTTATCAAATGGATAAATGAATGAAGATTGTTTAGATTTGTTCTTTTTGTATAATGAAGGCACTTCCTTGACACTGCTGTGTGGTGAGTAGACCACAGTGGATTTGTCTATATCATTGCCTTATTATCCAAATAACTGATGATGTTTTAATGGCTTCTCAAATCCACTACGGACATGTGAGTTTGTGTCTGATTATTGCAGTGGTGTAGACCATGTAAACCATGGGCTATTTACTATAAAAGATCTGATTAGTATCTACTTCATTGTTTATAGAATAGCTTGCATAATAGGTTTAAAATGTTTACCTCAAAGGACTATTGGACAATCTACTTTCTTTCTAGCACAGAAATAGTAATGGTTGTTATTATTCAATACTAGTTTTATTGTACAGATATCTGCTCTGTTCAGAACAAATGAAGGAGAAAATTCATAATTTTCAATTCATGCAATTGAATTTATCTCAATCTTTGTTACTGGTTTTGTGAGAATATCTACTTCACAGTCTACAATCAATACTTTTGTTTCCTTCTTTTGAATTCTAGGTCATTGTACTAGATCTGGATCACCTCCACTACTAAACTTTGTGAAACAAACAGTAAGAATATGAAATATCTCCATGGAGCCAAATAAATACAAATGCCAGACATGTATTTTAGCAACTCAGTGTCATAATTTAAGTGTTTAGATGGATCTTTTGAATGGTAAAATGTACTAAAAGCGACCAAGAGTGGAACTAAGGCTACCAGCTTCCTTACCTCATCCAACATATGCATCTCTCTCTCTCTCTCTCTCTCTCTCTCTCTCTCTCTCTCTCTCTCTCTCTCTCTCTCTCTCTCGCCCACACTTTCTTTCTGAGTCCCTTCCTCTGAGTTCCACATTCCAGCATTTCACAGCCATAAACAACAATTAACCTAATGGCTAAAAAATCATTAAAGACAGAACATCTGGGCAACACAGACAACCACTCAGAGTGAACAGGGTGGGAGGGGACCCACAAAATGTGACCTCTTATTGGTCAAGCCTGGGCCTCACACCTTGTTAAGTCACTTCCTCTTACATGCATGTGCTTTATGGTGCCTTCAGAGAGGGTAAGAATCAGCGGGATGCGGATGGAGAGAGAGAGAGAGAGAGAGAGAGGGGAGAGAGAGAGAGAGAGGAGAGAGAGAGAAGAGAGAGAGAGAGAGAGAGAGAGAGAGAGAGGCAGGAGAGGGGAGGGAGGAAGAGTCAAACATACACATACACACACACACACACACACACACACACACACACACACACACACACACACACAGATGGTAACGGTTAGCATCTCAGTGGTAGCAGCAGTCGGTCTCTCTGTTCTTGAGCTCTTTATGTTTTAAATCAGAAGCAGGCGGCAGCCCGACCTCTCATTTAGAGAACTCACTCTACAGTTTAAAGATGTCACGGGAAAACTAAGGTAAAAAAAAAGAATGAACTGTGGTGGAGGCTGAATTACATAATTAAAGGAATAAGAATAGCCTTTTTTCTTTCTTTTTCCTCTCTTCCTTCCTCCCACAATTCTTTACATCTTTCCAAAAGGAAAGACATGTTCTAAATCACTCTGATTGAGTCTGTGATGAGTGTATGCTTTTGCTGAACGGCTGAAATATAGGTATAGGTATAGATGTCTGCTGCAGAAGGTCAGTTAAAAGAACAGAGAACTGACTAGTGTGTGTGTGTGTCTGACTACTGGCTTTGCTCATATCAAATTAGATACGACTGAAAGTAGAGACTAGACCTCTAACTACAGTTCTTTTACGTTTTCAGTATTTGTTTTACTGGTGATGTCTGTGAGTATGGCATGTTGTGTGTTAGCAACTTTATGCATCTCTAACCTTGGCACTGAGGTTTTAGAACTTATTTCAATCTTATGGTAGGGTCTAAAGTCTAAAAGTCTGAGATCACTATTAAAAATTGGTTTATTTTTTGGGGTTTTGTATTTCTTAGTATGCAGTTTGTCCTCCTTTGCTTTTAAAAACTGCATGCACTTGAGCTGGCATGGACTCCATGAAACAATCTTAGATCAAATCAAGAGAATCATCTAAACATCAATGCAACAAATTTGCTTACATTTATATGGAGACCTACAAATAGTGCATCTTTATCACTGAATATTCTGTTTATTTTTTAACATAACTTTGGTTAAAGATACTGAACATTTTGTTTCTTTGGATTCATTTTGTCAAAACATTCTGTTTATTTCTGGTTCCAGTCTCAGATATCCAGTGTGCTCCCAGATGCTTGAAAAGCACTGCAGATTTATTGTAACAATTTCTAGGAAGTTAATGTGCTTGCGTATTTGCATTTTAGCTCATTTGAAGGGGGAATATGTTCACACATTTTACACAAGCTGGAGTTTTATAATGTGGCAAAGTTACCTTTGGTGTAAACAGCCATGGGGCATGTGTGAAGCATTGGATATGTGTATGTATGTGTGCATTTTTGAGCAGGTGTGTGTGTGTGTGTGTGTGTGTGTGTGTGTGTGTGTGTCAGGCCCGGCAGTAAAATATGATTAAGTGTAGAGCTCCTGTTGTAAAATCTAAAGCTGGGTCAACCAAGGATGACAAATGATTGATCAATAGAGCTGCTTTAATCATTAAACTAACTCCTATTTTTATTTTATTTGCACTGTAAAATAAGAGAGAAAGTTTCAATCTTATATATATGGTACATTTCCAAGACCTGGATATAATAGGCTTGGATTAAGTTAAAGTGCTAAAAAAAAAAAAAGATGTTTCACTTCAAGATTTAACTTGTTCCCAGTTGTTTTTTCAAAGCTGCTGGATATAAGGAGGATTTTCACCCTCTCTGGTAGAAAAATACTATTACGGAGAATCTTGTAAACTGAATTTGGTAATCTGAGTAAAACCTAATGTATTCCTCAAGGACCATAATGTTTAATTATCTGGCTGTGAGTGTGAAATCAACACACATGCAACAAGCCTTCAAGGTTGTGTTCCAAACAACATACTGTGCATGATGAAGTATGCCCAAAATATAAAGACACCAATGGTGTTGACTTTATTTACTATGCTATAACTATGATTTAACTATTAGTCACTCTGACGTTATCATTTTCATTGCTACTATTTACTGTATGCATCAACTGTCACATTTACTGATCTGTTAAAAGTATAAACCCTCTATCTTTGAACATGAGCTTGTATTTTTAGCTCCCGTCAGACAGTTAGCACTTTCTGTGACTGCCAGATCTAGCAGCCGTGCCTGTATATGGCCGAACCGGCACAGTGTTGCTTTGCTCATTCTGCAGAATCATAAACATCACGTATCTTACAGAATGTTACTAATACAGCATGTTTAAAGAGAAGAGTTGCTCCACTCCCACCCTGTGCTGCAGGATGAATATAGGGAATTTCCCCGTGTTTATATATATCTCTAAAGCAAAAGATAAGCTAATTTGCTAATTCTATTTAAAATACAATATAATATACAAACTAGAACAAAACTGTAATGTCTGGTCACTAAAGACACAGATTGGTGGATGAATGCTAATACTTAAAATACAGAAAAAAACACAGGCTTTTTGACCCCTTTTTGTTGGACATCATATTTCTGAAGTTTTCTGAAACAATTATAAGCTAGAAAAGATAAATCTGTTTTTCCATTATTGACTGCAGTGTCTCTCTCTAACTCTTTATCTCACCATACTGGCTGCCTGTCACCATGTAGTTGGACTATTTTCATGCCTCATATTGGGCCATGATGATCTTTGATGCATCTGATCTGGTGCATATCTTGTGTAGAAATTTCTCGCCAATCCCAATCCACAGACAACGAATTACTATTATAGGATTATTATTTTTAGAGCATTTTCTCCCTTGACTCCTGTCCATAGATACTGAAACCTGTCCAAAATCACAGTAAAATCTTTCGATGTCTGAATCAACCCAGTGCACACTACAGCTTGTATGCATTTCCTTATACAAGCGAAAATACTGATACAACAAATAAAACTAATAAAGCTGATATATAAACATTCACTTAAGGTCCATTAAGTCCATGTTGTTCTCATATTTTCAAACCATTGCCATTTTTACTTTGGATTTTGGAGCAGGGTTTTTTGTCATGTTCACAGTAGCAAGCTAGCAAGCAAAAAAAGTTTGCCACCAGATTCCTGAGCATCCTGACATTAAATTACACTATTCTGCCAGGAATGTTAATCTGTGTATGACGCATACAACTGATATTTAGTTTGATATGTGATTAAATATGTCAAAATGTTTTCATTTCAACACGACATGATCAAAACCTCAACTGCTCAGAATCATGTTGAATTTAAAGAGGATCCTGGGAAAGCTGGGCCTGAGTCAGGAATACATGCCTGAAGGGACTCCAGTGCGCTGTAGATACAAGAAACCTACAAACACAAAATGTCAGTGTATTCATCTAAAGTCCCTATGTGTGTGTGTCTGTGTGTGTGTGTGTGTGTGTGTGTTGTGTGTGTGTGTGTGTAAGTGAATGAGATCAAGAGAAATAAATTGTGAAAGAAACCCATTCGCTTCATCAGAAACTGGATGAATGTGGTGTGCTGTTGGCTGACTGAAGCTGATGCTGCCAGGTGTAATTACCAGTAATTGGTGGTGACACAATAAAGTGATGACAGATGCAGATCTCTCTCTCTCTCTCTCTCTCTCCTCTCTCTCTCTCTCTCTCTCTCAAACACACACACACACACACAACACTTGGTCACATCTGCAAAGAACAGGACCGCCCTCTTTGGCCCCTGACCTGCACACTCATTCAGTCACTAAATAGACTCATCATCCACTTATGCATGCTCTTAATCTCTCTCTCTCTCTCTCTCTCTCTCTCTCTCTCTCTCTCTCATCTCCTCTCTCTCTCTCTCTCTCTCTCTCTCTCACACACACACACACACACACACACACACACACACACACACACACACACACACACACTCCAGTATCTAAAGTCATCAGATTTCAAGTGTAAAGAACTAAGCATGAAAAATCTGGAAAAAAAAAAAAAACTTCCATGAAAAATATGATGTAACTGTGGTGCGAAGCAAACAGACTTTGCATGGCAGCTGGGTGAACTCTATGGACAAACATGCTACACAGTATAGCCTGTAACTGGAGTGCTGATGCATTCACCTTATTTTGGAGGTGGAAGTTAGAGCTCTGTTAGAATTATGTTGCTTTTTGACCTCGGAGCATATGAACCCTTCATGTTTCCCTGCTGTTGGGTAAAATCTAGCAAGTTAGCAGTGATGAGTGATGTGTATTTACTTCCTCAAAACTGTTTAGTCAAGGATATTGATTAAACAAGCTACCCTGACGGCATCTTCACTGATTCTAGCAAATTTAGGTTTAAAAAGGTGCAACCAATGTACAAATAATAATAAAATAATATCAAAATATTGATTTGATGTTACATGCTTCGTACTTGAGGTTAGGGAAACATTCCTGGCTTTCCATGAAGTAATTCAGAGCTGAGGGGGAATTTATTTATTTGAATTCCATGTTCCAAGTTTTACTTCTGTGTGTATAATTGGGGGGACAGTGGCATAGTTAACATGTTTGCCTCACACATCTGGAGCTGAGAATTATACCTCTGGCCTCCTCTCCTAATGCAAAGATGTGCTGTAGGTAGACTGGCATCTCTCAATTGCCCATAGTGTGTATGGGTGTGTGAGTGTGTGTGAGTTTTGTGCCTTGCAATGAGCTGGCACCCAAAATCCATCCAGGGTGTCCCTCACCGTGTGCCCTGGGATAGGTTTCAGGCTTCCTGTAACCCCGTGTAGGATAAGCAGTACAGAAGATGATGTATATATGAACGTTTTATGGAACTTGTGTATATTGTGTGCTTTTTTAAATATTATATCATTACGTTATGGTTTACATCTAAACTACAGTTCTGTCCAAGATTCTCTCTCTCTCTCTCGCTCTTGCTCTCTCTCTTCTCTCTCTCTCTCTCTCTCTCTCTCTCTCTCTCTCTCTCTCTCTCTCTCTCTCTCTCTCTCTCATCTCACACACACACACACACACACACACACACACACACACTGAGTGAAAGTAACGTCAGGCATGGCTGGTTTGGTGTTATCTGTGACTGTCGAGACTGTGGAAAGAAAACCACTGTTTCGGGAATGTCCCTGTCACAAACACACACACACACACACACACACACACTGAGAGAGAGAGAGAGAGAGAGAGAGAGAGAGAGAGAGAGAGAGAGGAGAGAAGAGAGAGAGAGAGAGAGAGAGAGAGAGAGAGATAGATAAAGTACAATCTCTTTCCCACAACACAGGAGAAACTCTCCCAAAACACAGGAGAAAGTTAGAAAGCTTTAGGCATGATGAACAGAAAGATCTCTGCTGTTTCACTCTATGAAATCAACTCTTCAAATACGTTCATTTCTTTATTATACTAATAAAGCGAAGCTAGTTAATAATTTTGGTTGAAGTGTTGCCTCTGGGAAGGCTGTTATATCATCTGTTCAGTGAGGAGAAAATGTCAGAATGCTCTTTATGTCTACACACTCCATTCAAAGTGTGTGTGTAATGACCGTTAAATGGAACTCCAGAGTGACCCCACACGACTGCTCTTTTAATTCACCTTGTTGTGCAAGTCCATCTTTCATCTAATTAATGTCTCGCAGAGACTTTTCACTGAATATGAGGAGTGGTGCGATCCAGCAGAGTGAATATGAATCACTGGCAGAGAGAAAGAAAAGGTGAGAGAAATGAAAGAGAAAAGGAACAGAAAGGCTGGTGTTTGTCTGTCTAATCACACAAAACTATACACAATATATAAGAGAGGCATAGAGACAGAATAAACAGGCAGTAACAGCCTGCACCTTTACACACAGTATGCACACAGTAGAAAAAACAGACATAATGAAATAAAAAAACAGCATAAGTGGGGTTTTTTGTGTTAATTTAACTTCATCACTATTCACTTATTTTATTTTAAAGCTTATAGTAACACACAGACAGACAGAAACAGACACACACACGCTTACACTTGCACCACTCCTCAGCTTTCCTATGTGTGTCCTGTTTCACATGGCTGAATGAGCAGTGAGTTAATCATCTAATGAGGCCAAAGGACGTTCCACTGAACTGAACTCCACACACACACACACACTCTCTCTCTCTCTCTCTCTCTCTCCCCTCTCTCTCTCTCTCTCTCTCTCTCTCTTTTTGACCGTTTCTTTTTCAATTTTTTTTTATGCATCTCCCTTCCTTTTGACCATGAGAGACAGAGAAATCAGAACAATGCCTCAAATAAGAAAAATAAACCCCATACATTTATTCAGTCATTCGTTCATTCATCTTTAGTGAATGTTTTGTCCTGGACATAGTCAAAGTAAATGCAAAACTTAATCTTGCAACACTGGGCTCAAGGCATGGAGAATTCACCACGGATGGAATACCAGACCCAGAGCATTATGTGTAAAAAAACACACACACACACACACACACACACACACACACACACACACACACACACACACACACACACACACAATCATTATGATTTTCTGCTGCCAACCACATTATGTCTTTGAATCCTACAATCCACAGGGTGTCAAGCAGCAGAGACTAAAATGTAGGCTGAAATGCTTTTTTTAAAAAAAGAAAATGCAAAAAATCCAAAATGCAAGGTAAACTCAAAGGTATTAACAGCAAGAGCCAGGCGAAATACAAACAGGCAGACAGGGCCTATAATCAAGAAACAAGAAGAAGAAAGTTACACTGAACAATACTGAGTGAGTGTGTACAGTCTGTATATACAGCTGAGTGTGCGTGCCTGTGTGTGTAAGGTGAGCTTGAGTGTGACAGTAAGCATGTAGGTTGGGAAATGTAGTCTGTGGCTGTGAGTCCAGTCTGGATGTGACATTGGGGTGAAAATTGTACCACTTTCTTAAGCAAAAGATTCCACATCATCACTTTATCATAATTAATTTTCTCTCACCATGTTCAATTTTTTTCAGGCCAGTTTATATTTCATTTATTTATTCATCTTTAGTAACTGCTTTATCCTGGTCATACTCATGATTGTTCCGGAGCCATGAGGTGGGAATACACTTTTTCACCGTTTGTTAACTTTATATAGTGAACCTGCCTAGTGAACTATGTTCCCAATAGATCACTATTTATGCCTTTTACAGATTTATTCATAAGAGTGAGTTACCCACATCCATTCCATGTTTAAACATCTTGTACAAGTATAGATTATTCACAACGTTGCTCTAAATGTATAGCAGTAAATGTAGCATCTTACTGCAATAGCACTATATTCGGAGCAATGTGACTCAGACTAATGCATCCTTTCATCAATAATGGTGTCTATAAAAATGTTCTAGTGTTGACAGGAATATCTGTAGCGTACAGTTTTGAGGTAGAATGAATCCAGCACACTAATCCAACCTATTGCTTGGTCACGGACATAGTGTATATGTAATTAAACTGGTGTACAGATGCAGTACCTGTGCAGAAGGCACACCTGAGAAGGTAGATGACCTGTGAGCCAAAGGCCATGTGTGGGAACGAGATGAGATGCACAGATTAGCTTCCTATGGAAAGAGAAGACTGCCGAAATGCTGTGATCTCACTGCCAGACAGCAGCACTGGAACAGACAGAGAGGGGAGGAGAGATCGAGGGCTCACCTTTGAATGATGCACAGAGAGAAAGAGAGCGAAGGAGAGAGAAAATAAGTGAAGAGAATGAGAGGTATGGGGTGGAATGGTAGGATGATTGTTGAATGACATACCATCATAAGCAGCTTGAGTTACATAGAGAGACAGGGAATGGTGGGCGCTGTGCGTGTTGGCACTCGGTACATGAGAACATTTGATCAGTGACCAATTTCTGTCTGTGTTTTTGTCCTCCTGTCTTTTGTCTTTTGAAATCCTTTCTGTCTTTCCTCATCTGGGTTTAACATCATCTGTCTTTCACTATTTCATTTTTTTCATTCATCCTTTCTCATATTCATCTAACACCTTGTGGGCCACAGAGCATTTAGAGAGGGAGTGAGGATGGCTGCTTAATAGCCAGACAGAGACGCTACCCTTTGACCTCAAACTGTTCCAGATTACAGTTGTGATAGTGGAAAGATCAGCCTCCATCTTTTATCTTTAATGAATAGCGCTTTCCTAAAGTAGCACAGTACAGCGAGATGCAGATTGACTTCAAGGAAGATTTGCTTGTTTGGTTAGCTCAGGTTAGATGGGATACACTTCAGTTTCCTCTGTGATTTAGAGGCCCACCAAAACTGCACATAGCAATCTGATAAATATGGAATGGATTTGTTTTTTTTCTGGACCGGAGGGAAATTTGTTATTGTTTCTCTTTTCTTTTCCCCCCAAACTCCCACCCTCCTATAACCCAATGCCAGTCCTCATCAGCTCATGTCAGCATGAGTTTGCAGCTCCTGTAGCTCTTAATTCTGTCTGATGGCCAGACAAGAGCTGAGTGCAGGGCCAGAGGGGACGTGAGGGCTCCATGTGGTGCATTCCTGGTCTTGGTAAAGAGGTGGCAGGCAGAAAAATAATCCATATCAAGATGTGCTTGAAAAGGCATAACAAGCAAGGCAAGCTGAGGTGATGAGCGAGATATCTTTTTTGCATGTTCGTGTTTTCTCTCTGCTTTATTCCCTTTTTACATTTCTTTATCTGGCACTCATTCCCTCTTCCCGATCTGGACAAAGTGACTGATAGTATGACCCTCACAGTTTCCCATTCATATTTCTAGAAAAGCTACATTTCCCCCAAATCCAGAAATTGAGTGGGTGTGTGATCAGATTTCTTGACTCTGGATAGTCTCCAGTCTCTGGTAATGGCGGGATAGCGCTTAGAGTTGACCTCAAGCTTTCAGTGTATGAAGGAGTGTGAAAGAAAAAAAGGAGAGAGAGAGAGGGGAAAATACTACCCCACTAAGCCCATTATTTTTGATGAATCGGACCGCTGGTATTTGCCATGATGAAGCGTTTTAAAGGGTATGTGTGCTTTACATATTAAGCTTAAGGTTGGCCAAAGGTTACTCACTGTACTCAATGGAACTTCTGAGAGATTGTGGGAGAAACTGGGAATATGAAGAGAGAATGAATTTACGCTCGAACACACTAAAGCACACATACACCAACGTGCAACACAGAAACAACTCCCTCTGCTGGCCACACTCTCTAGCTCTTCCTTACACACATAGCTTACACACTCCCTTCATTTACAACAATAAGTGTGAATTTTATAGTTTGTGCATAAATGCTTTCCCTGGTTTCTCCTGCTGTAGGAGAAGAAAATCTCACAAGCAGAAACTCCAGAATAGACACCTTCCAGCAAGCTTAATTCTGAAAAGAAATGAAATGATTTCAGATTTAAAATCTTAATTTAATGAGTCTGGAGTATCTGAGCCCCAGACACCCACATGCCCTTTTTTTCACTGACAAGATGCTAGTTCAAGGAAGCAATTACACATGGAGGAGTACCGTCCAGTCAAATTCTTATGTGATTATACACAGCAAAAAGATAGACAGTTCATAAACAATTATTACACACAAAATAAGAGATACATAATTTGTTGCTTCGATATCATGAGTTCTTGTTTCTGATTAAAGCATTTTGGTGGTAAAGATTTTCCAGTATGATGATCAAGACAGTCCTTAAAATATCATCCTTCCCCAAGGAAGGTTCTTTGTAGTTATATCAAAAGTAACCAACAAGCTATTTGGTGATTATCCTGTGTATATTTATCTATCACAAATCTTTAATATTCTGATTCTTTAGCTAGCTATTTCATTGCTTAACTAGTATATTCAAATGACATCTCCTTATTGCTGTATTTTATTAGCTTGTTTAGCAAGCATAAGACAGTCAAAGACCATGATTGCAACTAATTTATTTATTAGCATGCCATATATATTATATTGGTAGGAGAATGTTGGACATGGAGCTGCCAGGCAGGAGGCAAAGAGGAAGGCCAAAAGAGGAGGTATATGGATGTAATAAATGAGGATATGAAGCTAGTGGGTGCAAGTGTTGAGGATGCAGAAGATAGGGATAGGTGGAGAGAGATGATTCACTGTGGCGACCCCTGAAGGGAAAAGCCGAAAGAAGAAGAAGAAGAAGAAGAAGAAGAAGAAGAAGAAGAAGAAGAAGAAGAAGAAGAAGAAGAATGCTCTTTCTCTCTCTCTCTCTCTCTCTCTCTATATATATATATATATATATATACACACACACACACATACACTTTAACAAACAATCATTAAACAATATTTATTTATTTATTTATTTATTTATTTATTTATTTCTATTTAGCACATATGAAGCTAATTAAGAGTTTTAAGTTTTGGAACAGTTAAGCAAGAGAGACCACCATCATTACCACCACATACCTTCTTTCTGGTGGAAACATCCTGAACGGTTCAAGATTAGGCATTGGCTCCAGAGCTAGCACTGACGTGTTTGGTTAAAAAAGGCTAACAGAGCCTCAGGCACAGACAAACTCACACTCTAAATAAACACAATTATGACTTCTGACTTCTATCATCTTATCTCAGAGCCTCTTATCTCATGTTTGAATTGATCACTTAACTGACATGACATCTTTCCAAAGACTATAATTACATAAGTGATTAAGAAGGACACCTAAGAAATAGTTCTATAAACCTCTTTAATTTTCATTTTCTGTAGATGCATTTGGCTGCAAATTAAAACATAATACATAATGTTGAATCTGGACGATGAAGTGAAATGGAGAGCACAATCACCAAAGAAGCCAGAGAAAGACTGTGACTGCACTTTACTGATGGAGGGTTAAAGAGGAGATAAAATCCATTTGATTTGGATTTGGATGAATTTTTAATGTGTCTCCAGACTGGGAGTGTGGGGGGTCTGGGAAACGAGGTGTATTGATCATAATGTTCTATAATGCTATCATAGTAAGCATGGTAAGGTCCTTTGTTACTGAATGTTGAATTGGATATCTTTGTGTGTTTGTTTTTACTTATGTGTGTGCGACTCTTCAGTACTACAGCATGGCTTTCAGGTCACCTTTAATTATGAGTCACGAAGGAAGAATGAGAGAGACTTGCCATGGTATCCCTGAAACCCACACACACACACACACACCCACACCCACACACAGCCAGTACAACAGACGCCAGCTCTCTTCAGAATCAATGAGATTTGGAACCAGGTCTGTCTAATATCTAGTCTCTGCTTGGTGTTTTTTCAGGGAAGGAGCCAATAACCATGAGAAAATGTTTCATATTTCAACAGTCTAATGATTGTTTTTAGATAAATTACTTTAGATGGCCATTTCAACTGAAAAATATCATTTCAAGAAATACATCCATAACAATGTTCACTGTATGGAACGTGTGACAAAATTCCTGCTCAAACAGTTTCTATTCAAAATAAATAGAAAGATCAGCAATTGACTAGTGGATCAAATTCCCTTACCTTTATTGATATGGCCATCTCAGTGTGTAGAATTGATTTAAACAGGAGGTCTATAGAGAGACACAAAGAAAGTGACACAGAAATCTATACCCGTCAACCCAATAGTGGCAGGAATCTTGATAGCAGAGATGTTGCTGAGCTCACAGCCTGGCTTGCTCCATGAGGCGTCAGTAGGCATTGTTATTCAAAGTCTGCTTATTATGGATCTTAAGCAAGCAAGCCATTTCATTAATATTGATTGTTTAGCCTAGCACATCAATACTAATTCTCATATTTTTCATGGCGAACTGTGCACCACAATTCATTCATTTATTCATTCATTCATTGCTCTGGAGTAATCGCTTTATCCTGGTCAGGCCTGCAGCGGGTCAGGAGGCTATCCTATGAATACAGCATGCAATGTGGGAAAATTCACCTCAAGTGGGGTGCCAGTCCATCACAGAACACCAAATGCATACACTGATTCCCAACTAGGAGCAATTTAGCATAGCCAGCTCACCTATGTACATGTTTTCAGCCAGCAGAAGGAAACCACAGAACCCAGAAGAGAAGGGAGAACATACAAAACTCATACAGTAACTTGAGCTTAGTTTTAAACCAGGGACCCTGGAGCTGTGAGGTAACAATGTTCCACGCTGTGCCATGCAGATCAGTTACTGAGTGTAAAATAAGATCTACAGAGTAAACGTCATATAAAATGTAGGAATGAAGTGACAATGTACAATTATTTGAAGTAGTTTTAGCATTATGAGAGAACTATTACATTTGTAAAAGAGATTTAATATTTAATGAGTTTCTATCCTGGTTAAATAAAAGTTATTTACTCAGTTATATCCTCAAAGACATGGCAAATAAAAAGTATGGTAAAATGATTAAGCTTGTAATACATTTCTCTATAGAATACTGAAAAATGTCCAGTTCCACCTTGTGAAAATTGATCATACATCAAAACACATTAAACAAAACCAGTGGCTTATACAGGCACAGGACAGGACAAGACGGGATAAGCAGCCATCTTGGAGACCTTTTCACCTCTCATTTCGCCGCCATCATTGTTATTTGAGTAAAATGACAGGACGTGATGAAATCACAAGGAAAAATTATATCATAATTACTCCACCATATCATAATAGAGTTTTTTCCCTTCATCGTTTATCATCAGCAGTGAAACCTTTCCATTAATTCCCACAACAGCTAGCCATTCTGTTTTGCATCTGTGGGCTCGATATCACACATGCTATTGTGTGCCTGCTTTAAAGTAATGAAGCATGTGATGAGAGACAGTTCATTACTCCCTGAAAGAGCTAGTGATCAGTTTCTTTTCTCCAGCTTTGAAACAGAGCGCTTTCAGAGTGGCTTGACTCCACAGTGCTGAGAAGAAACGCTTACCGCTGAACTGCCAACTTTGGATGGTGGGGAGAAGACAGCATTGTTCAGAGAGACTCATTGTTGCCCAATTTATAAGATCTGCCACACAACTGTCTGCTTTTACATATGCTGGTTTATTTATTATGCTAACATTGCACAGGATTTAAAAAAATTTATTTTTTATATAAAAGCACATATTTACACATTAAGAACATGTGTTTTAAACTAGAAAGTCCCAGTTTCTATTTTATTTAATTTAACTCAACTTGGGAAATTTGCAAACTTGCTCTTAAAGTATGCTGAGGATTAAGAGAGCTAAAACTGAATCAATCTGCTTCCTGTTTCAATATCACTCTTCCAGGACCAATAAACGCTGGATGAAACATTTGTAAAATGACATCCTAAACATTAATTCCAACTGAGTCATGCAGTTTACATTAAAGTGTACATGTTTTCAGGTGTAATTTGCTGTAAGTGCACTTCTCTTGTTTCTCTACTTTCCTTAATGAACCTGTATAAATTCAACCTTAGTAAAGAGGCTCTAGCAGATAAGCGAGTGTGTCTCTAAGTCAGTGGCTAAAATAACCATTTTAAAGTTTTTAAAGGTGAAAATAAGGTATCAAAACACCATACTGGCACAGAAATCTACCGATATGTGGATTTATGCCTACTCTGATAGGGCTTTAGAAAACTGCACTGACATTTAGTTTGAAAGTTTAGTATGATTCTTTGTGCACTTTTGGGGGTCAGTGAAAAATAGGAGAAAAAAAATCGACAGGCTTTTGTTGCATGCTGGCTCCAGCCATATTTGATTAAGACAGACAGACTATGATAGAGAAACCAGTGGAATATGATTAGCTAGTGATGGCTACTAGCATAACAGACTGCTCTAAAGTTTGTAGATCAAAATTAGCTAAGTATGAACACCCAAAGTGATCTAACGGGAAGAGAGTAGTGCATTTGCCTTTTCTTGCTACATCTTGATACATCAATTTAAGAGCCAAATATAGTCAAGTCCATGTCCATCTACAGCAATGATTTTTTTGTTTTACAGCATAACATATTTCATCATTCAATATTCTGATAAACAATCAATACAACATAAAACACGTTTTTTTGTGATACAAAACATGATATAAAGTGAATTTAAAAAGGAAAATATGCACATACATTTATGATGTCTGAAAACTAGTCACAAGGTAGCAACATGGGAATAGAAAACGAGTAGCTCTGATTAGCCTGTAATTAACAGGGGATAAAATAGGGCAATGTAAATTAAATCATAGTGTATGGAGTATAGTCCCTCCCCAGCCCCTCCCCACCTTATGCAATATTCTGAAAAGGGGAAATGCAGTATTAATTGTGTTGCTTTTATTTTATGTTTGTATTTATCATTTGAAAACAGAGTAAATTGAGTCCTTATGAAATGCATTATATAAATAAAAGTCAGGAACATCCATCCATCCATCCATCGCTGAATTGAGAAACATTTGGAGCTACCTTTCTGTTTTATACTTCAGGTATGAATATAAAATTTGGCCCAATATAAAGGTTGCAGAATGGATTAAGCTAGTTTTCCTTTCTTCTCTTCTCCCCCACAGACAGACACTCACAGACATATATACAATAGCACAAGCCAGACTGACTCCTCTACAGCAGAATGTTGTCTCCCTATAAAATATCATTTACTGCCCTCATCCTCTTCATGCCGTATGCAGTTATCACTGCATGCCCTTCTCTAGCTTTCTGTGTAACAATAAAATGAGGGACTCTAGGGCAAGTCTAGCATATGAAGGAAGATTATTAAGCAAACAATAAAAGCGCCTGAAAATGAAACTCAAACACAACGCAGACACACAATGAAAGCTTAAAGAAAGGGGATCAGTTGCAGGCACAGGCCATTTAAAGCTTTGCAAAGCATTTGCGAGAGCGTTTAAGTGACACTGCTTCGTGAGCCTGTAACTGACAGCAGGTGTTAGTAATCAGAGAGTAATCAGCTTTGTGCCGCTCACTCAAGGTCATGACATTTTAGATATCTGCCTGAATCTGTGCTTCTTAAAATACAATCCTAATGCAATGCTGTTTTGCTAGTCACTGGGTTGAATATGTTAATACGTAGAGGATAAATGTTAATACATAAACATATCCATCCATGTAACATAGTGAAAAAGAAATAGATTTCAACTTAAATCTTTAATTAAATTTAAGTGTTCAATAATGATTTTGTGTTATTTTTAACTTTTCAATTTCAGGTCTGTCCAAACTATGCAAACGTACATGCATAATATTATTTATATTGTTTTTGTCTTATCCTGATACAGTGCAAAAACATTAGAACTTTATTACATTTCCCCCGGTGTTTTAACTAAAAATAGTTTGGGGATTTGTGTTTATGGGAAAAGTGGCTGAGTTCATACAGATATATGATCATGAAACCAGCATGATACTAGATCTGATAATATCAGAGAATAATAGCATATACATGGGAAGTCTGTGAGAAAGGATGTTAGTTCTTTCCAGCAATTAGATTAGATTGCATTTTATTTTTCTATGCATGTATTTAATCTGAGAAGCATGTTAGGATAAAGGTTACTTATGTATTAGTATTCTCAGATAAATGCCTAGATAAACTATTTGCATTCTGGAAATTGAATTTGTGGAGTCAGGGCTGCTGTATATACTACATTGTGTGTTTTTGACTAGGTGATGGGGAAAATGCTTCACTTTAAACACTCCTATATTCTAATGGCTTAATGCTTTTGCTGGGTTGAAGCAAAAGCTTCCCTTTCGTCTAATGAACTCGGATCCTGTAAATATTTAGACTCGACCATAAATGATATCCAGACATTTAAGCACAAGGCCACTGTGACCTTCTAAAATCCCCATCAAACATAGACACACTTTTAAACACACTAAGACTCACAAAAATGTTCCAGACTAAATTAAGATATAATCATCCCATATGTAATACTTTAAATAAGCTTAAGGGGTTCAGGTTTTGGTAGAAGAGTAGGGTATAAAGTGGTATCCAGATGCAATCTATAATGGCTGTGTGTGTGTGTGTGTGTGTGTGTGTGTTTGTGGAGAGGATCAGATGGCAGTGAATGCTTTGAGCAGTGTGTAACAGAACATTTCTTTTGGTCTGAGGATACTGTCGCCCAGGCCCGGTGTCTCCCAGGCTCTGGGGGAAACAAGAATCTCCTGCAACTGCTGTGTCTAATCTCGTCACTAACCACACAACACGCACGCATGACATGCATACACACACACACGCTCACACACTGCATGTCAGGGCTGGTCTGGAGGCCCGGTAGCCAGAGAGCTCCCTTGTGTCTTATCTCTCTTACCCATCAGCCATCTCTCAAAGCAGTCTCCTGTCTAGCAGGGTGGAGGAGGGTTTAGATGGCAGTTGGTCATCAGTTGACTGAGGTCAAAAGCCGAGACACAAACAATTCTTTCTTGATTATAATGTGAAACATATTTAAATCATGCAAGTGTTGCAAGTGTATCTTATTCTGCACATTAGATCACTGCTGACATTTAGAGGAAGTATGCTGTGTTAATGTGTAAAGCCCATTGCCAGGAGTCTGCTGGCATTCACTTGTGTTTTAAGCATGTGGTTTTGTGTGTGTATGCTAGACAGAGACACCGAGAGATAGCGGCAGTACAGATTAGATATAGATGGCAAATACGGAAAGAGACAGAATGCTCTGAATAGCTGGAGACTCTGCTATCATGATGAACACAAAAATGAAAATAAAGTCCAGCACACAAGCACTGACAAATAATCAGCTTCTAGTGAGATTCTCGTTGCCATATACTTTTTGCTTCCTTGCCACTGGCCACCCACCAAAAAACAAACAAACAAACAAATGAGCAACAAAAAGGCAAACCAAGTTTTTCATGTTAGTTTTAATGTTTTTTCTGTTTTTATTATTTCAGTTATGCTGTGTAAAGAATTTCAGCAAATTCACACTGGAATCCAAGTCTGTTTTTTTCAGACCATATGAACACTGACAATGGAAGGACCCATAAAAAAAACTCCTATTTCCTATTGCGCTGTCTGTTATGTAGCTATTTGCACAATGTATGCAAACACTGTGTAGTGGAATCACAAATGCTGTACATATTGTATCAGACAAAAATTTGGACACACTTGCCTTTGGTTCCTGATTTTACTCTATTTGACATGTGGAACATTTTAATTGACACCGCTATTAAATAGTTACAATAAACACTTACAATATATTTACATTTATTGCCAAAACATGTTTTAATCTAAAAATACTAAGTAGCTTTAATTTGCAGTGTACACATGCAGCTATCAAATGCTCAGTTAATGTGGAGATTTCTGTCAAACTTTTGGAGAGTCTCATGAAAATAATTTCAGTGCATGCAAAACTGTAATTAAAGCTACAATAATAATAATAATAATAATAATAATAATAATAATAATAATAATAATAATAATAATAATAATAAAAAACAACAACAATAATAATAACAACAACAACAACAATAATAATAATAATAATAATAATAATAATAATAAAAACATCTAAAATATGATATTTTGATTTACCTAAAACCCTCACAGCATGACTGAATCTGATTCTATTATGAAATGTGATGAATAATGAAAGCAGTAACAATGAAGACCCTTCTGTGAGTCTGCATTTTTGGCTCTGTACTGGTAATGTACATACTGCAAGTTGTGCATTCGGTATTACAAATAACCCAGGTACTTTTATTAATGTAAACATATCATCAAGCCATAAGCACACAATACTCTCTGTGATATGTCACCCATGTGACTGAGCATGTGACCATGACCTCCGTTATCTCCGAGCTCATGTGCTCTGGCATCGCTTGTGACAGACAAGGACTGATGTTATCAATTCCCATGAAAAGATTATGTGTTCTTGTCTTTCTGTTTGTGTTTGTGGCTCTTCAGTTCTGTGGGAAAAACAACGTTTTAGACTTTCTTTCTTGGGTGCATTACATAATGAAAAAACATTGCTATACAATACACACTATATTAATGTTTTAATTATTTTTGCAAGCATTATAACCTGAACGTGTTATAAATGATGATGATATGAGTTTGTAGTACAGTACAGTTTCATTAAAGCAGATCTTAATACTACAGCATACCAAGAAATTCTTGACCATAATGTGCTTCCAAATTTAGGGAATGTAGGGCAACAGTTTAGGGAAAACTCTCGGGAATTTTTTTTTAAAAACTTAAAGTAATCCATTGTTTTGACTACTTGTGTGTTGAAGCACAGATGATCTGCAAGTTGAGTGCACTCACGTTTTTAAGGCAGCAGGTGAATTTTTATTTCTAAGTTTAACCATCCTGAAATGTTGCACACTGTACACGTCATAAAGGTAAAAGATTACATCAGGTTTTATAATTTAATTACTGTACTGTATTAATAAACATTTGAAGTGCTAGCATCAGTGAATCCAGGGCTGCTCTCTCAACAGTTCAGTTTATTCTACAATATTGTCTTTAAAATACACTTATGAAAAAAAAATATATATGGTACATGAGATCTAATAAAGAATTTACTGCCTGACTTTTACAGTCCTTAATTTAAATGAGGTTATATAAATGTAGACAGCTGATTAAACTCATAGAGTAAAGTCTAAAGCTTCTATTAAAACTGGCGTAAACTTATAAATGGAAAGTATTTAAATGAAATGTGGCAAATTTGTTCACATTCAGCAATTAACATTTGATATAAACTTACACACACACACACTCTCTCTCTCTCTCTCTCTCTCTCTCTCTCTCTCTCTCTCTCTCTCTCTCTCTCTCTCTCATCACCACTCATTACTGAGTCAAATGGATTTTCCCCATAAGAGTGAAAACAACAGTGGAGCTTTATTTCTCACACACTCTCCATCTTCTCTCCTTCCTTTTTGTCCTTATTCATATGTACCTCTCTGGAAATCCCTCAGCATGAAAACAGACAGGATTCTGGCAGAGACCGCTGTCTTTCTTTCCCATTTCTCCTTGATGTAGTGTAGCTTCTTGACTGGTTCTGCTGTGTTGTTCTGTTACCACACACATCGCTGTAAGGCCTTCCCTCAAAATGCTATTAAAAAGAAATGCCACAGTGCTGATGAAAAGGCGTACAATTGAATTAGCTGCAGTTAGTTAGCTTTGGCTCTCACTTCTGTAAAAGAAAAGCTGAGCTTCCAGATTTCGACTGTTGTTCAGGAGCTTTATGAGCTTGTTGAAGTTCAAATGAAAAAGCAGTAACATAAAAAAAACTTAAACAAGAGGGATTGTTCATTGTGCATCTGTGTGTGTTTGTCTTTTAATGAAACACCATGACCTCAATAAAATGACATTTCCTTTCTTCAGACATATTTTATAATGTTATTTCAAAGATGTAAATTAGCTTACACATTCCAATACAGATCTGTGAGACTCACGCAAGATTTAGTTTCTGTCAAACCATTCACAACAGTAGTAAGTGGAAAAGATTTCAAAATAAGTGTGTGTGTGTGTGTGTGTGTGTGTGTGTGTGTGTGTGTGTGTTGGTGTGGGAGATATGGCAGATATATTTACATGTTCTTGGTAGTATACTGCAGACATGCTGATAAAATCTCTCATTCATTTTAAAAGCCCAATGTGCACCCCAAAACACATATATTTTCTTGTGTACTCTAGTACTCCTCTTTACTTCTATCTATCTATCTGTCTGTCTGTCTGTCTGTCTGTCTGTCTGTCTGTCTGTTGGTCCGTCCGTCCGTCCGTCCGTCCGTCCGTCCATCCATCCATCGATCTATCTATCTGTCCGTCTGTCTATCATCTATCTATCTATCTATCTATCTATCTATCTATCTATCTATCTATCTATCTATCTATCTATCTATCTATCTATCTATCTATATATCTGTCCATCCGTCTATCATCTATCTATCTATCTATCTATCTATCTATCTATCTATCTATCTATCTATCTATCTATCTATCTATCTATCTATCTATCTATCTATCTATCTATCTATCTATCTATATATCTGTCCGTGCATCTATCATCTATCTATCTATCTATCTATCTATCTATCTATCTATCTATCTATCTATCTATCTATCTATCTATCTATCTATCTATCTATCTATCTATATATCTGTCCGTGCATCTATCTATCTATCTATCTATCTATCTATCTATCTATCTATCTATCTATCTATCTATCTATCTATCTATCTATCTATCTATCCCATCTATCCATTTATTTTTTATTTTTTTTAGACTCAAGTACATAGTGTTTATGTTGGCCAATTCCCCATCAATTTCATTTTCTTACTCATAGGATGTTCTATTTATAATGATGAATCACATGTCTGATTCTCATTGAGCAGCCACATCTGAGTTGTGGGACTTTTAAACCTTTGCTTAGTCAGTAAAATAGTGTGATGAGATAGTGGCTGCACTGCAAAGTTCAAATGGTTGGAGGAAATCAATGCCCATGGATTTCTTGGGGGAATTTGTTTCACTTTTTTCTTCTTCAGCATCTTTTTGAACTGCTGCTCATTCTGCATCAACATAACATGCAGCATAATAACACTGACTTGAAAGAATGAGCTATCCAGCTTCTTTCACAAACCTCAGAGATGCCCATGATTGCCTAGTATAGCTAGGACTCACACTGGACACAGAGCATCCCATCATTCCCACCTGTCAGGATACAAACTTACACATATCCCCAGAGAACAGAACAGAATCCACCTGTGCATCCACACAGGCACCTGTAGCCACCAAGCAAACAATATTCTTGCATTACACCACCAAATTGTTTCTACATGGAAACAGATATTTGATATAATTTACTGTATCACAATAAAAAAAACTACAGTAGAACTACTGTAAGGACATTCTCTCATTATTACTTTTTCTTCTGTAGTCGAGAATCTAGCACTAAGTAGAGTAAGCAGAATGTTTAACAGAGACAAAATGCACATGCTCCTCTTTATTTTCACATCCTCTATCTATACTGCTGACACCGGTATTTGTCCACCAGTTCCTCCCTTCATAGATGACATGTCAGGACCCCTGTGATTTTGGTGGAAGACACACAGAAACTTATAAATATGACATCAATACTCACTTGTGCAGAATAAGGCTGCAGGGGATTTCCTGAGGTGACACATGATCCTATTACCTTTAAACTCCATTATATGTAAAACCACTAAGTGTGTCTAATGATGCCTTAAATAAATTTATATTTTCTCTATTTTAATTTCCTAATCCTCAGCATGCTCTTATGTGTTAGACACACACACACACACACACACACACACACACACACACACACACACACACACACACACACACACACACACACACACAGAGAGAGAAAGGTCTTTCCTACTTTAATATTGCTCAGATCAAATGAAACCTTCATGGTGATAGAATCCTGATGAAACACATATATTCTGTGTATCAGAGTCTTAATTAACGTATAAAAATATTAGGAGGACAAAATACTTAAGAATCTTTAAAGAAATGTTTAAATAAGCATTGTATGACATATATGAACTCCATATTGCATTCACATTAACAACAAAATGCCATGAAATAGTTACTCACCATAAAGCCGTGAGTCAGATTTCTTTTCAATTGTTTCTGTCCTTGGGCAAGACCTTCCTCCTACTCATCCTTAACCTCTGCCTTTATCTCCTCTACTGAGCTGCTTCTCCTCCTCCTGTTTCCTCCATTTTCTCTATTTTGTAGCACTTAACAACAGGCTTCTTTGTTTGAAAATTCATGTAAGTGGCCTTCTCTGGCAGCTATTTCATACAATGAATTATTTTGTGGTGTTTCTGCATAACATTTAAGTCATTAATAACATGAAATACATACACAATCTTAGATATTAATTTCACCTCTTTAAGTTTCTTCAGAGAAAGTTTTAGTGTTAAGCTCTTTAGTGTTTGTACTTGGCATTGTACACATTGTATTCAATACTATGGTTGTTATGCAAGTTATATTTAAGTTATGTTTATATTTTTCTCAGAACCAGTGTCTTCCATACAGACTAAAAATAACAGTGAGCATTACAGAATTGGATCAATTATGAAATCTATACTGACTGTATAAAAACAAATGTAGCTGCCCGAATCTCTGTTACTGTCTTTTAGGCTTTTGCTCCATTGCACTCTTCTCACTGTACCGTGTGACCTTGGTGTTCTTATTAAATCTCACCCTTGCTCCAATAAAATGTGAACACACACACACACACACACACACACACACACACACACACACACACACACACACACACACACACACAGTGTGTATATACACACATACACAGTCATTAGTCAGTGCTGTGTGGGGAACATTGAGCAGAGAATTATGGAAGAGACACAGGGGCTTTCTCAGGCTGAATCAGCATGCTACCTAAATAGAGAGACCCCCCCTCTCTCGCTCGCTCCCTGGGTAAAGGCAGAGGAAGTTTGTGGTGGTAAACAGCAGACATACAGACGTCAGCGTGGCTTGGACGCTTGCTTTGGAATGCTGGGAATTGTAGCCTGTGTGGCGGCCTCTCCTCACACCAATGCCTTTCTTTTGTGTGTGTATGAGCGTATGTGTGTGTGTGTGTGTGTGTGTGTGTGAGAGAGAGAGAGAGAGAGAGAGACTGCATATGGTTTAGTGTTTAAGGTTCCATTTCCAGTCTCTCACATTTATGAATGAATGAAGTTTATTCAGCGGACTGCTAATAGCCAGGGCTTGATGTCTCCACATTGGAAACTGAGTGACATGTTACTGCTGCCGTTTATTTCTCCTGATCCAGGACACACACAGATTCACACATAGAGAACTTTTATTCACTGGCTTAGCATGCAAGAGGAAGGTGGATTGATGCCCGCATTCTCCAGAGCACACAGGAAACTGAGGGATGTAATTTCTCTCTTTTCATGTGAAAATTGCAGAGTTGTCTTGTATACATGTTTGTTCCTTACTCGATCATCTCCAACTCAAACCTACTTTTAATCACCTTAGGCATCTATTTCCACTTTATTTTCCAAGTCAAATAATGTAAACCAGCTTTTTAATATCTCTTTTGTATGGTTTGGACTACCAGCCAGAGCTACTATTCACAAGATTATGAAGAAAGAATTGAAGCTTGTGAATATGACACATCACATTAGAGTTGGGCTGCAGTAACGCGGTGTTTTCCTGATTATTTTGTGCTAAAATAGAAACCTAGCATTTGCCGCTCCAGATTCCTAGTATTATAAAAAGTTACTTCTTACTGCAATTAAAGCTGTTTTTCAGGTATCATTACTGAAGCAAACATTCGAATAAAACCAGTTCAATTCAGTTTACTTTTCATTAAATACAGACAGAGATTTAGAGGCAAAAGGAGAAGTAAAGGACATATAGTACAATGCTGGGAAACTTTTCTATAAGTAATTGGACAGTGGCAATTTTTGTCTTTTTGGCTCTGGACTCCAGCACAGTGGGTTTGAAATGAAACAATGACTATGTGGTTAAAGTGGAGAATGTCAGCTTTAATTTGAGGGAATGTACATTCATAGTGGGTGAGCTCTGTAGGAATTATAGCCCTTACCAAAAGTAACGAAAGGTCAAGTTAATTGTAGAGGCAGCATTTTCATTTTGTGTTTGTTGCTGTTCTTTCTCAATATGAGAAATTCTAAACCATATACTGTAAGCAGGATAATTGTAAAAACATTCAGGATAACAGACAAAACATTTTTTTTCAGCAATATAATGTTGATGCATCCTCAGCCTCAGATCAAAAATCATGGATATCTTTTTATTTTATCGTCTACATTCGCCTCAATCTCTATATTCTCTTTCGCTTGTAATTTTCTTGTTATTTTCAGCCTTCCCACTGTTAGACATTTTCACTACTGTTTTTTTAATTCACATATTAGCATTTAAATTTACATTTAAACAGTGTTGTGGTCCTGGGTTTCATCCTAAACTCTAGTTACTTTCTAGCTCAACTTTCCTCTATATATTGTAGTTTCCTCCAGTCTTTCGCTAAAAGAGAAAAAATACTCCAAAAAAAACCCCTTAACACATAAACAGCATGTACTGTATAGCGACACAGATCACTGAGTAAGATCACACAAATAAAACATAAAACACAAATCAAAACATACTAGGGGAAATAGTTATAAATGACCAATTAAAAGGGGGGCACACTGGTTTAGTGGCTTAGTGGTTAGCATGCTTGACTCACATCTTCTGGGCTAGTGGTTTGATTTACTCTTCCATTCTTTATACACAGTGTTTGCTTGTTCTTACTGTGCATGGTGGGTTTTCTCTGGGTACTCTGGTTTCCTCCTCCTGTAGAAAGACATGTGTTGTAGGCTGAGCTGCATCTCTAAATTGTCTGTGAATGTGTGTGTAATTATGTGATTGTACCTGGTGATGGGTTGGCACACTGTCTAGGGTGTGACCTGGGATGGCTCCAGGCTCCCAACGACTGTGTGTAGGATAGGCATTCCAGGAAACGGATGGATGGATAGATGGATGGATCGGATGGATGAACCCAGTTAATTTACATGATATCACAGATTCATCAGCAACAAAATAAACAGTCGTTTTTCCACAGAACCTGCAGTTTGGCCTCTTATAGATTATGTTTACAAGGAATTTTTCATTCGTCAGAAAAAATGTTGACATGCATGGCTTATATACTAGAAAAAAGTTTGATAGACGAAGACAAATATCCAGCTTGGTAAAATTTTGTATTAGCATAGTTAGAAGTGAACACACACTGAGAGTGTGCAGAATGTGCTGTGGACAACAACATTTACTTTCATCTCCATCTTCCTCCTCACTGATATGAATGACTCATGCCTCACCCAAATCGTCTCCAATTAAATGATGCATGGATAGATCAGCATATTTTCCATCCAAGGGTCAACATCAGTTAAATTACCACACAACACCTGGCTCTGTTCTGCGTTGTCCATCAATGCATTTTTTTATTGTTATAAAAAGTTGACATGTTTTGTCTCAGCAAAGAAGGTTGGTTGCATATGTATCTTTATGCAGATGTCATCATATATATGTTTGGGATTGATGTTGTAATAAGATGGATATGTTTGGAGACCCTAAACCCAATAAAATGTTAACTCAAGATGTGCCTAAAAAAACAACGGCCATTGACAGGCAACTTTTCATTTCAATAGCATGTCTTTGCCTTAGTACGAATTTGTATAAATAAATATGAATTGTCAAAAGAAAGATCATTCACTCACCAAAAAGTAAGAAATAAGAAAAGCAGTCATATATGGTGGAGATAATGATTAATGAATTTAGGATGTAAGAAATACAATGTTGGCTGTAAGTTATACAGTGTTACTTCATTTTGGTTAGCAAACAGCATGAAAAAGCTGGCATTGAGTTTGAAGCATGACATTAATAATTTAGCTTTCTGGGTAGAATTTTGCATTTTTGAGTTTATATGGTACACACTGTGAACAAAAAACTTAGCAAATACACTGCTTCAAGCCTATGCAATGCAGTACAATTGTATGAAGAGTTACAGACATATTTATACAGACACTTTTTTGGTAAGTGCCTAGTTTTGGACCATACATGTCTGCAGTATAGATTAAAGTTGATACTTTTTTTGTTTTTCTTTTCCTCAGAAAGACAATTGTCTAGAGTAGTTTAGATTAAACATGCATTCAAATACAAATATAACTGCTGTTATAAAGCTGTTATAAACTGCCAAAAATTAATATTGCTACAATTAGTGCTATTTACACTATTTGAAGAGCATGGTAATAAAACAGATAGTACTAGTACCTTCACTGCACCACGATCTGGGGCTTAATCTTGATCAGAATGAATTTTGATCTCCAGCATAAAGCTGCTACCGCTTATCCGATCTATTCTCGGGTCACGGGGAGCCTGTGCCTATCTCAGGCGTCATTGGGCATCAAGGCAGGATACACCCTGGACGGAGTACCAACCCATCGCAGGGCACACACACACTCTCATTCACTCACACACGGACACACACTACGGACAATTTAGAGATGCCAATAAACCTACAATGCATGTCTTTGGACTGGGGGAGGAAACCGGAGTACCCGGAGGAAACCCCCGAGGCACGGGGAGAACATGCAAACTCCACACACACATGGCGGAGGCAGGAATTGAACCCCCAACCCTGGAGGTGTGAGGCAAACATGCTAACCACCAAGCCACCGTAAACCCCCGCCCCCTCCCGCTTCTGAAGATAATAATATATAATAAATATATTCAAATGTCACCATATTTAGATTACAAAATGTGATGAATGTCATGCCTGTTATCACACTCATTTCTTATTCATGAACAATTTTTAAATATTTGATTTGATTTTTTATTTGATTTGATTTGATTTGATTTGATTTGATTTGATTTGATTCGATTCGATTTGATTTGATTCATCTTTATTGCTCTTGCAGATGGGTGCAAGGCAACAAAATGTAGTAACAGCAGGGATGAGTCAAATGTCACTGTTGGTGTGTTTTAACCCAATTTCTAAAAGTTCCTGTCGGCTATATGATGTTAAACTTAGACAGTTCTGTATGAACAGACCAACTATGAGTAGGTAAATAACTACTAATTTGCTGATTCTGGGTAGAAACAAAGCCTCACGTTGTGCATGTGCCGCCATCTTGGTCTTATATTTGAACAGATTTCTAATAATTCAATATGATTTCAAGAAGGTAGTGAACATTGGTCATAAAAAATAGCTTATGTATTTGTCCCATATGACCAAGGGCCAGAAAAGTCAAATGTGAACACACACCCACACACACGAAAGTCATATGATCACACACACACTGTGAAAGTCATACCCATACATATTGAAAACCTAACATACATAACAGACATATACACACATGACAAGCTTGCATTTCTGTGCAGGCTGAGCATGATGCACTTTGCAATATCCTGAGCAAACAGTCTGCTCTAGACTTGTTTGAATATAGTATTTCCTTGGCAACTGGAGATATAGCTCAGGCAAAATTCAATCTCTGAGAGGCAACAGTGGACTTCCTGCTCAAATTTACTGATGGGGGAATGAGGGAGAGGGAGCAGGGCAGAGCATAATTGGACTCAGAAGTAAATGGGATTATAAATGTATTTCATTCAGAGAGAGAGAGAGAGAGAGAGAGAGAGAGAGAGAGAGAGAGAGAGAATAACTGCTTTAAGTTTTTACTTATCTTAAGTAATACATAATTACAGAATGCAGCAGTAACTTAACTGACCTAATGTTTTTAAAGTGACGTGTGAGCCATAAATGATATGTGCAAGACTCGTCTGTAACATATTTCTTTTCATTTATATTATAACATTATTAGAACCTGTGCTAATGAGAGAGTCATGGTGGCCATGTCTTTTACTTTTTTGAAATTGCTGCCATTTGTAAAAAAAAAAAAAAAAAAAAAATAAAAATCTTAACAAATACTGCTTTTTAGTAATAATATAACTAGTATGTGTAGAATTGTTTTTTGTAATAATACTATAAGTCATGATCATATTTCAACAGTGTAAACATATCAACTTTCATCATAGCAAGCTATTTCAAATAACTACAACAGTCCAAAAGTGTTTGAGAAGTAATTACAAAGACTGCTTCTTTGATGACCATGTGGCTGCATGAATGGGTTAAGTGATGGAGAAGTGAGTGACCAAAGCTCTGCAGGCCAACTTCATACAAACTCAAGGCTTACAGGTTTTTACTTGAATTGGGAGAGGACAGAAAAAGTAACATGTCTTCAATATTTGCTCAGCATAATTATTTGATTCAGCTCAGGAAGCTTTTAACATGTAGGCCTGATAAATCTCCGTAAGAGAATATTAAAAAAACACTTCCCCTGCTCATTACTGTAATCAAACTAAATCATTTAATAAACTCTGCTGAGTCCAAGAAAAGCAGCACAAATCATTTGGGTCTGTGCTGGATAGGGTTTGACTCCAGTGAGTCGATTCATTAAAATGCTTTCAAATTCATTTTAAGACTTTCCTTTGTTTCACATGCACATATGTAATTGTAGTTACATATATTTTTAGGCAGCAGTGTTTCAAAGTAGTCCAGCTTCATACACAGCAAAACAGGCAAAATAAATTAATAGTGTCTCATACTGTTTAAATAAAGCATCCTGAACTTGAGTACAAGATGAATGAAACGGTTTACTCCACCTAATTTGTACAAATTCCAGCAAAATTCTAGCAACAACAACATCTGTCTATCAACAAGGAGCCTCATGAGTACTAGCTTGTGAGCTCAACTTCCCGCAGTAGGAAAATATAGACAAATGATCTGAAGCTGGTTTGGAGCTGGGCTGAGAGACTGTGTTTTATTTGGGTTTCTGTTTCCGCTCTACTGTGCAGTGTATTAATGCAGTAGTCTAACATTGTAGTAATCCTATAAATACATGTAATCTCTTAGAAATGATATTTTAATGCAATTTTAAACACTGCATATTGCAAGTGATTAAATCTGACTTGCTTGGGCAGAAAAACAGAACTGAACTTATCCAGGAATCCAAAAAAAGATGGCTTTTGTGTGTTTTGTGTATTAAATGCAGGTGAATGTTAGCTATTCAGTTACAAGCTATCATGGAGATCTAGCCATGGGTTTAACTTTATATCCAGTGATTAAATGATGATTCTGAATAAAGACATAAAAAGCAAACAAACAAAACAAATAAATGGAACGGAAACAGACCTTCATGCTCATTTTTTCTTGTCTCAAAACTGATGTCAAGACATGCCACTTAGGAAAAAAATCAACCTTTTGTCCACAATCCCATTAATCCCGTTTTAATCAGCAGCACATACCGATGCAGCTTGAATGCTACTAGGAAAACGTTTTTTTTTTTCAGATTGCAAAAAATCTTTCTGCAAATCGGATATGGCAAAAAAACAGATTTGAGCTGTTTGTCTGAACATTGCTTTAGGAGAAGAAAACCATTCAGTATAGCAACCGTTCAGTATAGCAGTACTCATTAGCATGAAGATAATTACTGCTCTGGAGGAGAGGTGATTACCTCCTCTGTAGTACACTGAACGCTGGTATTCATTCCAGCTCGATGTAGGGAGGATACATTTTTTTTACGGGCACCAGCCACTAAAGTGAAAGCAGGTTAAAGGGCGCAGGATTACAGGGTAGTACAAATGGCCTTAATGTTAGGCTTTGAGAGCAGTTTGCAAAATGTTGACATTTACTTGAACTCTTGAACCACTTTGTGAGGCCCGGCTCTTTTTGTACACTGTCATGAAAATGCACACAGACACACACACACACACACACACACACACACACACACACACACACACACACACACACACAAAAAAGGAACTGCTACCATGCAGATCTATTCTCCTTGTGTGAGGGCTTCACACAGGTATACTATAAAACAGTGTTTATCCGTAGAACAGTGAGAAGCCATCAGGAGCGAGACAGTCCAAATGGAGCCAGACACTCTAAACAGTGGGAGCAATGGTCCAATCACAGGCTGTAATTTCAGTGCATTTATCTAATTTCCTGCCTGCTTTGTTTTACCCCAGAATAACGGGGCAAGAAATGGGAAAGGACTACAGATAATGGGGGATTCTGACCCTGCGCTGAGAAAGCTGATGATTTGTGGTGACATGGCAGAAAACTCGGGCAGCTTGTGGTTCATTAAAAACAAGACTGGAGACGGTAATGCCACATGCTAGTGCTGGATGCACTGTGATTTCACTTTAAAGAACATTTGGTTAGGCTAGGAATGGAATCATAGCATGGGAAAACAAATCCAATGAGCTACTCTTGAACAAGTGATGAATGGAGTGCATTTGATGAGAAACCATAAAGAATAAAGTAATGCGAGCTAGTTGTTGAAGAGCTGAAAAATGAACTGATTCTTCTAGTTTTATATATATATATATATATATATATATATACATTAAAGACATCATTTTCTTAGGATAATCTTTAAACAGTAAAACATATTTTATGTCTGGAGCATAAAATATAATATGTAATAGTCAGGTTAAAGAGCTCTGTTTCAGAGAAATAAAAAAAAAAAACAGAACAGATGAGAATAGAGAAGTATTCCATTGTGGGCTTATTATAATATCATCTTCAGTGCCTTGGAAACAAAAGAAACAACCACCATATTCAAAACATCTGTGGTCAGGAAATACAGAATGGCATTTTGTTTCGACTCCTTCCAGACATTCAGTAGGCATTAGAAAAGAGAGCTTGTGCTAAATATTATTTAGACATAATTTATTAGCATTGTGAAAAAGACTTTCAAGCTTGCATGTTATTATTTAAGATTGGCATTTTATTGCCTGAGTTAAACCACACTAGATAAAACTGTTTGCAGAGTAGTCATTCGCTTAAGGTTTGTAGAATGAGTCTTTTCAACAAAGAAAAAGCCAGTTTTGACAAAAAGTGTGTGTGTTTTGTGTGTGTGTATGTGTGTGTATGTTGTATGAACCCATCCTTTCATAAATAACCCATAAGCATTGTGCCTTTCTTTCAGACTCAAGCATTTCCTTCCACAGCCCTATTTCTGTGAGCTAAGCTTGGAATTAGTTTCAGAAGAGTTCGGAAAGCATGCAATTACTGAGCATTTGTTTGCCGGGTCTGAAATTAGAGTAACTCAACCTCACATTTATCCTGCCATACTGTCCTACACGCAGCCTGTGTCACTGTACTCAGTGGAGACACTGAGGCTGTGTGTGTATGTGTGTGTGTGTGTGTGTGTGTGTGTGTGTGTGTGTGTATGAGAGAGAGATATGACATATGACATGACATGACACTTAAGTCTGTGTAAAAACTTCATTGAGCTATAAAGTGTCGTAACTGAATTTTATGTCAACAAAAACTGTCACGTGACTCAGGTGTCAAAATCTAAATAGAGAATAAACAGCCCTTATGGCAGCTGAGATTGGTATAATAAACTTTTCTAAGGTATTTCTAAGACTTTAGAAATGTTTACGTAGCATTATGGCAATTGCCAGGAACGGCTTAAGTATTTGTTATATTAGAAGCACTATAAACACTACTGTTGGGTGTCCATATAAATTTCTAAATGAGCTTCTGTCATAGTAGCTCACTGACTAGTTATTTAATTATTTGTGGCCTTCTTTCTCAACAAATTACCTTTTTTAAAAAGATTTTTACTATGCTGATTTCATTTATTTATGTTTCTTGATCATTGTATAAGAATACATTTTGAATAGAGTATGTTTTTATTATTTAACGTATTAAAGTCTTCTGAATTTCATTGAAATAAACATTCAATAATTTAAATTATAAATCTAATTTTCATTCCATTTGTTAATTTCATATTTTCAAAGATATGTCTGATATCAGGCTTTGCTAGTTAACAATGAAAATATCAGAATGCACATACAGCAATCCTATTTGATTTTTACTAATACTTTTATAATACCAGGGCTACACTTCCTGCTCCCATGGCAGCATAACAGATCAAAAGATCTGTATCATTCCTTTTGCTTCTCCAACTGAACATGGCTGGACATCAGTAAGGCTTAACTTTTTCCTGACGTTGCTTTTCCTTGTCGCCAATAAGATCTGGCCAGAATTTCTGACTTCCCCCTGGGGAAAAGAAGAAGGAATTGAGAAAAGAGATTTGATGAAACAGACAAAGTTGTGTCAATGTAGAGGACAAGATACGAGCTAGCTGGACACAATACATGCCCTGACTTCATTTAGTGCTCCCTCAGATAACATCAGGACTTGAACCCGTGCCAGAACTCTGGACCTAGAGAAAGACAGAAGGAAAAAGATGACTAAAGTATAAGCTGTCATGTGCTGAATGTTATATGTAACAACTGTTCCCCATTCTCAGTTACTATAAACAGTGTACAAGATGTGCAGCATCGCTGAATGGTTCTCATTAGCACAGAGAGTTGTAATGTTCTGAATTAGCACAGGATATCCTGCAAAATCACGTTTGGATGGAGGCCATGCCGGTTTTTGTGGGTTAGGTCTAAACCTGTCTGCTTTTTTTTTTTGGCCATTTAGGCCTATATCTTCACCTCTGCCTTTCCCTATCCAGCTATAATCTTTCTATCTTCACATTTTATGATGGTATGTGGGATTTATTAGGGAGAAATTTCCATGCAGGCTGACACAGGAAGGAAGTGATTTACCTGAGAGATCTGGAACCACAGCGTTTTAATTGTCTATCTGAAACACTGGTATCTGAAATGTGTCAGGTTACACTTCCATTTGTTTTGTTTTTTTTCTGATAGGATGATTAATGAAAAGGAAATGACCGATTAAACAATGGAAGAGCTTGAGTTTAATCTCTGTGTGGTAATTTCAGGTATTTTCAAGAATTTTGCGAAAGAAATTTGGACAGTCCTGTTTTCTCTGAAAAACTGCCTTTAATTATCGGCAAACAAACAACAGATGTTTCATCTTAGTCAATTTTTAAAGAACTCAAACTGATAAAATACTACAGTGTAGTAAGATTAAGAAATATTATAATCTTTAAAGTGCTAATTGCTAGATAAATACAATGTCAGTGCAGTAACACGTTCAAGTTGGAATAATAAAACTTAATTCCCATCATCCCCAAATCTTCCACTTGATGAGAATGTGAAATTAATTCAAGTAAAAACAAACACGGTTAAAATCACTGTCTAATAAATGCAGCCAGTGTTTGTATAAAGTTTATTTGTTCAGAGAATTAAACATTCCCTACAGTTTTAGACCAAAGGATGCCTACATAACTTTCTAACTGTGATGGCAACTACAGTATAAATGAGCGTATATACTGTACAAGGTCATAACAGTGCGATTCTGTAAATATTGCACTATTATTGCTACACTTGATGCCTTTATAGATCTCTTTCTCTCGCTCTCTCTTTTACTCTGCTGGGCATTATAGTTAATCGCATTATTGTCCTCCTCTGTGAAAGGCTCCAGTAGTTGGGCAGATAAAAGGACCGTTTGAGGCCCCTGGGGTCCTGACAGGCTGGGATCAAAGGAGCGGCTGCTTAACCTGAGCAACGTTGCTTTGATACCAGACACAGAAAGAAAGACAGAAAGGGAGAGAAAGAGAAACCAAGAGAGAGTTATAGGGATGACAGTATTTCATCCAATGTTTCAGCAGGTATCTTGGTTTACCTGCAGCCTCTCTTTCTTTCTCTTCTCCACTGGGGGCAAACCTCACGTCACCTTATTCATCCTTCACTTCTCAGGTCCCAAATGTCCTCATAGATTTCTGAGTTGTGATACGTCTCAGATACTCAGGTAGTGCCAATTTACATACAAACAGGATTTATGAGGCGTGAACTGTTATCCTGTTTTAATAAGACGTCTATGCTGACACAGATCAGCTGGTATTGATAAACCTTGTCCGAATGGGATTGATTAGCAGGGAACAGATGGAAAGAGAGGATGTGAGAATGTAATCCCTTTAAGCATACACGAAATACACATGCTGTCTGTTACTCATTAATTGTGTACCTGCAAAGAAAGAAGATTGGTAATGCCACCAACAGGCTAGACAAGGTAAGTGCAGATGATAACACACGGAGTTTGAGGCAGCACGTCTCCTTCCTACGTTAACTGCTGAGCTGTTGCACTGATAGGCATCTTTGCGGCAGGTAAAAGAACATGCAGTTCTCATGCACAAGATAATAAAGCTCTCTTTTATTTCCTTGTAGTTCAAGAGGCACAGAAAATTCTGATTTTGATTTAGCTTCTCTTTCATAACATCTTTTCTCTCTTTAACCAGCTTTTCTCATTTAATTTCTTTTGCCATAATGGACGTCTAGTACTAAGAACTTGCATAAATCTACATAAACATTTATAAATACTTTTTAGATAATAATTACAAATTAGATAATAATCTTGATGTCAAAATGACATAACTCATTCAAGTCAGTGATTTTTATGATATACGATTATTATGATTATATTATTCTAGATGTTAATATATGTGATCTGACCCATCAAACATAAAAAACACTTAATCCATTACAGGTTTGTAAAAAATATATGCAATGACACTCTGTCATTATAGTGTCATGACATCATTGACAATTAATGCAATTAAAGTCTACTGATGGGTCAGAACTGATTATACATAGCTCAGGCATTGCAATTTGACAGCATTGCTGTAAATATTAACAACTTTTTAATATTAACACCTGCTTTAACAGCTTCTAGCCAAATCCAGATTGAAGAAAAATTGATGCTTAGCTAGGATTGTTTTCAAATTACACACAATTAAAACACTGAAGATTGTTTTAGTGTATATTAGTGGCTCACTGGTGGATTGAAGGGGGCCACTGAGCTAAACCATCAATCCCTCAACTACTCAGGTGTAGCCAAAGCTCTTTTCTATAAATAAAATTCACAAATAAAACCATCAAGCAATGATTAAAAATGTAAATGTGTACATAGAACTCACATCAATTACTAGAGAAGGCAGCATATGAAACCAGCACCAAATAAATGAATGGATCATTTTATTAATATTTAATTCCACATTTCATATATCACATTTACATTTGTACTCATTTAGCTGATGCGTTTATCCAGAGCTGTTGACTAAAGCTGAGTAGTTAAGAGTCTTGCTTTAGGGTTCATCAGTAGCAGCTTGGAGATGATGCTTATTTTATTTTTTTTTGTAAATGTGGCTGCTGAATGATGCCAAGCTAATTTGTTTGTTGCTCTAAATATCCAGAACATTTAACACATTTCTGCAGCATAACAGCTCTGTCCTTTGACTTGGTCACATTTACAAAAATTTACTGCTCAATACAGGATACTGATACTGAACAATACACGGCATGTTGGATTGAATTGCTGCAATTCGCGCTAGACTTCACATGCCACTGGAATGCGACTTCACTGAGACGGTCTTGGATCAGAAGCAACTTTAAATCAACTTTTGCTAAACTTTATTTAAGTTTATATAAAGCTCTCTGCCATACGTCTGACGTCACTTTCCTTACGCATAATCCTCTTTGGCTGTTCTAGATTAGAACTGTATTTCACAAGCTAAATTGTAGATTTAGCTCATAGATCTTCATTTACCTTTTAAAGAGATTCTTCGGTCTGAACTTCTAAGCCCTTTGAATCTTTGTATACCCCATTCCATTTCTTCTCTAAGAGATAGTTTGCGAAAAGAATGGGCATGGTGAGTATTGTGACTGAGCGGTGAGGTATTGTTTCACTTTTTGAGAAGAAGCTTTACTTGGTGTGTACGGAGACACAAAGACATATCATAAGTGTACACACACCGAGGACTTACACAGAATTATTTTCAGAGGCCCAAGGGCAAACAGTCACTCACAAAATTACCAAACCACACACTAAGATGTTTAAACAAAAACACAGACTCACTCCCATGCTCTTTAAAAAACCTTTTAGGCCATTTTATTAGCAAACTCTTCATGGACATGCATATGACACACCCTGCACAGACATGTCCACAGAGTCCGCATGTACACTTTTAACAGAAAGTAAATATATCCAATCCCCAAGCGTTTGCTCATGCGGCACTTAAACAATGACGGTTAGTGCTCTGCAATTTACTTTTATTGGGCTTTTAGCTGCATTAGTATTGGGAAACGTAACATGTTTATTCTTCACATTCATGTCCTGTCCAAACAGTTCTGAAATTCAAGGGTTGTTTAATGAAAACTTTCTGTTGACTGGGAATTACATGATAAGTAAGTTCTGATTTAAAGGATATTATTTTATGTGTATAAAGAAAAAAAAACAACGACAAAAATTGTCAGTAAATTCTAATATACTCTGTATAAGTTAGAGGGAGTATAATAAACCACAAGAGGATGAAATCTAATATGTGGGAAAGTTATTTGTAATGGTAGATTAAGACTACTATAATTTTTAAGAGCAACAGTTATATAAATATCTACAATATCCGTAAGAACCCTTTTTTGACACATTTCCCTGTACTGAGAAAAAGAAAACAAAGCTTATTTACTCAACACTCCCTTATAATGGAAGTGTATGAGAATTTGGCACAGTTGAAATAAATTTATGTGAAGCAAAAAACATTTTTAAATATTCTTCCTCTTCTTCTTCACTTCATAGATTAATTAGATGCAACATGTGCAATGCATAGTGATAATAGGTTTCAAAATATTCCAACATATTAATGGATATCTGAAGGTTTAAGCCATGATATAAACTATATTAAAACTGTATAATGTACAGTATCATTAAACAGCATAAATGATGTGTCTTCATGACACGATGAACATACATGACAAGCCTCTTTGTTAAGTCCATAGAGTATTACACTCTATTACATCATATACAATAAAGCAAACGTTTAATCAGCATGGTTGCCTGTATTGTTCTTGTCAAAACCATTGCTTTTGTACTGAGAATTGGCATGAGTAAAGTCGATACAGAACACATATCGGACTTCTCTCTGCTCACAGCATGGCTCATAAGATGCATGTGGGCATGTCTATTTTTTTCTTGTGTATATTGAGGAAGAGAAGGACAAATCAGCATGTGGGTGTGTTTTGTCTCTTTTTACTCTTTTGAGACCTGTGGAGAGTTTGACATCTGCCCTTTCTTTTCTGTTCTCACTCTAGTGGCTAAATAAATAAGTGCAATCATCCTATGTTCATCCGGCTGTATGATCTTGACTGAGATGTAGTGACAAATCTGGTGCAGATGAGCCCTTCTACAAGATAAATAATTGGGATTTATTAATCATTTTATTAATTATTAGTAACAATGATGTTTATGGCATTCATTTTGAATAATTATTAAGAATGATATATTCCTTGTGCTAAAATGATAAGGGAAACTACAATTGGAAGTTTATAATTAAGAAGCTCACTCACACTTTGAGGGTAATTGGGTCAGTTTCTCAGTTTTACATAATGACAGTGCAGTAGGTTATGGGGTTAGTGCTCTCCTTCAAAACATGTCGAGACACGTGGCAGAGCTTGATGGCTTAAAATGATGTTTTGACAGTGAAAGTGTGTGCAGGTTTCATCTGCTTAGATTGTTTGAAAAGACAAAACCTACACACACAAAGAGACTGACATGAGATTAAAAGCTGTAAACGACTGTATACTGTAAGTAAAAATGAAAAATGTATAAAAATGTAAGTGAAAATGATTTATGAAACTTAAATACATCTAGATCTACTAGATTCCCACTCCATTTACAAGACCTTTGCCATGACCCTTAACCTGAGCAACTCCTAACCCAAACACATCCTGGATTGAGTTTCATGTTTATTAGACTAGGGAAGGGAGAGAGAGTGAGAGCGAGAGAAAGAGAGAGAGAACACAGATAGAGGGAGGGAGGGGGAACACAGATCAAACGTACTGTCCTAAATGTCCACAGTCACGACTGTGCTGTTTGAAGCTGTATGACTCGCTTGCTCAAGCTGCAGTACTCACTCACACACTCACTTCAAAGAGGGGGAAAGTCGTCTGCCTCTTACATCCTGCCAACATGCAGACCACCAGGGGAAGTGAGAGATCGAGAGAAGAGAGAGGAAGAGAGAGATGGCAGCAGAGATTTGCCTGTCGGGGGCTTTTGAAAGGAAGAATGAATGGATCCTGTTCAGAGGCCACTGATAAAGAGTGTAAGGGGCACCGGAGGGGGCAGCTGTGTTATAGGAAGGAGGAAGTCCGTTTTAGAAAATAGCCAAGTTGCGTTTGTGTGTATGTTTCTTTTTTAGGTGTGTTTATAAATATAAGGTGTGTTAAATTATAAATGCTAAAAACCACTGCATTAGTTTGATCTACATCAAAGATGCGTTCATAAAGATGGCTAGCACATGAAAACTACAAAAAAGTGTTTAGAAATGTAGTATAATTTGCAGTCACATTTCACTTAAGTGGGTAATGCCCATATAGATTTAAATACATGCCCTAAATATAATTATCATTTAATTTTTATGTAAATGTAATCTAATAAAAAGTTATTGTACAAAGACACGGTGTACAAATCTGAAGTGGATGTATACACTAAAAGTACATTAAATAACAACATTATCTATCTATCTATCCATCCATATCATCCATCCATCCATCCATCCATCCATCCATCCATCCATCCATCCATCCATCCATCTATCTATCTATCTATCTATCTATCTATCTATCTATCTATCTATCTATCTATCTATCTATCTAGTTGATGGATGCACCTCTGTGGTTCATGAACACCTTGAACAATACTTTCTCCTAACGGAGTTGGAGAACATTTTTAATGATGTCTTCTATGAAGCCTTCTCTGCTTCTTCACAGAATTATCATAAATAAAGCTCAATGATGGCATTATTAGTTTTCTGAATGAAAAATTAATATTAATTATTAATTATAAATATTATTGTGTTATGAAATATAAAATCTCTGTTGGTAATCAGGGTGTGTATAACTGTGTGTGTATGTGTGAGTGTATGTGTGTGTGCGTGTGGTGGGGTTTTGGTGGTGGTGGGGTGAATGATAGATTGTGGGGTACGTCTCCGTCCTTCTTCTCTCTCTCTCTCTCTCTCTCTCTCTCTCTCTCTCTCTCTCTCTCTCTCTCTCTCTCTCTCCCTCTCTATCTCATGCTCTTTCATTCTCTGCACGTAGGATTTAATCTACTCTCACCCCTGGTGTTTTCAGAGAGATTATATCTAATAAGTCAGTTTCCTGCTGTTAGTAAGCCAGTCTGCTTCAAATATCTTTTTTCTCAGTCTATGAGGAAAGATGACAAATGACAGAAGTAGAACAAAACGAATCTATTACATTTTATTATTTCTCTGAAAGTCACAAGGCTTTTATTTTTTATTTTTTGTTAAATACTGTTCTTGGATATTGGGCATAATAATAGTGATGTTGAGCATTTTCCTTTGCAAATTATTTTGGCTGCATTTTTTCTTTAGATTTTAGTACCACTCCTAAATGTCCTTTGTCATAATTATGCTGCTTGGAGCTATATGAGTCGCTCCCTCATGCTTCAGCATGGGGAGAGAGAGAGAGAGGGAGAGGGAGAGAGAGAGAGAGAGAGAGAGAGAGAGAGAGAGAGAGAGAGAGAGAGAGAGAGAGAGTGAGAGAGAGAGCGGAAGTGGAAAAAAGAGGGAAAAATGGCCTTCTGTACTAGGAGTGGCATCTCAAACCCAATTCTGTTCAGTTAAACGAGTCTCCAGGAGTCTTCTCATCCTGTTTCCATCCTTCTGCTCCTAACTCCCATTACTGCTCACAACTCCCCCTCTCTCCCTTAACCTCTCTTCAGCCCTCTGCTTTATCCTGTTGTCCTGGCAACACGGACTGTAGGGAACTTTGGTTAAGAAGTGGTCCCTCGTTGACAGACATTACTTGGGTTGGGCCTGGACTTTTAGATTCCTCTGAGTTACAGAAATGGCCATAAACACACTCACACATAACACACTTACCTACACTGGCACACAGAATGACATAACTTCAACAAAAGTCCCTTTAATGGTATCATATGTTGCTTCAGGCTTGGAACAAGAGACAAATAACTGGAGCGTAGAAGTATTCATAACAGAACATCATTGAAAAGAAGAACAAACAATGCGCTTAGATGAACGAAAGAAACTCAGCACTGGTAAACAGAAGTCGAAAAGTCTCTTCACCAAATTCATTAATTCCAGAGCTAGATTTCGAAATGCATAGAAAAAAGCTTCATGTAGTACCCTAAAGGTGTTTCCCATTTGTTACTCATAAAATTCAACTTGGTTGAAAAAAATAGATCAAAACTAGGATCTCTTATTTTAATTCTTTCTGACAGAATTGAAGTTCTATTACAAGTGTGTTGTGTAAAAGTTTCTGCTCAGATCTCAGCTCAGACGTACAGAAATGTATTAACTACATAAATATATTTCCTAATCATATCAAATACTTCAATATTTGCTGTGTGAAAACATGGTCAGTCTAACTAAAGCATATTCTGAGAAATTATAAATTATAATAGCGGAAAAAAATGACTTGTTAGTGTGTTCTCTCCTACACATTTATGGTGCATTCTGAGAATACATACAATACACACATATACATCCTGTACAGAGGGACATTTTCTAGTGGGTTGCTTTAGGCTGCTGTTTGTAGTTCTTCCCAGCTAGAGGTTAATATTTGTACAAAAGCCTCTGTGTGCTGACCCGACTAACAGCTTGGTTCAGTTCAATGTTAAACATTCCGGAGAATTCCGGCTTTCCGTCTCTTGATCAAAAGTCGCATTAATATGCCATGTTTTTTTTATTTAGAGTTTGACCTTCCTGTCTGATTTTATCACCTGACTCCTATGAAGGACCTTTGTGTCTCGGCGTGTCCCTCCTGCAGGCTACAGGTGGTATAGTAAACAGTGCCGTCCACTTCTTGTCGGATGCCAGGCCCAGGATGTGGGGAACAAAGTCGACAGAAAGGAAGAAGGAAATAAAAGGATGCTAAGTGAATATGTGGAAGTGTGTAGGCCATTTTTGGCTGGGATGTAAGTGTGTATCTGTGTGGCATCTGTGAGTTTCACACACTAAATCACAATAATAAATGGTGTCTGTGTTTATGTCTCTTCAGTATACACCCACACACAAAAAAACACACAGCTAGGGGCAGTGAATAGCCACACACTTCATCCCTAAAGGTTTGTGTCTAGGAGAAAGAGAGGTTGCGTGTATGCATTTATGTGTGTGCGTGTGTGTGTGTGTGTGTGTGTGTGTGTGTGTTTAGTCAGTGAATGAAGAAGAAGACAGGCGCCACTGTTTATTGTGTGCATGTTTGAGGAGTGTCGCTAAAGTCTGAAAAGAGAATAAATGCCTTAGTGACACACACTGAATGCAGTGCAGTGTATTCTGCCCACATAAAGCCTGGCTCTCAGACGGGTATTCAAAAACCCTGCATTATGTATATGTGTGTCCGCTTCTGTCAAAATCAGTTTGTAGATGGACATACAGCCTTTTATTGTGTGTGTGTGTGTGTGTGTGTGTGTGTGTGTGTGTGTGTGTGTGTGTGTGTGTGTGTGTGTGTGTCTGTGTGCGTGTGTGTGTGTGCGTTTTTGCTTTCAAGCAAACTTTCCTCAATGTCAAAATTAAAACCATACACACACTTCACACACACTAACACCTTCAATTAGTGACACACTGAACAACTACAAAATGTACTAAATAACTTGATTATAATAAATAAATGCAATAAAGCTTGAAAACATGCCATGATAAATGCAGTATGTATTCTAGAATGTTAGAAAAACTTACAATATATTGTAGCAGTCAGCTACTATATATTATACTATATAATATATAGTAGCTGATATTATACTATATTATACTATAGTCAGCTATATGTGGTTGGAATGACAATAAAAGCTTCTTGACTTGACTTGAGCATATCCTGCACTGGAGATGGATCAATAAAGGATGTGCATTACATTGTTTATTACACATCCGGAATTGTTTAACCACATTACTCTACCCCATCATTCTTCCCTTTCTTAATTTTTTTTTTTAATTTAGGAATGAAGGAAATATCATGCTTTTATAGCAGCACATGGCATCAAGTTTTTTTCCTTACTTGTAAGACATTACAAGTAATATTCTCAGCACATTATAATATTTCTGGTAAGCCAGAGCTCTGTATACCCACTGAACCCTTTCCTCCCTGTCAGCACACTGTTTTAATTATTACTATAATTTTCCTTCCATTTTTCTGAGGTTTGCTCCACTTCACTTGCTTTCCCACATGGGGCAGTAGCCAGTACAACATCCGCTGCAACACCAAGCTTCCATGGCTCATTTTCCACGACGTCTTTCCTCTGTTTTGCACCTGTGTGCATTTAACCAGACCTGGGATGTAGTTTAGACTAATTTATACACAATTATCATTTAAAAATCCTCCACCAACATAACTGACAGAATGGTGTTCTTCTTGTAAACAATAAACTCTGTGGTGATCTGTTTATGTGTAGTCCAGCACATTAATAGGAATAAACGTTACGGTCCTTTACATTTACAAACCTTAGGAGAGATTTTTTAGCAGCTATGTGGAAAAACAAATACAGCATGTTTAAGCTTATATTATAAAGCAAAAAAAATGTGGAAGTTAACAGGAGTTATAATGCAAAGGACATAATTAAATCTTTACAGTTATTTCATTAACACAATATTTTAAAGGTACTTACACAGACACATCATAAATGATTCATAAGAGATTTAATGAGCATAAGAATATTTTCTGAAGACATACAGAATGATCAAAACCTGTGTCATGAGACATTTTATGGAGTACATTTCTTGTTTTTATGTCAATGAGTCATTCATTCATTCATTGTCTACTACTTATCCGATCTACTCTCGGGTCACGGGGAGCCTGTGCCTATCTCAGGCGTCATTGGGCATCAAGGTAGGATACACCCTGGACGGAGTGCCAACCCATCGCAGGGCACACACACACTACGGACAATTTAGTGATGCCAATCAACCTACGATGCATGTCTTTGGACCGGGGGAGGAAACCGGAGAACCCAGAGGAAACCCCCGAGGCACGGGGAGAACATGCAAACTCCACACACACATGGCGGAGGCGGGAATCGAACCCCCAACCCTGGAGGTGTGAGGCAAACGTACTAACCACTAAGCCACCGTGCCCCCCCTTGTTGTTTTTAATTATTATAAATTGTAAAAAACTTTAGAGGCCTTAGAGGTGTGTTGTCTCACAGCACATTCATGAGGAATCTGATCTAACGTGTTCATCTGTCATTTTCAGGAGTTGCATTAACTGTTTTATATATCTAGACTTGGGGGAGGGGGGTATCAAAAACTTTACACAAGATACAGAAACCCCAGATGGCTCAAAACTTGGCAACAAGACATAGAGATGGACATGCTTTGGGAAAAATCAGCTTACTGTGTATTGTGAAGTTATGTAATTGTGAAATGGACAAAAGTTCTGATTTTGAATCCTAGCTGCCCAATTAATATAAGAGACATTGACTAGGATGTGTTTTAAAAACATAAAAAGCATGGAAACTTAATTTTGTAAGGAATGAGGATGAGGAGACTCATACATTTCATAATGGGTACAATTTCGAGGGCACTAATAACTGCAGTATGAAACGGGGTATGACTGGTGCTTGTATAGGACAGATGGGGGATCAGCAGCAGTGTGGAGTGCTGCTCTAATCTGCCTCTCTCAGTAAACAGCATGTCAGAGTAATGGCTCTTAAAACAAATGAGTAGCCTGCCGCTGTTGGGGCCCTCCAAAGTGCTTTAACACACATATACAGCATCAGGCAAAAGAATAAGACAGATCAGAGAAGGGTTTCCTTTAAAGGGTTTGCTTTAGCTATTTTCAGCTATGAGGAATAAAACTGAAGACTAGAAATTTCACACATACACACACATTCAGGAATAAATTTTGCACAAATACACAAAGCACTCATTAGTTTAAAGAGTCTGGACTATGCACATGCTACCATTCACACACACATACACATTATTTTAAGGCTCTTAGGAGACAGTCAGACCACCATAAGGTGAAGGACAATCTTCCTGCGTCCCATCTTAAAAATGTGCGTTGTTTTTGGCTGCATGTATCTAGGGAGTAGAGGCAGACACCAGAGAGTCATAGAATCAAGATCGGCAGAACGATAAGGAAGTCAGCAGGAAGGAGACATCCCAGACCCCTCTAGCGCCCAGACTAATGGACTCCCCCAAAACACATATGCACACTATGATTTCCCATGCAGCAACACACACACATTCCTCTCCCCTCTCCCCACCCTTAAATGACAGAGGGACTTTTCATGGTGTGTTTCATTAAAATGAGAAAAATAACTTCAGCAATATCCGATGGCTTGATAAGAGGGTTGAGAAGGGGCCAGGGCTTTGAGAGAGAGCTAGTGGGTTGCAGGCCATCTTGACTTAATTAGTCTATGTGCTCCATTTCACATAAAGTACCTCACAGCTTCTGTTCCTTGAGTTTAGACAGCCTAAAGTCAGCCGCTACCGTGGGCTTGATTAGCACTGACACACAGCCACCGCAGTGTGAATGGTGTCGAGGACAATTTTTGACGCTTGTTAAAGTTCATTTAAAAATGCTTGTTATTCTTCCAAATGTTTACTATAAGAACAAGAAAAATATATATGATCTGTAAATATTCTGCATAAGCTGCACTTGTAAATCTGTAAATGCAGAGCAAATATTTTCGCCAAAATAGTAAAATCATTTATATTTTCCCCTATTGAATGGTTAAGCTGTATAATTAAACTTGTCACTGGAAGCTTAAACATAACAAGGTTTTTTCTCATGCTCTTTTGAAGCCAGTTAGACAATAGACGTTAAACAGAAGTCATGCCTGTGTGTGTGTGTGCGCGCCCTTGGGGAGTGGGCACCATTCTTCATCTGTACACATTCCACTATGTGTGTGTGTGTGTGTGTGTATGTGTGTGTGTGTGTGTGTGTGAGAGAGAGAGAGGGGGGGGTCAATAGACTGGAATTAAGCATTTAATGACAGTTCTATACGTTAGGATGAACAAATAGGTCTGGACAGATGGGACAGGTTGGTGAGAAACGTATGTGTCTCACACTAACAGACAAAACCAGAGCCAGAAAGAGCAGTTAAATGTGTTTCCGACTCTGCTGTTAATCTTTGTCGTTCTTCATTTCCTCAAACTTGACACTTTTCTTTATCTGCTCTGTTTTGCTTTATGATTCTTATTTTGAATTTTATTATTATTATTATTTTAATATCTTAATGATATTCATGCTGTCATGAAATGCATATTTATGTCAATCTCTAAAGTTTTACCTTTTATTTAAACTTCTACAAAACCACTGGTAAGTATAGAATTTGCTTCACTGTTGATTTACTGCTGTTGGCTTTACACTACTGTCACTAAAATGCTTTTATTGGTTTATAGAAATTTTCACTTTAACAGGAGCTTTAGCAATATAAAATTAAATAGAATCATAAGTAGTATATATTTGACAATTTTATAAACATTAAAAATGGTCCATTAATGTATTTTTATTTGTATGTATATTTCTAGCATTTTTCAATTATTAGATATAATTTTTATATGATTTTCTTTTTTAACAACAATAACAACAACAACAACAACAACAACAACAACAACAACAACAACAATAATAATAATAATAATAATAATGTCACAATTACAGCTAATTTCCAATCCATTTCCTTGTTTAGTTAAAGATTGTTTGTACATCATCACATTTTTTTATTTTATACTGAAATAATCTTTTCTGATTTATGTGTTTTTGTTTATTTATTTGTTTATTTATTTGGTTATATGCTCACAATTGGCCCTTTAGCCATCACTGTTTGTTGTGATGTGCTTTACAGATCTTGTTTCAAATATTTCTTTCCATCTTCCTAATGAAATTTGGACCAAAAGCCAAAGTTCAAATAGTTTAGCAATGAGATAAGCGCAGAAAAGCCCATCAGATGAGAGAGAGTGCATATGTTTTTTAACACAGTTTATGAGTTCAAGAATTACTTAAGATGATCTCAACACTATGCTCCTGGAAAGAGAGCCAACTAAATTCAGTAAGAGTGTTTTTTTTTAGCTTGATCATATTAAAAGCAGTAATTGGAGCTGTCATCTTACCTCCTACTATTTTTGAAATAGAATAAGATCTAAATTGAATTTCACGTGAAATATTGAATTGTATATAGAAAGAATCAATAAAGTCAAAGGTCTCAACAACAGCAGCCAAACTTTAGATCTCAGCCAAAATGTGATCTCAAGGTAGGAGACTTATAACAATTTTTATTATATGATTACATTAAGGAAAGGTTTACAATAATACAGCTTCCCCATTACACCTAACAAAAGAGAAAAGAAATAAAGAAGTTTTATATTATATTATATTATATTATATTATATTATATTATATTATATTATATTATATTATATTATATTATATTATATTATATTATATACTTTTATTTGGCTAGGCTAGGTAAAAGAAAAATCCACCTTGAATGCATATTCTTCTTCTTCTTTCGGCTTCTCCCTTCAGGGGTCGCCACAGCGAATCATCTCTCTCCACCTATCCCTATCTTCTGCATCCTCAACACTTGCACCCACTAGCTTCATATCCTCATTAATTCCATCCATATACCTCCTCTTTGGCCTTCCTCTTTGCCTCCTGCCTGGCAGCTCCATGTCCAACATTCTCCTACCAATATACTCACTCTCCCTCCTCTGAACATGTCCAAACCATCTTAATCTGGCCTCCCTAAGTTTGTCCCCCAAACATCCAACATGAGCTGTCCCTCTGATGTACTCATTCCTAATCCTGTCCAATCTTGTCACTCCCAAAGAGAACCTCAACATCTTCAGCTCTGCTACCTCTAGCTCTGACTCCTGTCTCTTCCTCAGTGACACTGTCTCTAAACCATACAGCATGGCCGGTCTCACCACTGTCCTGTACAACTTCCCCTTGATTCTCGCTGATATTTTCCTATCACACAGAACTACCGACACCTTTCTCCACCCATTCCAACCTGCCTGCACTCGCTTCTTTACCTCTTTCCCACACTCTCCATTACTCTGGACTGTTGACCCCAAGTACTTAAACTCCTGTACCTTCTTCACCTCTTCACCCTGTAACCTTACTGTTCCACTTCCCTCCCTTTCATTCACACACATGTACTCAGTCTTACTACGACTGACTTTCATTCCTCTTCTCTCCAGCGCAAACCTCCACCTCTCCAGGTTTTCCTCCACCTGCTCCCTGCTCTCACTACAGATCACAATGTCATCTGCAAACATCATTGTCCAAGGAGACTCCTGTCTGACCTCCTCTGACAACTGGTCCATCACTATAGCAAACAGGAAGGGGCTCAGAGCCGATCCCTGATGCAGTCCCACCTCCACATTGAACTCCTCTGTCTGACCTACAGCACACCTCACCACTGTCCTGCTCCTCTCATACATGTCCTGCACCACTCTGACATACTTCTCTGCTACTCCTGACTTCCTCATACAGTACCACAGCTCTTCTCTTGGCACCCTGTCATACGCTTTCTCCAAGTCTACAAACACACAGTGCAACTCCCTCTGACCATCCCTATACTTCTCCATCAAAATTCTCAGAGCAAAAATTGCATCTGTTGTGCTCTTTCTGGGCATGAAGCCATACTGCTGCTCACAAATTTCCACTACCTTCCTTAACCTAGCTTCCACTACTCTTTCCCATAGCTTCATTGTATGGCTCATCAACTTTATCCCCCTATAGTTACTGCAACTCTGCACGTCACCCTTATTCTTAAAGATCGGCACTAACACACTTCTTCTCCATTCCTCAGGCATCCTCTCACTCTCTAAAACCCTGTTGAACAAACTAGTTAAAAATTCCACTGCTGCCTCTCCTAGACACTTCCAGACCTCCACCGGGATGTCATCAGGACCAACTGCCTTCCCACTTTTCATCCTCTTCAAAGCCTTCCTGACTTCAACCTTTCTAATCTTATCTACTTTCTGTTCCACAGAGTTCACCCCTTCTACTCTTTTTTCCCTCTCATTTTCCTCATTCATCAGCTCCTCAAAGTATTCCTTCCATCTCCTCTGTACACTCTCCTCACTTGTGAGCACCCTTCCATCTCTATCCTTAATAACTCTAACTTGCTGCACATCCTTCCCATCTCGATCCCTCTGCCTAGCTAACCTGTACAAGTCCTTCTCTCCTTCTCTAGTGTCTAACCTAGTGTACAACTCGTCATATGCCTTCTGCTTGGCCTTAGACACCTCCCTCTTCACTCTGCGCTGTAACTCCTTGTATTCCTGTCTATTCTCTTCAGTCCTGTACATGTCCCACTTCTTCTTGGCTAACCTCTTCCTCTGGATACTATCCTGAACTTCCTCATTCCACCACCAAGTCTCTTTATCTTCTTTCCTCCTTCCAGATGACACACCCAGCACCTTTCTCCCTGTCTCCCTGATCACTTCTGCTGTAGTTTCCCAGTCATCTGGCAGCACTACCTGACCACCCAGAGCCTGCCTCAACTTCTGTCTAAATTCCTCACAACATTCCTCCTTTTTCAGCTTCCACCACTTGGTTTTCTTCTCTATCTCTGACCTCTTCTTCTTACAGACCATCAAAGTCATCCTACACACCACCATCCTATGCTGTCTGGCTACACTCTCTCCCACTACCACTTTACAGTCACTAATCTCTTTCAGATTGCCTCTTCTACATAGGATGTAGTCTACCTGTGTGCTCTTACCTCCACTCTTGTAAGTCACTCTATGCTCCTCCCTCTTCTGAAAATAAGTGTTAACCACACCCATGTCCATCCTCTTAGCAAAGTCCACTACCATCTGTCCTTCAAGGTTCCTTTCCTTAACTCCAAACTTGCCCATCACCTCCTCATCACCTGTGTTTCCCTCACCAACATGTCCATTAAAATCCGCTCCTATCACCACTCTCTCACCCGTGGGAATACTCTCCATCACCTCATCTAATTCACTCCAGAATCTCTCTTTCTCCTCTAACTCACAACCTACCTGTGGGGCATAACCACTAACAACATTCAACATCACCCCTTCAATCTCTAACTTCAGACTCATCACCCTGTCTGACACTCTCTTCACCTCCAGAACATTCCTCACAAACTCCTCCTTCAGGACCACACCTACCCCATTTCTCTTACTATCCACACCATAATAAAACAGCTTGAATCCTGCTCCTATACTACGAGCCTTGCTACCCTTCCACCTGGTCTCCTGTACACACAGTATATCCACCTTCCTTCTCTCCATCATATCAGCCAGCTCTCTACCTTTCCCTGTCATAGTACCAACATTCAGAGTTCCTATTCTCAGTCCTACACTCTTACCTTTCCCGTTCTCTCTCTGTCTGCGCACTCTCCTCCCTCCTCTACTTCTTCGACCAACAGTAGCCCAATTTCCACCGGCGCCCTGTAGGTCAACGGCGCCGATGGCGGTCGTTGTTAACCCGGGCCTCGACCGATCCGGTATGAAATTCGTACTGACGATTCGCATGGTTAAATTTGGCAATGTTTTACGCCGGATGCCCTTCCTGACGCAACCCTCTCTATTTATCCGGGCTTGGGACCGGCACAGAAGTCACTGGACTGTGACCCCCATGGCTAGATTCTTGAATGCATATTGATATTCATAATTAACATGATATTCAGGCATGTCCTGGCTTTATTTATTTATTTAAAACTTTTTGTTATTTCCTTGACACGTTCGTTGAATTATTTCTGGCTATATTTTTTGGCTAAAAGTGTCTTGCATTACCTACAATGCAATTCACCTGCTTGCTGATAGCTGATAGAAGCAGCAGTGGGAATTAACTTGTGCTTCATCTTTACCTAAAGAGTGCGATGCAGCAGCACTTTAGTCTCTCAGCTCATCAGTTGTATGCTCTGTTCAAACAAACTGCCTCAATCAAAGCCTGTGATATTTTGTTGCTCACTAGCTAGTTGAGCTAAGTGGGATGATGACCCCGCCCCCTAATGACATCACTGAAGAATTCTGAGTGATTGATCTACGAACAGCAAAACTGGACTGTTGTCCATTATATTTGATATTTTTTCTTGTAGCTGCACTAGCAATGCTGTGATATCAGAGCAACACATCACAAATATTTGCATATAAGCATATTTAATATGTTAAGTGTCAGGTTTTGTAAGATCTATCCACATGAACCTTTTATGAAGGTTATTCAAACAGGTGCCAGCTGTCATAAAGACGTCACTTTTGGTGTCAAGCTGATGTGTTCTTCACCTATTTTAAACGTCATAACAGACTACAAATGAATGAAAACAACTCTTAATTCTCAATTAACAACTCAATTAATTGTTATTAATATTTTACCTTTTTCCATAAATAGGTGGCTATTGTGTGTAACATTGCATTAGTAATGTTGTGATCAGCGTAACTTTGAAAGTAAATCTTTCTCAACAACATGGCTGAAATTTTGTGCATAGTCTCCCGGAAGCTCTCAGGCAGCTTAGTGTGTGTACGCCACCCTAATCACCCCAGTCTACATGTCTAACGGCTCGGATACACATGTCCAGTCAGGAAAATCAGACAGGAGACTGTCCAGGCTGTGAGACGTCACTGCTGCTGGGAGAAACCCTGAGTAAAAGAACATAAACAAAGCTCAGGGCGGCACTTTGTAACTCAATACCTGTGGAATTCAGCTGGTAGACTTTTCGTCCTGTCATTAGTTTACTGCAGTGTCAGCAGAGACTGCATTAAAATACCTCTATTATTAAACATCAGACCCCAACTCTGGCCTGTCACAGAAAGAGACCTTTGTGAGCCTGGGTGTGTGTATGTATGTACTGTATGTGTATGTATGTGAATGAAAGCAAGAGTAATGGATGACATTGAGAATATCCTGTTTCTCAGGGATTTTGAAGACAGCCATAATGTCAGTGGATGAATTGAGCTCCTATTTATGCCAGGAAATCTTATGTCAATACATGTAGAGGAAAGGTAGTGGCCTGTGAAATCGTGTTTCTAAAGACCACCGTAGATCTGTCTTGTGTCAAACGCGCGCGCACGCACACACACACACACACACACACACACACACACACACACACACACACACACACACACACAGAGTTTTAATGCTAAGGAAAAAGCATCTCAAATGTCTCTGTGGTTTACGGAACATGTACAGATATTCATCAAGCACTTCTTGTATTTAGTAAGTTTGCTGCTGAATGAAATTGTTTCTTTTACCTTAGGAGGTATTTTCTCCTGAAGAAGCTGATGTAATTGGATTTTCCATGCTGCTTAAACACCCTTGTCCAAGCCGTCTACACAAACCAGGTGCTACCAGATGCATTGCTGCTACACTATAAAATTAATCTTTAGCAGACAGGCTGCAAAACTCAAAAGTTAACACAGCTGTAAGGAAGAATTGACTTCGACTTAGTGTCAGCTCCTCAAAATAATATGTGCCTTAAAGGGTTATTGTAGAAACGAATAAATGAACTGTCATTCAAATATAAAGAAAATGTTAGCTCAATTTGAGTGAGCTGTGAAAAGTGAGCTGAGATGCAATTTTAGGTTACACTATACTTTAAGAGCAGTGTGTATACATCTACATGACACCTGCATAAGTACATTACGATATCTGACATAAACCTGTATAAACATATATAAATGCGTCATCTGGCTTTAAGACTGCCTTCATCAAATGACAGATTTGGGTAGGAATAAAGATGTGTTATGACAGGTTCAGTGCTTACATGAATCTAAAAGCCATGACTTGAATTGATTTTAATGTACATCTGAGATATTAACAGTAATAATGTGACATATATTGCCAAATGGGGCTAAAATGATGCTCTGGTGTAAATGGTACTTGGTGGAAACCTCAACCAAAAAACAGTGTTATGACACTGTAATAAAAACGCAAAGACTTAATTCCTCTCTGTTTATTAAGCAGTATGTGTGTCATATTGATGCTTGTAGAATTCTAAACGTTTATGGCAGTGTTATGACCCTGTAATTACAGAGCTATGTGCATTTTCTCTGACTTGATTAAAATAACTGCAAGCACTTTATGAAATCCTATTGAAATGCCAAAGCAAATCCCCGGGTTATATTTTCAACAGAAAGCTGTCTCTTGATTGAAGTGTTATGTCAGCTTGACATTAACTGACAAAGCAGTCTTTACTACAGCTGACATATGTTGGAATAAGCCTTTATATATGTTTACGTAGTTTATGTCAGTTGTCAGGAAGGGTTGATGTAGGTTTCATGTAGCATGTAGTATGAACATTGCCTTTAAGTAAACTACCACTCAGTGTCTTCTTTTCCTCTTTTTACTGTGCTGTTTTTTTTTTTTTATGTAAGATATTTTACCCATCCCAGAAGGAGTACAAGTAGTCCTCATTTGTGCATGCCTGCAAAGGCCACAGGACTGCATGAGCTCCTATTTCTCATTTTAGATGAGAAAAGGTGAGGCATCTACAAGACCTTAATTCACCCAATGGCAAAGTCCACATGAGTGCAGTCTCAACAGCGGTCTTGCATCCAGAACTCCATGTGATATTGGCAGATCTCAGCAATGTAGAAAATATTGAAAAAAAAAAGATATTTTCCTCTCTCTTAAAATGTGTGTTGCTTTTAATTATTTAACGCATTGCTTAATATCCAAGTACATTCAACAATGAAATTGTATTTACAGCCTCCTCTTTTGCATTATTGTCCTAAGCTGATTTTGCCTTTTTATTTGTTCTTGTGAAATTTCTGTTTTGTGGCCATGAAGTCATGACAAAATAAAAAAATGTCAGTGAATGTCATTTTTCTTAGAATAAAATATGAAAAGTCACTGCACAAGCATTTAAGTCAGAAATGACACACAGATCACACAGTGATAATGCTTTGTCCCAAATTCTTTTTTATACCAACACATACATGAGGACATATTAGGAATTAGTGAATCACAGATATACCTTGTCTACCTGACCAAGTGCAGGGCTTAGAGTGTAATAGTATAATTTAAGAATGGACCAGTTCATGTGGGTGCATGAATATAAATAGCCTTCAGGCTTTACCTTTGTGTTTTTAACAAAAGAACAAGTCTTTATTTCACTCTTGGAAATAGATGAAAGTGTAAATTCAGTTGAGGATGTGCGTGCGTTCAAGTATAGGTGTGACTGCAAGTGGATTTGCGTGTGTGTCAACGGCACAACCAGCATGCTGGCATTGTCTAGATGTTGCCTTTACCCATAGAGTCTGTTAGCTCAGTGAGTCAGGATATGACACACACTAGGCCATAACCCTCTCTTCAGTTTGGCAGTACCAGCCATGCTGGCAAGACTTATGTCTGGGCAGAGATCTGTGGATGCAGTATGATGCCCTAGAGGCAAACCTGGCTCTTTTTGCAATCACACACACACACACACACACACACACACAGACAAAGAGAGAGAGAGAGAGAGAGAGAGAGAGAGAGAGAGAGAGAGAGAGAGAGAGAGAGAGAGAGAGAGAGAGAGAGAGAGAGAGGAAGACCAGGCCCAGAACATTCTAGCTGGAGGCAAAGAAAATAATAATATGAAGTATGATTCATTTATTCAGAACATGAACATAGTGTGCACTGGCTCTGCTTTATTAAAGCCCGTGTCTGGACTCTGGGCAGAAACATGCCCTGCTGTGAGGGTCTAGGATAAATTTCCTTCATTACATCTTAAATTCAAGCAATATAAAAAAGACAGACCAAATGGCAAAAGCTGGAAACTAAATGATATGACCAGTACTAAAATTCAAGCAGGCACTTTCATTTAGAAACACTTAGAAGTCTTATAATAAGCTGTATAATAAAAGAAAATCCAAATTGAACTCAACAATCTGGTCAAGTGAAAAATATCATAAAATATCTAGTAAGAGAGGCATAAAAGACACATATTTGCAGGTGATGAGTGAGCAGAGCCCTGACTCCAATCATCAGTGACAAACAAGACATTGAAGCCTGGATATCTTAGTTTAAGTTGGTTTGCTTGTAAAATAGACATGTATGGCTTATGAAAAGTAATAACTGCATTCTGGTGGCTCTCTTGTTTGTACAGTCTGGAGATTAGGAGACTGTGTGTCTTTGGCTAACTGCTCAATGAAAAAAGGACTATTGTACATAGAAGCTTACAATAACATCAGTGGTGCCATGCCACAGGCTATCTGTCTGTGCATAAGGATATTCAGTCATGAGCAGAAAGAGAAAAAAAAAGAAAAGAAAAATGAGCGAGGCAGATTAATGTCCAGATAACAATGTGGAATAAACAAAACATTTGTCATGAAGAGGATAAAGATGAGATACTGTTGAGAGTGTTTCAGTCTCTCAGCCCGAGGCTGTTAATACGGACAGTAAAGTTGAAATTGTTTTCTGGTGCTGTTTTATGTTGTTTAGAAGTTTTTAGTATTGCAATTCAGACTATACTGTATATATATATATATATATATATATATATATATATATATATATATATATATATATATATGTGTGTGTGTGTGTGTGTGTGTGTGTGTGGACAGATAGATAAATAGATAGAAAAAGACAGACAGACAGACAGACAGACAGACAAAAACAGACAGATAGACAGACAGATAGACAGACAGATAGACAGACAGATAGACAGACAGATAGATAGATAGATAGATAGATAGATAGATAGATAGATAGATAGATAGATAGATAGATAGATAAAACATGAATAGATATTTTTTATAAAGCCCTGCAAATGCAAAGAGGTTTGATACTAAACTCTTGCAACAACCCCACTGTAACATATCTGTTTCATCTCATAAGCTAACTCTAATCATACCACAAGTAAGATATGTGAAAAAAAAAACCAGTAGGGAAAAAACCATGTGCTTAATAAATGTCAAAGGGAGAGTGACAGTATTGAGGTGACAATGCAAAATGTGGAACTAATACAAGTGGGAATAGATAGACAGATGGCCTGCTGCTAAGGATGGCCTCATATGGACAGCCTAAATATCATGAGATTACTGTGGATGCTACATGCAAATCACAATGATGGCTGTAGATGCTGTTTTTTTGATAGCCTCGAGACTGCAATTACTATGAACAGTTTGCACTCATGTCAGTTTGCGAATCACTGAGCAGGTGATAACAACACAACAGACTTCATGCTAAAACTAGAATGTATTAAGAAATGACTCTGAAGCTCATACTTATAAGATTCTCAGAAGTTCCTGTTAACACAACTGCACTTTTTGACTATATAGTACACAGTTAGAGAAGGGAAATTATTATAATTTATAATCACACTATTCGGTCACACAGATAAAGATGGGTTCCTTTTTGAGTCTGGTTCTTCTCAAGTTCCTTTCTTCTTCATGTCAATCTGTGTTGCTCATTAGGGATGAATTAATTAAAGTTTAATTAAACATAGATCATTAAAATAGCTTATTTCATTGCAAGTTTATATCCGGGATTTATATATTTCTGTAAAGTATTATATAGTGTAAAGCGTTTCTTGGACCATAGAGAAGGAGAGAGTGATAAAACTTGTCCTGTACTGCCCACTGCTGGCTGCAGGGTTTATTCACTTTAAAGATTTTCAATTCTGATTATTTGTATTTGTTTATTCTGACTTTTCCTGCCTTTCTTGTCGTGACTTGTTAAATAATAATTAAAATACATAATGTTCATTGTATGGTGAATTTGAAGCAAAACAGTCCGTTTTAGAGAACCGTGGTTTGTGTTAAAATATGACGTACTGCCATATTTCAATTCATAAATGACTAAACAAACTATTCTCAAACTATACAGTGTCCATCACAAGTGATATACTTGTTATACTGATACAGTACAATAAACATTGTACATTTGTAAACTTCACACTTGTAAATAACATATCTGTATATAGTGCATTATTTAATTTTCTGTTTTTCTCTCTACTGTGTAATTTCTCCATATGTCTGCACTATCATGTATGTTTGCACTATGTCCACACTTTCTTCTTGAACAATCAAGAATAGTTCATAAATTGAGAGAGTGAGAGAGAGAGAGAGAGAGAGAGGGGAGAGAGAGAGAGAGAGAGAGAGAGAGAGATGCAAATGCAAAGAGGGTTGATACTAAACTCTTGCAACAACCCCACTGTAACATATCTGTTTCATCTCATAAGCTAACTCTAATTTCTCATAAGATAACTCTAATCATGTTACAAGTAAGATATGTGAAAAAAAAAAACAGTAGGGAAAGAACCATGTGCTTAATAAATGTCAAAGGGAGAGTGACAGTATTGAGGTGACAATACAAAATGTGGAACTAATACAAGTGGGAAAGCCAGACATTTCACAGTAGAGCAAAGTAGCTGATCTTATTAGGCATTAGGGCAAAATATTAGATAATGTTGTATCATCATTTTCCTTGGAAAGAAACTAGCTCAGTATGAAATCATGAATAGTGTACATTGGCATTTACTGATTGATGTATTTCTGTTTTAGATTTATAGATTAATAGGAATGTGAGAAATGATCCTATACAAGATAATTAATCTTTCTTGAAATAACGCAGCCAGAGGATGAGGGATTATCATCTCTCATTCTTACACTTTCACATTTACCGTGACGCCAGCGGAAGACTGATATGGAACCCACATCACTTCACGTTCTACTACTGAATGTGTGTGTGTGTGTGTGCGTGTGTGTGTCTTCCCTTCTCTCTCTCTCTCTCTCTCTCTCTCTCTCTCTCTCTCTCTCTCTCTCTCTCTCTCTCTCTCTCTCTCTCTCTCTCTCTCTTATTGTCACTTTCTTTTTTAAAATTCTCTTTAAATGCCTCTCTGCCTTTATTCCCTTTCTGTTTCCATTTCTTTACCACAATGTCACGTTCTCTCATGCTGTATCTATTCATCAGTTCTAAGTCTAGTGTTTTCTTTAGATTAGATTAGAATGTCAGGATGAATAAATAGTTATACAAGTTTGGCAAATATTCACAATTCATCCTTTCTACTGTATTTTTTCAGATACAGTAATTGTTGGTTTGATGGCTCACAACTTTTGGCTGTATTGATCAGTTGAGTATCAATAAGGGAAAAAATGGTTATGGAGAAAAGGAGCAGGCTGTAGCTGTATAAAAAGCATATGCTACACATGGCCAAAGAAATATCACAGCTGTAACACAAGTTTTGCTGTGAACTCTGAATATTTTCATCTTTACATAGAAACATAGTATATACAGTATTATGCTGTGGCTGAATTTTAATTTTCCTACATTAGAGACCCCAGCCCTATCCTCAATAAATCAATTTATGAATGAATGAATGAATGCTCACATAACAGTTAAAAAAAATCCATTTTCTAAGCCTGTACCCAGAAGCAGAAATTTTGCTTCATAAATTTGTTTATGCAAAAAAGCACTTATGTAAATATATTTATGGAAATATATGATGTCAAAAGTAAATATTGTGACCCATAAAAACCCTCTAGCAGATTTTCCTTGAATTTTCCATAGAAAACAAGAAAACATTAATATTTTGATTTTAAACATTTTATTTTAAACATTTAGGGTCCCTATTAGTTTCTGTTCCTGTCCAGTGAAGCATGATACATGAAAGAGGGACAAAATGTTTGGACTGGAATTTCAATACTTTTTGTTTGGAAGTAAAAGCACAGCACTATACAAGAATATGTACTCTTTTTGGTACACATGTAAGCTTGAGGTCCCAGTTAGCAAATTACAGTCAATCTGTGAAAGTAAGTATTGGCAAAAGATTAGAGTTGAAGGGAAGTGCACACTCACAGCAGTCAGAGAATAGTCACATAGTCTATTTGAGTCATTTTTACGATGGGGAAACTTATGTTCTCCTACATATGTATCATTTCATATAAATGTATTGTAGTAAGTCCCTCCTGCTAGAGCTGACAGGCAGAAACCTGTCTTTGATAAGAACATTTGTAGTTTAGTAAGCTGTACAGGTCTATGTAGTTTCCAGAATTGAATGACTTGAACGTTTCTACAGAACTGTCTGTTTCCACTGCACTTTCTAAGGATGTAACTGTTCAGATGCAATTACTGTTTTGACCTGATACAGAACTGCTTAATAGATTCAACTGTACAAATGAATACAAAGGCAGATGCTTGGTTTTATTTTGTTTATTTACTTCATGAACAATTTAAAAATATATAAACAAAAACACGTGATAACTTCAATAAAATGTATCAACAAGTTCATGTTCAATCTATATACTTTGCAGAATCTCAACACAGTGTACATTCATACCAGACTCATGGTGTCAGAAAAAGTCCACCCCAAAGCAAATAATGAAAAAAAATAAAAATAAAAGTACATCATTAGAAATGTTTAACTGGCAGTATAGTGAATATATATATATATATATATATATATATATATATATATATATATATATATATATATATATATATATATATATATAAAACATTTCTGTGTAGGATTAAATTAGGCTACAAAACTACCACAGATATGTGACTCTCTACAGCTGTGTTGTAATTCTTGGCTAAAGCATGTGATCCATTGTGACTGTTTGCACTGCAAGTACTCAGTAAAAACACATTCCACAGGAACAACAACTTATGATTTTCCAGGAACATCTGAAAATGACAACAGTACTGAAAACACAAATATGGGCAAACATCCAGTGTCCCACCAAGCAAGAAATATATAATGCTAAATTCTGTAATGCCGTGCATTGTATTGTAATGATTACAGCGTGCTCAACACAACAGACGTACAATGCACATTGAGCACATACAGTAGACCAAGGGTGCTCAATTTTATCCACAATGGGCTAGTATACTATAGCTGCAGAGCTTCATTCCAAACAGGAATCACACCTGAATATAACTGAATAAAAATTTAAATGTACTAATCAGGTATAGCTCCTACATTGGCTGGTAAGACAACCCGCAGCCACACAGGATATATATTCCCTACACAAACAAAGGATTTGATCCAGCATATCCTATTGAAAGTTAGTGTAGAGTTGACTTCTAGAATATGGAGGATATAGACAATTATCTTGATACAATTTTTTTCTGTCTTTTACTCTACCAAAGATTTTGTGGAGCATCAAACTAATTGTATAAATTAATAATTACTCAACAAACTCTTGAATAGTCTTGAAAAGGCCCAGCATCAAGGTTTCAAAATGTGAAAAAGATCAGTAACAGAACAGAAAACTCTGAACCCAGCATTGCTAAAATGAGTGATAACACATTTCCCAATAAAAGTAAGTATTAAATCAGAATTTTCTTCCATACTGTTCATCCATGTCTCATCAGTCCAATAATCCACTTACATGCACATCTGAGTATGTTTGCTGTAATGCAGCACTATTAAACTTTTCCTCTTTATAATCATTTATAGACTTCATGGACCATTTTCTCAATGTTTTTTTAATTGAGGATGATATATACACAATCACCAAAGTGAGAGAAATTTTTGCACTAATGGTAATCATGTAAGCATGCAAGTTACAACACTATTGACACTGCTATTAATCATCTCATTACGGTTTCTACACCAGACTGCAGACTGAATGAGAACATGTAATTTCCAGCCTATCATCAAGCAAATCAACCTTTTTAACTGATACTTAAGGTGACTGAATTGCCAGTGGTGATGAAGCACAGGTTCCATATGCATGCATGGTCTGCATGAACTGTACCTTCAGGATTTTGGTACCTTATACATGGTCCTACAAGTCCCAACTAAGTGTACAATCAAAAAGTCCTCAAGGTTCTCCTAGCCGTACTCTGCAGTCGGTGGTCCACGGACAAAGTTGTAGTAGCCAGCTAGAGCGCCGAGGTCTATGTAGAGGGAACCTTTTCTTTTGAACGGACCAGAGTCTTCAGTGTTAAAGGTTGAGGAGTCTAAAATAAGTAGAGAAAAGGTGAAGGAATGCAAATAACATTGACTGACAGGATGTGAGAGTGTGCAATGTCTGTGTCTTTACCTTGCGTGCTATCAGTCATCTGACTGTGTTGGCGTATGAGTGGGTGTGTGCTGTCTCCTAGAGCAGAGTCCAGACTCCAGCAGCGAGGCTGGTCTTCTCGTGAAGGGTGGAGGGCCTCCTCATTCAGGAGGTCTGTGGCAGAACTCCTCCGCGATGGGACTCTCTCCAGAGCCCGCTCCAGGAGGCCCCGCATAGCCGGACTACAGTCCTCTGATATATCCTCCAAAGGAGGAGCCTGCTTATGGATCTGCACAGAGAGAAGTACATTCAAACTGATTATGAAGGAAAACAGCATTGTAGCTGCAGAGCCTATTATAATACATGTCATTTGCACGCAGAAAGAGGAATATTAAGGAACTGAAAACCGTAATGCTGTGTCATTGTTGTACAGCAGTAAAGTCAGTTCACTGAAACTCACTGTGTGGCCAGGTGTGATAACAAGTCTGACATCATGGGTTAACCTTAGGTAAAGTAATATCACCACAAATTCTCATGTCCAGATCAAGCGAAATCATGAAAGACTGTGACCAAAACTGCAGCAGAACTTTAGTATATGTTAGACTCCACGATGAACTAAATTGTAAACAGGTAAAATTTCTTTTAAGTGTTGAAGCAAGACACTGAATAAGTTTTGCGATGCCCAAATATGGCTCTCACGCTACTGCTAGAGGTTATATTTCATGACCTTGAAATTATATGGTTCTGGTCTTTTGGCAAAATTGAGTTAGATGGATTATCTACCGAATTATACATAAAAGTTAGTGTCAAAGCTTTATGGCTACATATGGTACAATTTTACAGTCTGGATTATATTTCTATATATCAATCTTAAATATCCCATATAATATCAGACAAATTGAATGTTACTATGAAGTAGGAATCCCACATCTTAATCCCAAAGCAATCCTTGGCTACAGCTCTTTTTTAATGTTTTTAACCGTATGTTTATGATTCGGTTTGAAATAAAACCCATTTTGATTAAGCAGAGAAAGTTCAAATGACCAAAACTACTGCCCAATGACTGAAACAGCAGAACCAAAAAGGTTCATTTATTTATTTATTTTTACTGTAAAAGCATATGCATTGTGGAAAAAAAAGAACCCACTAGATCATGGAAAAGAGAACTAGTTCCAATGCAGAAATACAGATGACCAAGTGCCACTGAGAGCATTAAAGAGGAACAACCATAAACTGAAAAAAACTGAATTAGATTTGCAGCACTGCAAGAGAAGAGTGTAGGAGACAAAAAGTCATAACCTCCACCGGCAGGGTGTTTTTCGGTTTGTGTTATGTGGTTGTGATATGAAGGAGGCATATCTAACCACATTCGCAAAATCCTTCCATACAGTCAAGGAAACCTTGCATCTGACATGCATCTACTGTACGCAGTCTGATTCACGTGTTTTTTAATGTGTGTAGTTAACTGGTTATGGATTTATTTTGATATGGGAGTCTACTGTTTTTTTTTCTAAATTTAAACTAGTATTAGTGTTCGTCACTTAAAGAACAGTACATAGTGGAAACACTGTAGACAGTGAAGCAGAAATCTAATATTAATTACAAATTCAGTTCAATTTAATTTGTACAGTGGCTTTAACACCAGATATTGTAACACAACTGTTTTACAATTTAGACCTCTAATGAATAAGCTAGGGGCAACTGTGGCAAGCAAATAACCCCTGAGCTGACATGAGGAAGAACCCCTAAGAGGAAACAGACTCAAAATGGGAGTCCCAGATGAGTCCCAACATGTCCCTGTGAACGAGCCGTTACCACAGAAATGAGAATTCAACAACACTGTGGTGTAAAAATAAAAATGTCTATTATTGCAACTTGGCCTCAACATAAAATCCTTCATATGTAATATACTCACTATGTAGAGGTACGACGGGTATGCGGTGCGTGGGTATCGTCTCACCCACGGTGGGCTACCGGTCTGCATGTGAATAATGGTGGTGCCCAGGCTGTAGATGTCTGTCTTTGTGTTGTGTCCTCGACATAAAACCAGCTCCGGACTCATGTACATCTAAACAGGTAGAAAAAAAAAGATAATACTCAGATATTTAATTCTTCTATGCCATAAACTTTGTATAGTAATATAAATATCAGCTATGCATACACTTTGCATGTCAATCAGAAACTTGACCGACATGCTATGGAGTTTTACAGGGACATTTTTGCAGATGATTACTTCCTTATGTTGAGCAGAAGATTACAGAAAGATTGATAACTTTTCCAAATAATTGCGTGAGGAACACATGAGCCTCATCCACTGTTGAGTAACTCATCCCTCTGTTGTAAACTCATCCCTCAACATTTATCCTACTAAAACTATCACAGAAAAGAAATGAAGCACATAACACCAGCGGGAACAGATAGGGAGTTTTAGAGTCTGGCAGTCAGCAAATTGCAAATCTTCTGCACTGTGGACTTTCCAGGCAGGATCAAAACTGTGTGTGTGTGTGTGTGTGTGTGTGTGTGTGTGTGTCTGCCTGGGAGTTTCCCAGGAGTAAACAAGACATGTGAAGCTAATAGGGGTTGTGACACTGGTTTGCTAATGAAAGCTCATTTAAAAGTTGAAGTCTCTTCAAGCAAACACAAATAAAAAATTGGATGCCTAAAACATAACACAAAACAGAAAAACTATATGTTATTTTTTTAATAAAAAAAATATCTGCTCAGTATGTGTGGGAGCTTCTCTAAAACTGTTGAATTCTATTTCTTATATCTCATTTACAATCACAATCATGAAATGAATCATATGTGAGTTTTTTTTTATTTGAATGTAAATTATGGCAGTTCACCCACACACAAACTCACTCATATACACACACTCACCTCAGTCCCTCTGAGGTCTCTAGGAATGTACACATCTTCTGTCATCTGAACTGTTAGGCCAAAATCCACAAGAACAGCTTTGGCAGACATCAGCACAATGTTACTGGCTATAGAGAGGAAAAGAGAAACAGGGAATGACAGAGATGAGTATAAAGATGACACACAGGACACTGATATGAAACCTGGACACTGTCACTCACCGTAAAGCAAGAGCACAGCAAATGCGCTCTCTCTCTCTCTCTCTCTGTCTCTCTCTCTCCCTCTCTCTCTCTCTGTCTCTCTCTCTCCCTCTCTCTCTCTCTCTCTGTCTCTCTCTCTCCCTCTCTCTCTCTCTGTCTCTCTCTCTCCCTCTCTCTCTCTCTCTGTCTCTCTCTCTCCCTCTCTTTCTCTCTCTGTCTCTCTCTTTCCCTCTCTCTCTCTCTCTCTGTCTCTCTCTCTCTCTCTCTCTCTCTCTCTCTCTCTCTCTCTCTCTCTCTCTCCTCCTCTCTCTCTAGCTGGAATTTCCAGATATCTAAAGGTCATGGGTTTTAGTTCTTGGTTTTCACTGGCATTCAGGCTGACTTTAAGGAAAGGGAATGTTGCTGGCCTTAGCTTCCTTACTTTACTATGACAGAGTTAGACTGTGCTTCTACACGGTTCAGAAAGTAAACTACAGAGTACAAAACAGCTAAGAAAACACAGCACCACTTCCTCCTAACACTGGCCTAGATTCCAGTTCCTGCTTATTTGCTGCCTGGCCTTTACCAGACAAGGGTGTAATCTGATTTACCTGAAATAAGCTTAGAGGTTTCATAGGTATGCATATCCTGCTTTAAAAACAAACTATGATTCACTGGAGATCTATTTAGGTAAATGCATGACTTGCACATAACAAGAACAGCAGTACAGTTGTAGTGGACAGAAGGAATCATTTGTGCACCCACAAATTACTACTGCAAACCTAGTCACTTTTCTATAAAATTCTATTTTCTTTAATATTATTTGTCGATCTATTGCAATACAGAGCTATTCTTTTAACCATTAAGCCTGTCTGGAAATTACATCATTCTTTTTTTTTTTTTTTTAAATGTAATGACGAGAAGTAATCAGCCATGCACATTACTCCAATAAAAATGCACTGCAAACACTGAGTCAGAATTGACTTAAAGAACCTTTAAAGCTAACTTACAGAAAGATATAATGCAATCACATGTATTACACCACTCTCTCTCATTATATGTGCATGTTTCCTGATGCTTCAGTAACTGCATTATGATTGTGCACCTCCGCAGTATTGCTAGAAAGCATGCGTGCATATAATATTTAAGTAAAGTGCAAGCAATCAGTTTTCGTGTTACTTTATCTTGTGACTAAAAACAAACAGCTTATGTGAGCACATCTTTGATGTATAGATCAGAAGAATATATAGAAGCTGAGAGAGGCAGAAAGGAAGAGAGACCTGCCGGTGCAGAAGCAGAACCACTTATAAGTGACGGTGCAGAGGACTGTCTGTGTTCATACAATGCAGCATTCATAATAATATCACTCATTCAAGCATACTGTATGTCTAGAGAAGGATGCTAACTATCAGAAATGTAAGTGCATTAGACTCACGTTTGATGTCGTGGTGTATGATGTTGTTCGAGTGCAGATACTCCAGTCCACGCAGAACCTGTTGCGTGACCCAAATGATCTCAAACTCTCTCATTGGACCGCAGCTCTCTAGCTTTTCCAGAACCGAGCCTCCTTCTCCGGCCTCCATGAAGAGATACACACTCTTCTCCCACAGCAGAGCCCCGTACAGTTCAGCAATGTTCTCATGACAGAACCGAGCTTGGATCTCCACATCTGCTGGCTTGAAGTGCTCCAAAGGGATCTGGGTATGATTATGGAGATGGGCAAAAGTTTAAATAAATAAGAACCAATATATTCTTAGCTAGGTTAGATGCATGCCTGGGTTTAAAAGGCTACTAAGCTTTAGCTTGAAATTTATACAATGCTTGCAAAATGGTCATGGTTGCTGCTGTATGTTAACACAGCGTAAGAGAGTGTGGAGAAACAACTGTGGTCTCAGACATGGGGATTCTTTCTCTCAGACAAGTGAAGAACTAACAGGAAGTGTATCTGTATTCTCTGAAGTTGGTTCAGTCTTCAAGACTTTTTGAGTGTTACAATAATGAGAAAGCTTTCTAGGTTTGAGTGTCTTCGAACAGATAAAGCTGCATGAAGTTTAAACACTAAACTGTAAACTCATGCTGTTTATTCAATCAATGATCCTTATGAAGATTTCTATTTTCTAGTTTTTTACCACACATATTTGTAATATAGGTACACGCGCGTATGTTTGTACTGTGCAGTGGTCACGCTTGAATGCCATCTGTAGGATGTCTGTTTGAGCTGGTGAAGTTCCTGTCAGGTTTCTAGTTTCAGCATCTGTAGGTTTAATAATTATAAAAAACAACCAAAAACTACCAAAGAGCCTTTTAGGCAAATCAGGTCCTTTCCTATCACATTCTCTTCCTTTTAAGAAAACATTCTTTAATTGCGACAACACAATTGTTGCAGCACTCCGCCTTTCTGTTCCTCATACACTTGTGGTCCATGTGAATGTCTCATGAGGGCACACATGATTTTTATACTGTTTTCCTTCTCTTGGTCTATTTTTGGCATGTCAGTTTGTACCTATATTTACCTACAGTTATAACCATAGAACAACTTTGTATCTGCTAATAGAGTCCCAGAACCAGAATTGATGTAAAAAGAGACACAGTGACACATCACTATGTTTGCTACTTCATCACAACTATTTAAAACTGCAGCCAAACAGGATGCACAGTAATGAGCTGATGGGAAAACGTGGTCTTACTGCTGACAGGAAAAAAAGACTGCTATTGCCTGGAAAACATTAACCAAATGGGAGGGAAGAAGAAAACTTTGGCAGACAGCACACAAATTCCTGGCACAACAGGAACTCACCCGTTTGCATGCCATTCGCTTGCGTGTTTCGATGTCTTGTGCCAAGTGGACTTTCCCGAAGGAGCCTTTGGGAACGTGGCCTGAGCCTTGGGCCTTGTAGGTCAGCCTCCACGGAAATAGGAGCACGTCTAAATCAATGCGATAGCGGCCCTCCTTTATAACCATGTCTGTCTGTAAGAGTGCAGTGGGAAAGGGAGGTGAGATGTGAAGCTGCAATACAAAACTCGTGGGAACACAAACTGCAACCATACGAACAATTCAAACTCTGAAATAAAGTCTACAAAGGCAATCAAAGAGCACAACTAGTTTATAACAGTATGTGCCAAGCACCAAAGTGATTCACAAAACCTCACAGGCTAACACGTTCTTATGAGTGAAGATCAGACAGGAAGTACTCCTTCCTGAACCACTTTCAGAAATACATTGTGTCTGATGTTGTATGTTTTCTCTAATCCCTTCCACTTTAGTGCAATATGGATGTTCTGTATCAGATAGTGTACATTTCTCAGACACTGACTTATTGCATTACGGGATTTTGGGAGTGAAAGAAGTAAAAACTCCAAAGGAGGAAGCGGAAGGATAGCTGCCTGTTTTCTTAAATGTTTTGCAGACAGGAATCCTATAACAGCTCTGACAGTCTATCATGTGCATTTACAAATAAAATCACTACTACAGTAACACCTTTGTAACAAGTTAATATATTCCATAGATATGCTTCACAAACCCCATTTTTGAACCATAATCCTAGAGTAGAATGCTAGACTATAAACTAAATGTAAAAATGTCCTGTGTAAGAGCCCATTCCTCACCTTGTTTAGCACTACCCCGAGCTCCTCCTCTATCTTGTAAAGTGTGGAGGCAGGTGTGTTGGACACCATGTTGACAAACGCCAGCAGGTCCGTCACATTGCCATACCTCACTTTGTCATTCTGCACACGGGAAACCAGGTCAGGTGAGGCTCTGTCATCCGAGAGCTCGTTTTCATCCATATTATCTCCTGACAGACCCTCCACAAGCGACTCGCCTGACTCCTCTTCGTCCTCTCTGTCTGAGCAGAGCCTCTCCACAGCCTCGATGATGTCTCCAATATTCATGTGTGCCAAGAGTAGTTCAAAGCCAACATTTTGGTTCTTGAAATCCATGTTTTTCAATGTAGAATGCTTTGAAGACTGAAAGACATCACAAGGGCATCACTTAAGTGTATGACTGTTAGAAAGAAAAAAAAAATCAATAACACTTCTTCATAAAGTAAAAGCCAGGCAGATGTCTGACCTCAGACAGCTTATGCCTAACTCAGTGTGTCTGCACCTGTCTGTTGTTTGTTTTATAAATAAGGGACTTTTTTTTTTTTTTTTTTAAGGAAACAGATGTGCAATTTGACTGTCACTAGATCTGGTTACTTTTTTTAGATCCCTTTAGCAACTTAAGGATCCAAGTGCCAAAACTTAGCAACGTATAATCGATTATTTTCTATTCTGGTATAACTGTATTCTATTCAAAGCGCCTATATGCAATCAATAAATATACAGATTATGACGTCATCCTGCGGCTAGTAGCGACTTTAAAAAGCGTGCATTAGCCCCAGACACTCTGAAAATACTCTAATCTGACCTCTACTGCTAAGTGTAAGAAGGCAATGTGTCCGGGTTGTTTGTTGTTTGCTTTATAAATAAGGGGATTTTTGAAGGGGAAGGAAAGCCCAAGGCAGAACAATCCCCTCACACGCAGTCAAAAGTACCGACTGTCAAAAGCGCGAAAATACAGCAGAACTTGGGAAACATTTTACAGGTCAAAAATAAACAATCCAGTTATTAAAAAATAAATAAATACATAAATAAATAAATAAATCACGTAGTGTCTGTAGCATAAATTTCGTCAGTTATATGAAATACACCAATATGTCAAGCACAAAAGCACAACAATAAAGCAGAACAAAATCACCTATTGTTAGTTTAACGCACTTAGACTTTAAATCATATTCTCGACCTTAGTATGTATTTCATCAGTAAGTTTTCCACTCACCTCCACAGACGGTTAGATCACATAGAAGCTGTGTGTGTGTGTGTGTGTGTGTCGAGCTCCATGCTGTGAAATGACTGCAGTATTGCCCGTGATGTAGTAAATAAGCCGTGGGCTTTCATTCCACTGCCCTTCTGCATTACAGCCTCCCACATCTGCGGTTTCGGTTCTCCTTTTCTAACTCTTCGAGGTCAGTCTGTACCTTTTATTAGCGCCATCTATTGGCTCTTTGTTTTATTTATTTATTTATTTATTTTTTGCTAAACATTTTGTACGCAGCTTTAAACCTTGGCTTGCTTGCTTGGTGTCTAGCTATTCCATATACCATTATGGAAAATGAAAAAAAACAATCCACTAGAAGTTAAAATATCAGTGCCAAGAATTTAAATGACATGAAAGCATGGAAAATAAAAGAGATGAAAAAAAAAATTGTACTCCGAAAATGAAACGTCAAGCACGCAGTTCGCGTGAAAAATATTTGGAAAACGCAAACGCGGTTGCCGTAGAAGCAGGAGTGCGCATGCGCCGCTTTCAGCTCAACAATGGCGGCCTGCTTTGGGATGTGTAGGTTACATATGAAAGGAGCAGAAAGATTCGTTAAACTGGGCCAAAAATCGGATTTACGAGCTCGGCGAATATTCACCAGGGCTACCTTTGTAACTAAAGCCCAGACAGTCAAAAAGACGCTACAGGCTGGTAAGATGAAATAACTTCATTCTCGTTCACCACAGAGGCAACCTCATGTTGTCAGGTTGATGGGAAAATGACCAGAATATTAATGCCATGTTTTAATTTTCTGGTAACTTTTAATTGAACTAGAGGTTTGATTCTTCTGTCTGTTGTGTCTTCTGAAGTTATTTAGCTTGATTGTTATAAATGAGATGTGTACATTTACATTTGTCATTTAGCAGACGCCTTTATCCAGAGCGATTTACATTTTTTATCTAATTTTATACAACTGAGCAATTGAGGGTTAAGGGCCTTGCTCAGGGGCCCAGCAGTGGTAGGTTGGTGGACCTGGTATTTGAACTCACAACCTTTCGATTAGTAGTCCACCACTTTACATGCTTTTGCACTAACATCCAACAGGAAAGGTTGATATACAATGGTGTGAAAGTGTTGGCCCCCTTCCTGATTTCTTATTTTTTTGCATGTTTGTCACACTTTAATGTTTCAGATAATCAAACACATTTAAATATTAGTCAAAGATAACACAAGTAAACACATCATGCAGTTTTTAAATGAAGGTTTTTATTATTAAGGGAAAACAAAATCCAAAACTACATGGCCCTGTGTGAAAAAGTATTTGCCCCCTAAGCCTAATAACTGGTTGGGCCACTCTTAGCAGCAACAACTGCAATCAAGCGTTTTTGATAACTTGCAATGAGTCTGTTACAGCGCTGTGGAGGAATTTTGGCCCACTCATCTTTGCAGAATTGTTGTAATTCAGCCACATTGGAGGGTTTTCGAGCATGAACCACCTTCAGCATCTCAATCGGATTGAGGTCAGGGCGTTGACTAGGCCACTCCAAAGTCTTCATTTTGTTTTTCTTCAGCCATTCAGAGGTGGACTTGCTGGTGTGTTTTGGATCATTGTCCTGCTGCAGAACCCAAGTTCGCTTCAGCTTGAGGTCACAAACAGATGGCTGGACATTCTCCTTTTTTTTTTTGGTAGACAGCAGAATTCATGGTTCCATTTATCACAGCAAGTCTTCCAGGTCCTGAAGCAGCAAAACAGCCCCAGACCATCACACTACCACCACCATATTTTACTGTTGGTATGATGTTCTTTTTCTGAAATGCGGTGTTACTTTTACGCCAGACGTAATGGGACGCAGACCTTCCAAAAAGTTCAGTTTTTGTCTCATCAGTCCACAGAGTATTTTCCCCAAAAGTCTTGGGGCTCAAGATGTTTTCTGGCAAAACTGAGACGAGCCTTTATGTTCTTTTTGCTCAGCAGCGGTTTTCATCTTGGAACTCTGCCATGCAAACCATTTTTGCCCAGTCTCTTTCTTATGGTGGAGTCATGAACACTCACCTTAACTGAGGCAAGTGAGGTCTGCAGTTCTTTGGATGTTGTTGTGGGGTCTTTTGTGACCTCCTGGATGAGTTGTCGCTGCGCTCTTGGGGTGATTTTGGTCGGCCGTCCACTCCTGGGAAGGTTCTCCACTGTTCCATGTTTTTGCCATTTGTAGATAATTGCTCTCAACTTGGTTCGCGGCAGTCCCAAAGCTTTAGAAATGGCTTTATAACCTTTTACAGACTGATAGAGCTCAATTATTTTCTCTCATTTGTTTTTGAATTTCTTTGGATCTCGGCATGATGTCTCGCTTTTGAGGATCTTTTGGTCTACTTCACTTTGTCAGGCAGGTCCTATTTAAGTGAGTTCTTGATTGCGAACAGGTGTGGCAGTAATCAGGCCTTGGGTGTGGCTAGAGAAATTGAACTCAGGTGTGATAAACCACAGTTAAGTTATGTTTTAACTGGGGGGGGCAAACACTTTTTCACACAAGGCCATGTAGTTTTGGATTTTGTTTTCCCTTAATAATAAAAACCTTCATTTAAAAACTGCATGATGTGTTTACTTGTTATCTTTCACTAATATTTAAATGTTTGATTATCTGAAACATTAAAGTGTGACACATGCAAAAAAATAAGAAATCAGGAAGGGGGCCAACACTTTCACACCACTGTATCAGAAATATTACATCACAGTAATTAGAGTGTCAAGAACATTGAATTATTCAGCCTTGAATTTGAATCTGATTTAGGTGCATCAGCAAGAAAGGAATCGTTTTCTGCTCTCCAAGAGGAACGACGAGAACAAGCTGAAAGGTCTGTCCTCATCAGCTGCCCTCCAAACATTAACCAGAAAAAGTTCTTAGACTACATCTCCAAACATGGACACATAGAGAACCATTTCTTCTATCAGTCTTATGTAAGTATCAGTGCAGATAAACATTCTGTAGTTTTTTTACTGTCTGCTTTCCGAGCTCTCCCTCAGCCAGACTCCCTGTCATGATCTATCATATTTCCTTGGGTGGGCTTCACAATGCTACAGTTGAAAGCAAAGCTTTGTCTCCTTTTCAGACAAAATGAAAAAGACAAATTCATTTATTTTATTTCAACATGATATGCGTGATAAGTTTAATAGAAGTAAGAAAAGTGACAGCATATGAAAAGATAGCAATAATGAAACCTGAAATAAAATCTGTTTAGCAGTTTACATTATCCTGATGTAAACTTTCTCTAGTAGCTGGTATGCTGTGTTCTTCATATTATGTGAGCTTTTGAGTGTCAGGTCTTTTGGTGTTTTGTTCTTGCCCTCTTTTCTTGACATATATGTTAGCTGTCAAGCCTGGACAACATTAGGGTCATAGTAAACATTTGACTAATTACTTTCTTATTTGGGATTATGTTGCGATGACTCTCACGGTTCATTTCAGAATTCTGAGACATCATTGTTACTGTCATGCCATTATTTCCAGGTTTCTAATGCTCCCTGTTTGCTAGAATACTGAAACATCTCTTTAATGAAGTTTATGAAGGCTTAGTTTGGATGAATGTTTGTGCTTTGTTCTCCAGGGTATTTATGCAGTTGTGGAATTCTCTACAAAGGAGAGCATCAGTGCGCTGAAGGCAAACTGCACCATACCAAGTGTCCAACATGAAGCAGCTGTGCCTTTCAAATCCCGACTCCTCTCACTGAAATGGACAGGGCAAGGCAGCCAGTCAAATGCCTCAAACACACTGAAGTTCCAAAAGCATTTACCTATTCCTGTCAGTGAGCTCACTCAGCATCTCTGCAAACAAGAGAGTGTAAGTTACCTTTTAACAGTCCTACTGTATATGTGCTTGATGATGTTAATGTACAAATAAACATTTAGAAGAAGTTATAATAGCATTATTATCAAGTGATAGATTATTACACACTATGACTGATATACCGGTGTACACACTGTATTATATAAATGAACAGTGTTAGGTGGTAACTAAATATCCACTTTTAGCTGTATGCTTAGAGTTAAATCTGATTTTCATCTCGCCATGTGTTTCAGATAGATCAGCAGTTGCAGTGTCTGACTGATCTCTATCAGCTGACTGACGAAAACATCAGTTTGCGATTCTTGGTCTGTTCACTGCTTAGAGACATCGCTGCTGCTTATTTCCCAGAATGCATCATCAGGCCTTTTGGCTCCACTATAAACAGCTTCGGGAAACTGGGCTGTGACCTGGACATGTTCCTGGATCTAGATGGCATCAGTGGGCTGAACCAGAGGAAGGTCAGTAGATATTTTTTTTTTATCTTTGTTTTGTATGTGCATTTAAATGGGGGGTATAGGGGGGACTGCTGTGGATAGAACTACTTGGAGACTATTACGATGTCTTTGAACTGCCATTGCATCAGTCAGCTTTCGGCAAGAAGGAATTAGTGCCAATGAATAAGTCTATAATGAACTCAGAAACTACACTGACCTACTAGTTCCTCAAGAGATCTTGGTTGCTGTTGCAGAAAGGACATTATCAACAGTTATGTTATTTACTGTCCGGTGTCACCAAAATGAGGATGGGCTCCCTTCTGAGCCTGGCTCCTCTCAAGGTTTCTTCCTCATATCATCTCAGGGAGTTTTTTCCTTGCCACTGTCATCTCAGACTTGCTCATTAAGGATAAAATAGTAACTTATCTTTAAACTTTATCATTTTTTCTACATTTCTATACTTCTGTAAAGCTGCTTTGAGTTCATTAAGTTCATTCTTGACTCCTCCAGGGTTCTGGTCTGTCCCTTGAGTATCAAGTAAAGCAGGGGACGTCAGAGAGGACGGTCACACAGAGCATCCTGTCTGTTATTGGCGAGTGTGTGGACCAGTTCGGCCCAGGCTGTGTGGGCGTTCAGAAAATCCTTAACGCTCGCTGCCCTCTTGTCCGATTTGCCCACCAGCCTTCCGGCTTTCAGTGTGACCTCACTGCAAATAACAGGTAAGATTAATAATAAGTCACATGACATTTAATGATTCATACAGGGCTTCTTGGGGGAAACTGACATTTCAGATGGCTCATCTCACTCAAAGCAAATATTAGCACCGTGTATGCGCAGATACTGTATTTGTTTATGAATATGTTGGTTTACAAATAACTCAATCATCCAAAGCATCTTTTAATGCAGAATTGTTTTAATATAGTCCCTGATTCACAGGATTTTTAAAAAAGGTTATCAGACGTGAAGTGTATATTTGCACTGAGCATATTGCTTGTGCATTCTGAAAAGCAGCTGATGAGAATGAGAAGTGAGAGTCCACTTTAAAAGTATGCACACGTAAACGACATTGAATCTGCACTTTGACACAAAATAAAGTTGAGATGAAAACTAGGGCACTGAGTAAAAATCTTTCTCCTTCACATGAAAGTTGTCAGTGGGGAAAGAGAAGGAGAGAGACTTTTCTTTGGAATGCAGGGGGAGAAAAGGTGAGATGTCAAACGTCAGGCTTTTCTGTGCGTTGTGCTCATTTTCACTTCTATTTTCCTCACTCCCTTTTTGAAACTCCTAGATTTAAAGGTGACAAAACAGAAACTTGTGTGTTTTGTGGAGACATGATGTATAAGTGACCGAACTCTGATACCTCTGGGGGAAAACCCTGCCCTCTCACTAAAATCATGGAAAACATTTCAGCATAAATTCTAGTAGAAACCTGAACACATGAAGGAAATACTATGTGCTGTTCCTGCTCTTAATAATCTCTTCGTATGATTTCAAGAAACAGGAAGTCCTTGGTAGATACAAACTCTTATGTGTGCAAAAGAAAAAGAATCGATTCAGCAACTATCTTGCGTAAATGGTTTACTCCCTTCCTCTGTCTGTGCTGAAAGTTTCTACTACTGGGTTTCCTTCCTGCGTCACTTTTTCCTTGTCTAGAAATAGAGAAATCATGTGTTCTAAGATGTCTGGCTTGCAGATACTTGGTGACGTCAAATGCTTTAAACTATTAATTTGGCATAGCATATAGTTTTAGAGTTAATCGTATAAAAAAAAAAAAATCAGAAAGATGTGGATTGAAATACAGATGCTAAGATTTAACAGACCCTTTAGGTGTGCAGCGCATCAATATGTTATAAATGACGGCACTGTATACTAGTATTAAGAGATTGAGGCACCGGCTCTAAGAAATACACACTGCAGTACACTTGATATACAATACAGTTCACTGTACAATGTGCACTATGCCTCTAATTAAGTGCATTATATACATCTCAATAAACATTTTAATAATAAGACAATACATTAGTGTGCAATCTTGTAAACTCTTTGTGTATTTATTCTTTAAATTTTTGTTCTGTTTATAAGTTGACACTAAATTTTGGCATATTATATACAATGGCTGGCGGTTGATTAAACAGTTAAAGCTCTGGGTTGTTAATCAGAAGGTTGAGGGTTCAAGCTTTAGCATTGCTAAGATGCCACTGGTGGGCCCTTGAGCCAGAGCCCTTAGCTCTCTCTGCTCCAGAGGCTCTGTGTCTAAACTGGGATATGCAAAGAAAAGAATTTTATTGTGCTGTAATGTATATGTGACAAAATAAATAAAGGCTGATTCAATGACAATAAAGAATCTCTTACTTGAACACAGAAATCACCATTCATGAATTCATGATGCTATTCAAAAAAGTAAGCAAATGGCGAGAACAAGCCACGTCTGTCAGTATCTTGTTTCAGAAAGCAACATGTCTGATTATCTAGAGTGAGCTCAAGATTTTTGTGAAGTAGCACTGTTCTGAAAATGAAAATTGACTCTCCACTTGTGTCCTTAGGGTGGCGATGAAGAGCTCTGAGTTACTTTTTGTGTATGGGAAATTGGATGCACGTGTGCGACATCTGGTATTCACGATTCGATGCTGGGCTCGTGTGCACAGTATCACCAGCAGCATTCCTGGAGCCTGGATCACTAACTTCTCTCTTACAGTCCTTGTGCTGTTCTTCCTCCAGTGCAGGACACAGCCATTACTGCCCACTCTGGACCAGCTCAGAGACCTGGCAGGTATATTGTCTCCTATAGACCATTTATCCACTTTGGTGAAGAAAGAAAGTTCTATATTATGCATTGTACAGTATATTCAGCACAGACACACTAAACATGCATATACACCACAAACTCACAACTTTGTATGTCTTGCTTTGTGTGTATTACATAGACCCTTCAGATCAGTGCATTATCGAGGGAAATGACTGCACGGTCGTCAGTGACCTGAGCAAGATTAAACTCCAGAAAAACACAGATACACTAGGTAAGTAGACCATAAACTATTTAGGATTTCTACTTAATAAAGCAAAAGTCAACTATACCACCCATAAATGTTTGTTGAGCACCCCATTCCAGATGTAGTCCTCTTTTTGCTGTTATAATAAGCTTCAGTCTTCTGGGAAGGCTTTCTACTACATTTTGGAGTGTGGCTATGGGGATTTGTGTTCATCCAGATACATGAGTATTAGTAAGATCATGGTATTGATGGTTTGTGAGGAGGCCTGGGGTGCAGTCAGAGTTCTTCTCCTCCTAGAGTTCATCCTTAAGGTGTTCATTGGGAATGAAGTCAGAAACCTTGAGTTATTCAACACCAACCTTGAAAACCATGTGTTCATGGAGTTTTCTTTGTGCACAAGGGGCATTGTCATGCTGGAACAGGTTTGGGCCTCAGTGAAGGTTAACTAATTCTATGGCATATTGATACAATGGAACCTCGGCATATGAATGCCCTCCCCTACGAATTTTCTACGAATCTTGAAATTTGATTCGGCATACAAAAAAACTGAACCGAACGCCGGCTAAGTTGCACCGGAAGCCGTTCAAAAACTTGTTTGCGACAGTGGAAGGCCAAGTGAGTTTAAGATTTTTTTCCAGTCAGTGAAAGCTGTTTCGAAAGAGTCAACCCATGATACCAATGTTGCCTTGCGTTCAAAAGCTACGTGATTTTTCGTGCGTTTTTTTGTTGACAGATTTGTTGCGTGGCGTTCTGTTTTTAGCCCAAGCTTGGTGGCACAACTTCCTGTGAGGACCCTTGACATGGAATACTTGGCTTGGGTCAGTTCTTTGTAAGCAGCCATACAGTTTACATACACTTTGTGTTGGCAATATTTTTGGATGGCTGGAACGGATTATCTGCATTTACATTATTTCTTTTGGGAAAATTCATCTCGCAATACAAATATTCACCTTAAGAACTCGCCTCCAGAACCAATTGAATTTGTATGCCGAGGTTCCACTGTACATCCTGTGTGCTTTTTATCTTTTCGACAGTTTGGGGATGAACCACAGATGGGTGTGTTGGTCAGGTGTCCACAAACCTTTGGCTGTATACTGTATGAAGGACTGTGCATTTTAAGTATGAAATTTGAAGGAAAAGACAGTTTCCTATCAATTTAAAATGAGGTTCGGAATAATTATGATTGAAAATGTCTAATGTCATTTGATGATCATTTTAACTGTTATTATGCAGACCTAAATGTATGTGAATATTAAATGTAACTGTATATAAATATACTCTTGCAGTGTGATGTTGCCAGGAAATATTAATAAGAATAAGTCAATTCAAGTCACGTGAAGAATAAAAGCTTCATATTGACCTGAATAAGAACACTAAATAGTTCCCATGTGTCCTCAACAGAGAAGCTGCTGCAGGAAAGTTCTTTGAGTTTTATGGCAATTTCGCCTTCAGTTCCACGTCCATCAACATAAGGAAGGTGCGTAACAAATAATGTATATTCCTGAGCACACAGATCATAATCATACTTAGCTTTGCCTTAAAGACTCATAACACATCCCATGCATGACAGATGTGAGTGGGTAGGGGATAAATATTCTGAAACATTCACTTCCCGTGGCCACTCAGCACTCTGTATATTTCTTTACCCACACAGACACACACACTCACACTTGAGCTGATGTATTGAGGGGCTGCTGCTGCAGCTGTAAAATGCAGACCTTGGCCTCTAAATGTGCCACTTCTGGGGAATCTATCACCAGGGCACTGGTCATTTATCAATTTTTATCATTCTGTCCACTATTTTACTGAGTCATCTTCCATAAAGTCTCAGCTGTGTAGGTGAAGAACCTCTGCAAGCTCAGGACTTCAGTTATTTTAGTTAAAAAAAAAAAAATGCAAGTTGCTCATATTAATTTTTAAATGTATTCTTTCCAGGGAAAAGAGCAGAACAAACCAGAGTCAACTCCTTTGCACATCCAGAACCCATTTGAAACTGGTCTAAATGTTAGCAAAAACGTGAACTCTACACAGCTGGAGCGATTCGTGGCACTCTGTCGCGAGAGCGCCTGGCTCCTTGAGCAGAAAGAGGTGCGTAAACGGAGTGCTGGTCAATCAGCAGACGTGATCCCACCTTGGGGACTGGCTGCCCTCCTATTGCCTTCTGTTGCACAGTCAGCAGGGGTGAAGGGTCGCAGGAAGAAAAAGCATCAACCAGCGAGCGAGAGGATAAAATCTTTGCTGGAGTCAATAAAGAGCAACAGTGGAGGAGCAGGTGTGAAACAGAGTGTTGTTAATAGTCACCACTAGGGGGCAGCATGCTTCTGGACTTTAATAAGGCCTGTCTGTTGATATGAAACAACCGTTTCATGAATTCAAAGCATCCCAGTCAGGCTGTGGTGAGTCCAGTCTGAAGAATCAGCTCCACTGTCTGACGGTTCTACCACAGCCCAGCCAGTTTGAACCACAATAATAAAACAACGGCACATCCATTAAAAAAAAACACTACAATGTTTCCCTTAAGGTATTGTGGGCTATTTTAGGTTTTTGTAAACAAGAAGCCTGATAGGTTGTTGTTCCTTTGACTTTGATGGATAGCTGACAGTGGAGATTCACTCACTGTGCTCAGATTAAAGGGATCATGGCACTGTATCCAACCAGACAGGCAGCATTGTGGTATAAAGCCATATGGTGTCTGAATGAATGTGTGTTCTGTGGTAATGTGGGCTTCATCCACCAAGTTAGTGTACATAAACTACAAAGACGTTTATCCTATATGCAGATATAATGAACTCTGTTTTATATAAGATTAAATGACTTTAACAAAATGTCTGCTTTCATTTCATGGTCAGTTCAAAAGCTGTTTTCTTCACTGTCTTTAAAATATAAGCCAGAAAAAGTTCTATAGAGTGACATCACTGAGGATTTTTGGTGTCCTAAAGAATTTCAATGGATGAAAGAACTGAGGAATCATTTCTCACCATTAATCTTTTGTTTTTTTTTTGTTTGCTTGCTTATTCACTGCTTTGAAAAATGGTGAAGGATTGATGAGTCTTTTGGACCATGACATGATTCTTTATTATAGCAATGGCACAATACCCCTTTTTTCCTTGAAACCAATACAGATACTGAAACCTTTTTATAAAACCTTCTTTAAAAACTACAAGCTTTAAATTGTCACACAAAAATCACCAACACTTAAAATTGAATAAAGTATAAATATAATAAAAGCATTTGTAACAAAAGAAAAAATAACAGTTGAGTGACTTTAAATGTAAGCATTTCCAGATCCAAAAATTATTTTCTTTTCCAAAGCTGGTTCCAGTTTTTGACATTTAATACGGTCTAATACAGATCCAATGTCCGACACATATTCCCTGATATTCCAGTCTACCATTTTTACTTCCTGTCGACCCGAGGCAGATACTGGTGTTCTATCTATTTTATTATTTCCATTAAAATAACATATGTCTTTAGAAACAAAAAAGGATTCACTGCCAAATTTAATGTTTAATATATATCAGCATTTTAAATAGTTTTCATTGTCTAAAATATATGAATAAAACAACAACAAGAAACAGACTTTTAACATCCATTTATTACTTACAGCCATAATTACGAAGAAAGTCTTTCAAACTAACCTAGAAATGGACAAAGATGACTTTAACATGACTTGTACAAATACAAATGATGACACATGAGAGAGAGAGACAGAGATGTACCTTTATTATTCTCCTGTAGGGAAAATTCAAGTTGACACAGCAGCACAAGTAAGAGGAGTAACATCAAGGAAAATATACATCAAAAATAGTGTAAAATAAAAATAATGGAAACAATAAAATAACTCCGTATTTATATATGTAACTGTATGTACAAATATACCTTAGCAATTAAAAAAATCTTAATTAAAAAATATAATTAAAAGCTCAATCAGCCTAAATTCTTAAAATAGTAAAAAGTATCATGCGGATAGACATATAGCAAATTCTAATTTATATCGTAAATAAAATAGTACATTTTATTTTAATAGTGCATTCTACTATTTTGTTACTATTATATTTGTGCTATTAATATCCTTCCCTCCTTCAGAATTTCTCAAAAATCTGTTATATATTTTAAGAATATTAGCATGTTTATACATTGATTATCCATAACATTATGACCACCTGGCTAATATTGTGTTGGTCTCCCTTTTGCTGCCAAAACAGCCCTGACCCGTCATGCACTGTGTATTCTGACACCTTTCTATCAGAACCAGCATTAACTTCTTCAGCAATTTAAGCAACAGTAGCTCGTCTGTTGGATCGGACCACACGGGCCAGCCTTCGCTCCACACGTGCATCAATGAGCCTTGGCCGCCCATGACCCTGTCGCCGGTTCACCACTGTTCCTTCCTTGGACCACTTTTGATAGATACTGACCACTGCAGACCGGGAACACCCCACAAGAGCTGCAGTTTTGGAGATGCTCTGATCCAGCCGTCTAGCCATCACAATTTGGCCCTCGTCAAACTCACTCGGATCCTTACGCTTGCCCATTTTTCCTGCTTCTAACACATCAACTTTGAGGACAAAATTTTCACTTGCTGCCTAATATATCCAACCCACTAACAGGTGCCATGATGAGGAGATCATCACTGTTATTCATGTCACCTGGCAGTGGTCATATTGTTACGCCTGATTGGTGTATATTCTGTTGTTGAATAATTCATATCTTGTGCTGAAGTTGCTGGCAATAGCTGCTTGTGTCCCACATTTCTCTCTGGTTCTCACATGCTGTGCTTAAAAAAGATTCTACACGGTAATATATGTAATTGTCTTTTCTCTTTACAAATACCTTATTTGAAATCCCGAGAATATTAAAGAAAGATAAAGATCTTGCTCATCAGCAGACTGTCTGTGATCAGATCTAGACTCTAAACCTGCATAAACATAGAAATCTGGAGCATACGACATTCTAGACTAAAATAGATGGTTTAGTAGTCTATAGTGTGGACAGAGAGTGGGGTAATTAGGCAGTGATGAAAGAAGAGACCAAAACTAGAGAAGCTTTGTCCCCTGCTTAAGTGTAGGAGTGTGCTCCAAACATCTGCTTTCCCGCCCCATGCTTGTCAAGTTCAAGGGTCAAAGAATAAAGTTGAAAATGTCTCTCTTCAGCTCCTCTCATCTGGAGCACCACATGAGCAGTAAAGGAGTGCGAGCCAGTTATTGACTTTAACATCAACTGAAGAGTGACTTTGCACTTCAACTGACCTGGAAGGTGAGAAGAGAGACTGAGTTCCCTGAGAGACAGAGGCATGGAGAATGGTACGATTAGGGGGAAGCGTTATAATAAAAATGAAGGACACCAGTGTGATAAAATAGATTGACATCGATGTTATCAAGTCGATAACATCAGAGTCAGAGGGGTTTTTTTGTGTGTGTGTGGTTGTTTTGAAGTATATTTTTTACAAAGGTTCATTGGTTGCATAAGACTGCAAAGCATATGCTAACCATTATAAAGAAATGGTTAAACAGGACCAAGCCTGCTTTGAGAGCAGCTTGAGGGCAAATCATACCATGTTTGATCATTACATGAAACCTCAGTTCAGTTTCTCCAACCATATTTACCACATCATGTGTTCTTTATTGTTACTGAGCCCTTTGCACATCACCAATCCAACTCTGTCTGAAACAATGCTGGAAAGAACATAAAGGATAAAACTTATGATTGCTGCACAGGACTTATGGGAAAACCTACACTGAAAACTTTGGGTTTGTCCTGACTTTGATCTTTGTATTTTAGGCCATCGGTCTGAGGAAGGAGTTGAACTCAGAGTCTATGAAAAAAAAAAAAATCTTTCTCTATTCTTGTCTTTAGTGCTCTCATGAGTCTGAAAGAATTTAGAAAGGTGGCTTGAGGGAAAAACAAACATAGGATTTACAGGGAAAACAGCATGTAATGAAAATGGCCTTTGCTTTTCCATCTTAGTGGGATTTTGGTCTAAACTTCAAATGTAAGCACTTTGGAAGATTTTGCTGGTTAAATTGGGGCTCTGTGGGGTTTTTTTTCTTTGTTTTTTTTGTTTTGTTTTGTTTTTTTGCCTGGCAAATGTTAACTTTTTCTATATAGTAGAGTATTTTGTTTTTTTCATTGTGTGTCAGCTGTATTTTCTATTTGATGAGAAACTACTATTTTATGTTTAAATAATTATACTGAGTAACATGCATTATACTGATATATTTGCACTACTTTTAAATATTAAATGATGCTATGTTCAAAGTCTTTAGTGAGTTCCTATTTATTCTGAACACATTCCAGTTTGTAGAATCAATATTGTGTCCTTGCTCCATTATTAGTCATTGCTGATGTGCATGCTGATCTTTTCACTTGCGTAGTGTTTAGTGTGGAGACGTCTTTTCGTGAGAGTCAAGATCTGAAAGTGTTTTTGAGGCTTTTCCTTCCTGGGAGGGTTGAGCCGACCAGCCAGTAGCGATTAGCTCAGTAATCTGATGGAAAATCCAGCCTTGTTGTTTTTAACAGGCTTTTCATTAGACATGCACGCACAAACACACACACACACACGTACACACACACACACACACACACACACACACATACATACACACACACACATTGTCTTGGAGTTATAGCTAACACTAGACCACTCTGTGTACTCTAACGAGTGAAATTGCTTCAACTGTCTACATCAGCAAGGTATAATAGGAGCCTGGCACCGCTGCTATAACTCATAGGAATGATGCAGACATTCTGCTCTGTGCGGCTCTCTGTCTGTTAACAATGAGGAAGCAATGACAGCATCAACATGGCTTCTAGGCAGACCTGATTCACAAACACAGGCCTTTCTTCTTTCAAATGCACAATGTGTGCAGTTCTATTGAGTAGTGGAAAAAACAACTGAACCCTGATTACTCACATACAGAGCTGTGATGTTGGTCTACAAGATACATGAAGGGTGTCTGGTCATAGGAACCAGGTCAAGGTCAAGTTGGCAAGGCAATGTCAACCACTCACCCGCTTCTGATAAAAGCTTTTGTGGCTTACACATTGCTCTTTCTTTATGTTTAAGATCACTTATCAAGGCTAGAAGAAGGAAGAGGTGGGTTAAGAGAAACGGCCTAAAAGTCCTGGTATAGGACAAGCAAACAGGAAAGAGAGGTGTACACAAATTTGGAACAAAATAATCATTCAGGGGCAGCATAGTGGATTAGTGGTTAGCATGTTTGCCTCACACCTCCAGTGTCCTGGGTTCGAGTCTCGCTCCTGCTCACTGTGTGTGTGGAGTTTGCATGTTCTCCCCGTGCTTGGTGGGTTTCCTCCGGGTGCTCCGGTTTCTTCCTTCAGTCCCAAAGATATGCTTCTAGGCTGATTGGAGTTTCTAAACTGCCCATATTGTGTGTGTGCCCTGCCATGGGTTGGCACTCCATCCAGGGTGTATCCTGTCTAGATGCCCGATGACGCCTGAGATAGGCACAGGCTCCCCTGGACTCGAGAATAGATTGGACAAGCGGTACAGACAATGGGGAAAAATAATAATAATCATTTGGATCTGTGTGTGTGTGTACTTCCTTCCAGGTAAACTCTAGCAGAAGTTCTCTAAAACCTAAATTATTTATATGTATCCATTTTTATTGTGAAAATCTTATTTCAAATATCATGTTACATATTGTTTATAGTCTTACGTATAGTTTTATAGTCTTTCTTATAACAGTTAAAACTCCAGCATGTCCTGATGCAGTATAGCCGAGCATGTTAATAAATCCAAATAAAAAATGTTTTGTTTAACCTGGTATAGTTTTGTGGGTCTTTTATATTGTTAAATTGAGACTTTATGCTAAGTTATGCAAATTGAGACTTTGAACTCAAAATGAAAATTGTTATATAAATACAGAATATGACTTTTTTTTTTTTTTTCCAGATAAACCAACTTTAAAGGATCAAACTGAATCTGACTGCATTGTAAGTCTGCATGGCAAAACCAGCCCAGTATTATAAATCTGCCCTGCCCAAACCCACATTACTCATTACCCATTTAATGTCCAGCACTTGCAAAAGGTGTTGTAATGTTTACAATAATATTATTAAAGGCATACAGTTAGTTCTTTGACCAATACCCTAAAATGGTTTTGTATAATTACATAGGACTACAGCATAAATAGAATAAAAGATTACATCATTACAGTAAAAGTGGATTTTATTCCACATTCATAATTCATTCCCTGTAGTTACAGTATCTTATTTCTAAAGGATACACCTTATAATTCACATATTAATCATAACCACAATCCATGCATATATAATGTATACATTGGCTGAATGTAACTAATATGACCCAAAACCCAAAACCACTGTAAAAACCGTAGCTTGTGACATGGGTGTGGTTATGTGTGTGTGTGTGTGTGTGTGTGTGTGTGTGTGTGTGTGTGTGTGTGTGTGTGTGTGTGTGTGTGTGTGTGTGTGTGAGTGCAGCCATGGAGGGTTCAGAATGAGTGTGTGGGGGCTGAGCAGCCAAGATGGAGAAAAAATATGAGTCTTCATAAAACCAGCTCATTTTTACTCACACAAGTCTTACAGTATGTGTTTGTGTGTGTCTGAGGGCTAACTGCCAGCTGTTCTCATAAACTCAGGTTATATGGGCACTCATTCACATGCACAAAAATTTCCTTTTGAGCTTTCCTGCCTTTTCTTTCTCTCTTCCACATCCTCAGGCAACAGATTTAGTCCGCTCTGGAGGTTCTGCACAGGCCCTTCTGAGCTCATGTTACTTGTGGTTGTGGATCCGTAAGTAATGACACCCATTCCAGGAACTATAAAGAGCAGAATATGTCTGTTAGAAGCATTAGGATTGTAGTACTATTGTGGTAGCACTCCTTCGTCCTACTTTTATTAGTGAATGACCCGACTGTAGGCTCTAATTTCACCTTTCATGCTAAATTTCCTTTCTGAACTTTGAGAAGCATGAAGATGATTCCTTCCTAGTTTCCAACCTGTAACAATTCATCTTGGAGTGTGTGTGTGTGTGTGTGTGTGTGTGTGTGAGAGAGAGAGAGAGAGAGAGAGAGAGAGAGTGAGTAGAGAGAGAGAGAGAGAGAGAGAGAGTGAGAGAGAGAGTGACAGAGAGTGAGTGAGAGAGAGAGAGTGAGAGAGAGTGAGAGAGAGAGTATGTATGTACTTCATGTGCAGAAGTGAGCGGGTTTTTTATTTTTTTATTGTCTTTCTATTTAAAAAAATGTGATAAAGCTGTATGGCACTCTGAAGTGTAAACATTTCACCTAAATGCTATGCTATTTTTCTTTCTGCAAAAACTGAGGTACTCCTGTAAAGCACACAAAAATATGGTGTCAATGGAGGGTCTCTGAACTGTGAAGTCGAGACCAAAGACAATAATAACTCCCATCGTCTCAGGCAGTGAGGATGCATACGTGGGTAGACACACACAAAGGCGAGCTCTGTCAGGTCTGGCCTTCATCAGAGATCCTCCCTACTGTCCCACACCAGTTATGTAAATTCCCAGCATTGTCAGTGTGTGGGGGGTTCGTCTACACTCCAGCTGTGGCTTGCAGCTCATCATTTCTTGTAAACACAATTTCGTCATTTCTGATGTACATAATAGCCACTTGTGGATGTTTCTGTAACTCCTTTCTATTGCATGCTTGCTAGAAACAATAAGACAAATTTCCACCAGGAGAGACTTGAGGCACTAAAAAGTGAGCTTATTTCAGGTTAGGGAATCATTCCTTCAAACATCATAATTAGACACACTATATTTAGCAGTGCCTTTACACTCACTGACCACTTTATTAGGAATACCTGTACACCTGCTCATTGATACAGTTGTCCAATCTTTGACTTTGACTGAGGAATCGATTTTGGTGGCAAACTGCCTGGTTTGAGTATTTCAGCTCCTGGGATTGATCTCCTGGGATTCATAGAACAGTAAATAAAAATGTCAGCAGCATCATGTACTGGAGCATAAGGTATTATGTGTATGTCTGGCTAAATAATATGCCTTTAACCCACATTTAAACTGGCAGACTGTGTCTGAGCCCCAAACACTGTCAGGAAGGCTGTTCCAAAGTTTAGGAGCTAAATATGGAAATGCTCTACTTGGATGTTTCTTATATTCTGTAAAGCTGCTTTGAGACAATGTTCATTGTTAAAAGTGCTATACAAATAAAATTGAATTGAACTGAATTGAATTGAATCATGTAATTTGTGAATTAATTGTGTGGAAACATGTAATAATAATAATAATAATAATAGAAGAAGTTGCTTTCGGCTGCTCCCTTTTCGGGGTCGCCACAGTGGACCAACTGGTCCACACAACAATCTAGCAAATGTTTTACGCCGGATGCCCTTCCTGACGCAACCCTCCCATTCTTCTGGGCTTGGGACCGGCACTGCATCCAGTGGCTGGGGTTGAGGCATTGGCTGGAATCGAACCCGGGCCTTCCGTATGATAGGCGAGAAACCTACCACTGAGCCACCAATGCCCCAATAATAATAATAATAATAATAATAATAATAATAATAATAATAATAACAATAATAATAATAATAATAATAATAATAATAATAATAATAATAATAATAATAATAATAATAATAATGATACAGTAATATAATGATTTTGGTTATTTGAGGCACATATTAATATTAAAATCTATTAAGTGCATGGGTAATATAAATATTAAATGAACCCTTAAATGCTTGTGATGGCACCTACACCATGAAGTAGTCTTGCATACTACCTACTTAATAATGCAGGCACTATTTGGCTTGAGAATTTCTTTAAATTGCATTTTGTCAAAGAGATCCATGGCTTATCAACATAGTCATCATCGCAAATCCATAGTCCAGCAGTAAGAAAGATGTTTTGGTCATTTTATTTGAATTATAACCCAGCATTCAGAAGTTTGTAAATTATTGTTTTTATGTATTTTAATGATTGATTTTCAAGGCAGAAATACAAACAGCAGACCTTCGGATTTCAAAGAAGACATTTGGATTATACAGACAAATTATACAATATGTTTTGTTATTTTATTCAGGGCATTCATTGCTGAAATCACCAAAATAAATATATAAATATTATAATATAAATAAATATATAATAAATAAATAAATCACCAACATTGGTGGAAAAATGTCTGAGAATCATGAAGATAAATAGAAAGTACACAAAAAAACAGAGATAAGTAGTAACTTGATTGATTGATTGTTTGTTTTTGTTAATTTATGTATTCATTCATTCACTCACTCATTCATTTTCAACAATGTGTGTCCTGTATCATTATCTAATACAGTGACTGATAATGCACTGTTACGAGCTTGTTATTTGTTAATGATTTTCCTAATGACTCAGGATGCAGAGTGTGTGTGAGTAAAAAGCAGGAATGACTGAGAGGGTAAATGAGCAGGTGTGGGCTAATAAGGTCACAAGAACAACGAGGTCTTTAGTGCTGTCTGTCTGGAACTGAAATAGCAGCACATCATTGCCAAAGGAAAAAAGAAATTGGAAACATGTTTCATTGCCATGGGGAATGTATCACTTCAAACAAAACCATGTCTGAAAATTCATCTCCGTAAGCATGCACTGCTGGGTTGGTCTGTCTGTCTGTCTGTCTGTCTATCTATCTATCTATCTATCTATCTATCTATCTATCTATCTATCTATCTATCTATCTATCTATCTATCTATCTATAATTACAATATAATTATAATATAAAATGATGGTGGCATTCATTTATTCATTTGTTTATCCATTCAACTTTGGAAACCACTTTCCCGGAGGCAAGACAATAGGACTGGTTAGCTATTAAAAATATCACAGTTAGAATCAGAATAAAGTATAATACAGTTAGAATACAGTAGTATCAAAACAGCAGGTAGTTAACTACTGCAGAAAAAAATTAACACTTAAAAGCAGGTTTCAGTATGGCTTGATCGTGTGACGCTGGTCTATCAGTGTCTCCCAAGCTATATAAATGTCTCTTCATTTTTCTTTCATTATTTTAAAAGTTACAACATTCTATAAACACTGCATACTGACATGATCATAAAAATGTCTAAGTTTGTCAGATCACATGTTTAAAATGCCACCCGTGTCGTTGACCTCTGTGAGGTCAAATATCTCACTCCATAAACATGTAGCCCCAGGTTTTTCCTATTTCTTCTTCAGGTCCTCTGAGGTTTTGTCTAATGGGTGTTTTCCACTTCCCTGTACCATAAAAGAGGTCACTCGCTCCTAGGAGAAAAGCACTTTGTCGAAATTAGAGATATCCTCTATATCCTCTGTGTTTCTGGAGTTCAGCTAGGAAAAAAAAAGATATCATTTTCAGCGGGTTGAATATAATGCTACATAATTCAGTGTCATACACGTTAGTTAGATAAAATGCAAAATATGTCATTGCCTACAGCTTCATCAGCTGGATGCTGGATGAATCAGCTGAAGCTTATGACATTTGATGTTGCTTTGACGTTTAAAGGTTTAAACAGTTTTGGGAATTTGCCTCTAGCAAATTTGAAACTCCAGAGTTGGTTCCTTTTTGCTAATAACATTACCAAGGGTCAAAGCTATGGTGTAATACTATGCTTTGTTCCACTGGTTTACAAACACAAACAAATAAAAAACTCTCATGTTTACTTGGAAACAAACCACAATGTTCATTAATCCAACAGTGACAAAGCATCTTCTTTCCCTGTTTAGTATTTCCAGATTCCCTGTTTGGTACTGTTCCAGATTCTTGTCTTAACATGGGGCTGAAGTAAAAAAGTTGGTAAAAGAAGAGGTAAAAAGTTTCCAGTATTGAAGGATTTTTGGGAAAGAGTTTTGACTTTGCACCTGTGTGCGTGTGAGTTGGGGTCATTTGATATTTTGGAGTTAGAAATGTTTATCTACAGTTATTCCTGGCTCTGGGGCTAATAATCTACCTAATATCTAAGTTGAGTAGTGGTAATTCTAACAAATTAATTTTTTTATTGGCTCTGATTAATCAATGACCCTGTTAATTAAATCAACAAAGTCTTTGGTTCATAATAGGTATTGATTGCTTGCTTAGATCTTTTGAAAGGAAAAAAGTTTAGAAAGTTTTGCTAGTCTTTATAAACTAAGAGCAAATATGACTAACCTTGGGTGTGTGCTCCTATACATCTGTGTTTAGGTAGTCGGTGTGGATGAGAAGGTTGAACCTAGGAGCTGGAAGCGATCCAGAAGTTTCTTTCCGACCCCTCGGCAGCAGGTTCTAATTCCCCTCTGGTAGGCCAGGTCAGGCTGGAGAAAGTGGGCCAGATTTGTTTTCTTTTTATTAAACTGGCATTTGGGGTATTCACATCTGCACTCTTGAACACCCTTCTCTTCCCCCACATGGGCTGCTGGATGGGGAGAACAAGCCAAGAAGTGAGAAGAGGTGCAAAGAATGAGAGGTAGAGCTAAAGGACATGTACCTCTCCATCCCCCGAGAAGCAGCTTCTTTCCCTCCCTGTCTGTCCTCTGTCCTTATCCTTTGATGTTTTCCATCAAAATTAATAATGCTTCTCTGATTTCCACCCCTTCCTGACCCCCATCTTCGGATTTTCCCTTCCACATTTGTTTTAATACGTCTGTCGCTTTAGATATACCTTTCTCTCTCATTATCCACCCTTTCTCAAGTGCTCTCCTCATCTTTCTGCTATTCTTCTCTTGCCTCACTGTCAGAACCTTGGCTCAAGATTCCACACATGCCTTTAATTTAGTAGGAAGGCAGCCCAGGAGTGCAGCTAGCTTACAGCTCAGGAATTTTCCACCCTCACCCCGATCAGCGCACATGCTTGCTGATGGAAGGAGGGAAAGAGCGAGAGGTGTGAAGCTACTGCCCAGTTTTTATCCCACTCCTCTGACATGGCCTGTTTACTCAAGCAATATTGGATTCGAGAGGGAGAAGGACGTTAAAAGGGAGCTATTGAGAAAAAGAGAGGAGCAAGAAGTGTGGGGAATGGCTGAGGTTGAGTTAGAGTGCAGAAAATGGTTCATTTAAAATTCATGTAAAATAAATATGAATAATTGCTCCTGAAAAAAAATGTATTGCTCTTTTTCTGATCATTTACATGCATACAGGTAAAAAAAAAAAAATCTAAAGCATTTTTTGCTTTGTCCCACCAGTGCTTCAATAAAACAACATAGAACATAGAATATATAGAACACCTTTACTAAAACACCTAAAAACTATTAACTTTATGAAGAACCCTTGAGGAACCCACATGTTTAAACACATTCATAAAATGGCATAACAAGTTCAATCTGATCCTATGAAAAAGAAATTGCATTTGTTCAAGGAAATGAGAGTACTATTTTTGGATTTCAGTAAATCATAAGAAAATGCACCCACCCTTAAGACTAACCATAACATTCCTAAATCCTTTCATAAGAGCTGTTATGAATTTGCAAGTCTAAGACCATGTTGCTTAACAATGACCGGTTAAAAACACAACTGATTGTTGATATGGCAATAAAAAGTGGAGATAGTTCAGGTTATCGTGCAGTAAGAGAGTTAGATGAGCCAAAGTTAAGGAAATATATTTTTGTATTTATTGTGCTCCTAAAATACCCAAAGGGACGATGAAAGGAAGGCTACTAGAGTGGGAGGAACTACAGGAGACTCTCCACATGTGCTTACTCTGACTAGAATCATTCTTGCCTGTCTTCCTATCACAATGTACTCACGTATTCCCTGCTTGGAAAAGTTATGCCTCTCTTATAGTGAATGTACGAATATTTACTTCAGCTGTTTGGCTTTAGTGCTCTCTGCCTCATACTACTCATCTGCTAGTTGTCTGAGCCTGAATAATCTGAATTTAGCTGATGAAATGAAATCTTTCTTTTTTAGTCTATGAGGTTGAATGGAGAGGTTCAGGACAGCTCTGGTGAGGAGTCCCAAAGAATTGAAATAGTAATTACAAAGGACTTTGTGAGAGGCTGGATTGTAGGCTTAACTAGGTCACTCTCTTGCTCTCTTTGCTCCCTTTAAAACTTTTTTTCTCTTCTGTATTTAGTCTGACTGGAAATGTTCTTTATTTAAAAGTAATTATCTAGGACTCTTGGGACTCTGGGACTCTGCCTTCTGTACCATGAAAAAGGATGCTGAAATGCTTGAAATGCTTCGTCTGTAACCCATTTAAAACTAACTTAAAATTAAATGGCCTGTATCCAACCTGTAGTATTATCAGATAAATTATATGCTTGACTCTATTGTGAAATTTCAGCTTTCGGTTCCTAAATACTGACTATTACCACTGATTATGAACTTACATTATGATTATTAACTTTTTTTTTGTCAGTCAGCAGGATACCATACAACAGTTTGTTTTGAAATTTCATCCGTAGACCTATTATAAATGAATAGCTTGGGGGAAATAAGAATGCCATTGCATGTTGTTATTATATATATATTATAATGAAGCAAAACTACATTGCAGTCTGTACGTTCTCTACTACAGTATAATGGATTTGAGGTGAAAAAGTTAATATGCCATTAAACTGGATACGCTCCCATTTTTAAATAAATGCTTAGGTTTATCCAAAGGTTTTTTGTACATGTTGTGGTATATAGATCCCATTTAATGGATCAGAAGTATTTTGACAGTTTCACTCAGCTTATTCTTCATCAGCTATGCACAATACTTTATGTACTAAGTGTAATAAAATGTTTCAGTAGGTCATCTGGATGTTAAAGAAACAGAATGAAACAGCCACAGGCATGTGAAGAGATAGGCTTTAAGGCTCCTCAAAGTTAACCATTGGAAACATTGTTAACAAGTAGGAATGAACAATAGCACCAAATCTGGCCAGCCACGAATGTGCACTATAGTAGAAAAATGCTTTAACCCTTTACTAAACATTAAACGTTATTTTGAACTATATCTTTTGGTTTGAGATACCTCCAAATATCAATAGCTTCAAACATCCTCTTTATTGAGTCACTTGAATGAATCCAGGAAAGACAGACACATGTTTATCATTTAACTTCATTTCATATCCAGTCTGATCCAGTCTGATTAAATCTTTATTGCAATGTCACTTATCTGCTGAAATATATAATTCATATTCATATATAATATATATTTATATTATGTAATTATTCATGTAGTAACCTCTTGAACTTTGTGAGTTATTGGGTGACTCTTTCCTATTAAATATGAGTTTATTTGAGGAATGGATCATCTGAGTGGTTGTTACTGTTAGGCAGGATATTTTTGAGAGAGCAGTGAGAACCAGTGCAACCAAATATCACACAGCTCAGATTTGAATGAAGTTATGAAGTAACCCAACACTCTTAATGAAGGTTTAAGATGTAAGATTCTGCAGCTAAGATTGCCCAGTTATGCAGTTATGGTTTCATTTAAAATGTAACATGCCACAAGACAGCAACAAAACGACAGCTTATCTAGCTGTTTTGGGTCCAATTACTTACGGCATGCCTCCTAGTTAGTTCCATTTCATTCTCTGTCATCAAGCCAAATCCTCCTCAACAGCCCAAGGAGCCAAAACATGGGTGTGTGCAGTGGAAACTCACACTCTCTCTCTCTCTCTCTCTCTCTCTCTCTCTCTCTCTCTCTCTCTCTCTCTCTCTCTCTCTCTCTCTCTCTCTCTCTCTCTCTCTCTCTCTCTCTGTGTCTCTCTCTGTCTCTTTCTATATCTGTGTAATAGTTTTATTTGCCACTAATGTGAAATCCTGCTTGTTTGTTCTATTTTCAGTCAGTGCCTTCGCCCTTGTTTTCAGAAAATTTTTATTGGTGGAAAGGACACTTAAGGGGTCATTCCAGACTGGTGCCATCCATCATCTGAGAGTTTCTGTACTTGCTTTTGTTCTCTCCTATGTAAATTCTATTGTGATATAATATTGTCATTTAGCCATGTTCTCCATTTCTTGCCTCACACATTCATTTTGCTTCTTCCCTCTGGACTGTTATAATGAGAGTGTTCAGTTACTGGTGAACCGATTATTATAGCTTCTCTCTCTCTCTCTCTCTCTCTCTCTCTCTCTCTCTCTCTCTCTCTCTCTCTCTCTCTCTCTCTCTCTCTCTTTCTCGCTCTCTCAAGACAGAAGGGATCAACTTATAGACGGAAGACAGTAAGACAGGGATAGTCAGAGGTTAATACACTGGTCAAATGGTCCTTAAGCACTTCAGGTTATGTATATGTATATGATTTTAGTTGATATTGAGTCATGGGTCACATACTTCAGCAATGACACACACTTCATACTCAAACAAGACGTAAAATAACAAATACTTAGGGAAACTTTAACATGATTTGAGTAAGGAATAAAATACAATGTGCAATGCGACATTCTGTTATTGGAAAATAATCCGTCTGTCCTGAAGTCTCTCTCATGTCGGAAAACTTAGTGACTGTTAGTCTCCCTAATGTCATCCCTAATCAGAAATTGCTCTTTGTTACAATAACAAGTTTTAGATTGTTTTTCTGTCTATTAGGCTTAGGTTTTGTGAAGCGTCCACCATACACGGCCCTCATTTCAAATAATAACATATTATGATTACATTATACATTATAAACCTGTGATTTTAATTAGAGCTGGCACTAAAGTCAGAGCTGTGCTATTAATAGAAAAATAAATAAACACCTTCTGATAGCCAATCATAGCCAAGAATTCAAACCTTGCATAATTCCTATGTCTTCCCCTGTCGAGTCTGTCTCCATGAAACTTTAGTCAAGTTCTAGTTTGTAATTGATGTGGCTTTGTGATGGTGGGGTAGCCAGACTTGCTGAGGAGAAAAAATTTGGTCTTTAGAGACCTGATTCCTTGTGACTAGATGATCATCGTATTTCCGAGGGTGGGACCTCTCTGGAAGTTCCAAGGAATATTCTAAAAATGAGTGTCAATTTCTGCTCTTCCTGTGTATGGCGTTAGGTGGAATATTTAAACAAAAGGGTGGCAATAATACACAAATTTTGCTTTGTCATTTTGGTGATAACAAAATGTATATATATGAATACTAATGAGCTTGTGTGATGCAAATATGGTACCTAAGACAGTTAAGATGAAATTGAATAGTATAGTCTTGTGATCAGAATATGTATTACCTGAGCATCATTGAGATGGTATGCTGCTCTGCATACTTGTTTATATTTATAGTTTTCTGGCCTGTAGGATGGCCCATGTTCAGTGATGAAAAGGGCTCAGATATCTTACTTCTCTCTGCTTTTATCTCCAGGAATGCTGGGGCTATCAGGCAGCATTCCAACACTACGGTAACTGGGAATCGTTAGTCATGGAAGTTTTGGACCTACTGGAAACAAGCTTGGTGACTTGGTTAAATGCCACTAACAAATTCCCAAGTTTAAAGAGAAGGTTCGCACAATAGCAGAAATTGGGACATTGGGCTGATTGGGACAAGACTAGGCGTTAGGGTGAGTAACCAAAGAGTAACCTGGAAATTAGGTTTTTCATCCTTTTCCATTATTATTACTATCATCATTGAGATGAGGTATGAGACATAGCTGAGGCATTTTCTAGGATTCTTTACATCCTTGCAAGGTTTTCTGCTTCTAAATTTTTGCCATTAAATAAGTGTATTTTTTCTTCCCTAATGGAAAGTAACCAAAATCCTGCAGGTGGTCACTGTAATGAAAGAGAGAGCCGAGTAGAAACAGAGGTCGTTCAGGCAGTGTTGGTGGTCTGGCTGCAGCATGGCTTGCAGACTTTATGGGGCAGTCGAGTCGACCTGCAGGAGGATGTAGCGTGGTTAGCAGAGCTGCTTGCACAGAAACCTGGCATTAAAGTGGGCATTAAAGAGGCCCACTGCTGGAATCTTTCTCATAATGGAGACCACCTTACACAGCTATAGCTACAAAAATACAGTATATATTTTATGAGCACTTGTATGGTCATATTGGTTGAAAGAGTAAACATCTGCACAATTTTTTTTACATGTTTAAATACCAATTTTCCATCTTTGGTCTGTTGGGAACTTTTTTACATTACATTTTTTTTTACAGCATTTTAGGACATATAGTATTTAAATGAAGTTAAGCATGGAACTTAAACATCAGCTATCATTCTATTCGGATCACACTACTGAAAAACAGTCCAGGTGAAAGTTGTAAATTCCTGCAGACTCAAACCAGTGTGTGTTTATGCCATGTGCTGGTTACTTTCAGTGGCTACTGCTCTGTCTCTTATCTCTGTATGTGATCAGCTTTCACCCTCAGTTACATAAATCTACCCTGACCACAACAATTTTAACACTCCCATTCCCACACCACTATTTGTGTTTACTATGTGTTCCTCTTATTTGGAGCACATTTTAATGTTTTTGAATGTATGTGGTCAGTTAAAATGATGTTGTGTCTACTCCAGCAATTATAGATTTTACAGTAGTTAGCTAAAATGCAGTTGATTAAAGCTGCACAGATAACCACAAAATAAATCCTGCCTGAAGGTTTATATAATGTGATTAATCTGCAGAAAAAAAAGTGCATGTTGTCTTTTACCAAAGTGCTCTCTAAATCCTTAAAAGTTACATACTGCAGCTTTAAGTGAAAACTGGAATATCTATCCATCCATTTTCTGTCCCCTTTTATCCTATACCGGGTTGTGGGGAACCTGAAGTCTATTCCAGGGGAATCAGGGCACAAGGCAGGGAACACCCTGGACAGGGTTCCAACCCATCACAAGGCACAACCACACACCCATTCACACACACACACACACACACACCCATTCACACACAAAGGACAATTTAAAGATTCCAATCAGCCTCTTTGGACTGAGGGAGGAAACCCCCATAAGCACAGGGAGAATATGCAAAAACACAGGGCATGGACGGGAATCGAGCAGCCAACCCTGGAGGTGCAAGGCAAATGCAACCCACTAAACCACAGTGCCTCCAAAACTAGCTTAAAAAGGCAGACAGAAATTATATACAATCTCTGTTTTGCAGACTTACTCACACCAACATTTCAAAATTCACTATACGAATCAGGCTCAATCTTTGAAAAACTTTTAAAAACATTTTAAAAAATTAACTTTTAGAATATTCTCTGTACCCTTACAAAATATATAACTACATATTAAGATATCCCTAATTTATACTTAAAAAGTCCAATGGAAAAAAGTTCCATTAAGATTTCTTCCACCCGTACAAATAAGGTCCTTTCAAAAATACAATCTATTCTTACACTAAGAGGGTAAAATGTCACAATGGAGACAGAGACTCTGCTCTGCTTTATTCTCGCTCTGTTTGTATTTCTCTCTTGTTTACTTTGCCTTGCCTCACTGGAGGAGCCTTCAGGCCACAGACCACTATGTTGCACTTGGAATAAAGAACACTACCTCATTGCTTCCTCCCCCTCGAGCACACTCAAAACAATATTCAGAAACCCCTCCCTTCTCTGCTGTGGGTATATCATAGCAGCTAAAATAGAATGCTTACTTTAACTCATATTCAGTTTACATTCATTGTAAAGGGCTTTGCTTTGCTGACTTTATCAACAGATGAGAAAACGATAAGGAATGCAGATAAAAATGCGTCGGTGGGCTGCTGAAAAAAAAACTGTTACAGACTGGAGCCAGGGATGTTGGTTGGCATGAGAGGAGTATAGACTTTGGAGGGTTTATTTAATGATATATGATGTTTGGGTGTGATCCTAAGTAGGGATTACACTGATTACTCACTCAGAGTAATTCTAGGAAATGGAAAACAGTAGTTTTAAGGGAGGTGAAGAGGAGGCTAATTCCAGAAAATAACATACAGGACTGGGTGATGTCACTGTATCCTAGTCAGTGCTATGGACATGTCTCATATGTTTCGTTTAGCAATCAAAATAACATTCAACAATTTTAATTTATTTTTATTATACTTTTATTTTTTCTAATTATGGAATTTAATCATTTACCAATTCCCTTCAACATCTTACTTCTTACTTCTTACTTGTGCCCTCTTCCACATACATGAGCTCATGGACACCTGTGATTGGCCAGTGTCTCTCTGATTGACAAAGGATATTAATGTCATCCCTTCCTCCCAAAGAGCATGGTCAGTTTTGTTTCTTGGACCATGGTGGGTGTTACGAACAGAATGCAGACTGAGACAGGAATGCAGTTTGTTGTGGTTTATTGAGTGAGGAGGAAAAGCGTGAACCGTGCTGGAGGCGAAGCATGGAGGAGGCTGGTGGAGAGCGTGGAGGTGAGCGCGTGACTTGAAGCTTGGCGTGGTCGTGGCGTGAAACGTAGAACCGGCCAGTTTCCGTGGAGTGGCTGGGAGCTGCACAAAGGTAGAGATCTCTGAGAGCATACACAGATAGTTTAGGAGAGAGTCCAGTGTAATCAACACAACGTAGGTAGTGTTAACGATAACGGATGATGGGGTGAGTGTCGTGGTGCTATTTGTAGGGGAAGGTGATTATGGTGTTCAGGTGTGTCTCGTTAGAACTCCGGTGAGGGAGTGTGCTGTGACTGCGTGTGTGTGTCTGTAGAGCCTGGCGTGTCTGTAACATTACCCCCCCCTCCATGGTCCGCTCCTGAGGACCTCGGACCCCGACGTCGTGGCGATCGACCTCTGCCCCAAGGTGCTGGCCGGTCGGGGTGGCTGGTGTGGAAGTCCTTGAGGAGGCTCGGGTCGAGGATGTCATTTCTGGGAACCCATGACCGTTCCTCGAGACCGTAGCCCTCCCAGTCCACCAGGTACTCCAGGCGACCACCACGGCGCCGGGAGTCCAATACCTCCTTCACCAGATACACTGCTCCGTCGTCCACGAGCAGTGGGAGGGGGGGCTCCTCTGCTACGCCAGGCTCTGTGGAGAGAAGAACAGAAGGGTGGTGAGGTTTGAGTAGTGACACATGGAACACTGGATGTATTTTATACTCTGGGGGAAGCTGCAGGCGGTAGGTGACGGGGTTGACTTGGTGGACTATGGTGAATGGACCGATGAACCGGGGACTCAACTTCTTACAGGGAAGACGCAGCTTGATGTCACGAGTCGACAGCCAGACCTTTTGTCCTGGTTGGTATATCGGGGCTTGGGACCGTCTCAGGCCTGCTGTCGTTCTGCGTCTCCGCAAGGCCCGTTGGAGCTGTCGGTGGGCTTCTCCCCAGACTCTCTCGCTCTCCCGGAACCAGTAATCCACTGCCGGAACGTCCGAGGGTTCTCCGTCCCAGGGGAACAGTGGGGGTTGGTAACCGAGCACGCACTGGAACGGGGTGAGCCCTGTGGTAGTCTGCCGTAGCGAGTTCTGGGCGTACTCGGCCCAACCCAAAAACTGGCTCCAGGATTCCTGGTGGCTGTGGCAGAAGGTGCGCAGGAAGCGGCCTATTTCTTGAATTTTCCGTTCGGTCTGACCGTTGGTTTGGGGGTGGTAGCCCGAGGAAAGACTAATGGTCACACCTAGGCGTTGGAAGAAGGCTCTCCAGACCCTGGAGGTGAACTGTGGCCCCCGGTCCGAGACTATGTCCTCGGGGAGCCCATAATATCTGAAGACGTGGTTGAACAGATGTTCGGCCGTTTCCAGGGCTGTGGGTTGTCCCGGCAGGGGAATGAGTCGGCACGCTTTAGAGAATCTGTCGACGATGACGAGGACACACGTACACCCCTCAGAGTCTGGGAGATCGACGATGAAGTCGACCCCGAGGTGTGACCAGGGGCGAGTAGGAACGGGAAGGGGCAGCAGCTTACCGGCGGGAAGATGGCGTGGGCTCTTAGACATGGCGCACTCCCTGCATCCTTGAACGTATCTCTTGACCTCCACTGCCATGCGAGGCCACCAGAAACGTTGTTGGAGGAGTGAGAGAGTTCTCTGGATCCCAGGATGGCCAGTACCCAAGGAGACATGCGTGGAGTGTACGAGGGAGGTGCGGTGAGATCGTGGAACGAACTGCAGCCCCGGTGGGCATTCTGGTGGAGCGTCTGACTCGGGGAGTGTGCCTTCCGACCACAAGATGGGGTTCGTGAAGATTTTCTCTGGGAGAATGGTTTCTGGATCGTCGCTTGCGATATCTGGGCTGTAGAGCCGGGACAGGGCATCGGCCTTGACGTTCTTCGACCCTGGGCGGTATGATATGGTGAACTTGAACCTTGTGAAGAAGAGGGCCCAGCGGGCCTGTCGGGGGTTCAGCCTCTTCGCGGCCCGGAGATACTCGAGGTTTTCGTGGTCGGTAAGGACGGTGAAGGGATGCTTGGCTCCCTCAAGCCAGTGCCTCCATTCCTCCAGGGCAAGCTTGACGGCGAGAAGCTCCCGGTTTCCGATGTCATAATTCATCTCGGCCGCGTTTAACTTCCTTGAAAAGAAGGCGCATGGATGGAGCTTCCGTGGGTTCCCCTGCTGCTGGGACAGAACTGCACCCACTCCGGTGGTTGAGGCGTCAAACTCCACTATGAAGGGGAGCTCCGGATCAGGGTGAACTAAGAGGGGAGCATTTGTGAAGGCCTGCTTGAGTGTTTGGAAGGCGTGCGTAGCGGCTGGGGTCCAGATGAGGGCTTTGGGCTTGTTGCGCAAGAGATTTGTGAGAGGGCTAGTGACTGAACTGTAACCTTTGATGAATCTTCGATAGAAGTTTGCAAACCCTAGGAATCGCTTCTGTTACGAACAGAACGCAGACTGAGACAGGAATGCAGTTTGTTGTGGTTTATTGAGTGAGGAGGAAAAGCGTGAACCATGCTGGAGGCGAAGTGTGGAGGAGGCTGGTGGAGAGCGTGGAGGTGAGCGCGTGACTTGAAGCTTGGCGTGGTCGTGGCGTGAAACGTAGAACCGGCCGGTTTCCGTGGCATGGCTGGGAGCTGCACAAAGGTAGAGATCTCTGAGAGCATACACAGATAGTTTAGGAGAGAGTCCAGTGTAATCAACACAACGTAGGTAGTGTTAACAATAACAGACGATGGGGTGAGTGTCGTGGTGCTATTTGTAGGGGAAGGTAATTATGGTGTTCAGGTGTGTCTTGTTAGAACTCCGGTGAGGGAGTGTGCTGTGACTGCGTGTGTGTGTCTGTAGAGCCTGGCGTGTCTGTAACAGTGGGTGTGGCATAAAAAGATAAAATTTCTGACGTTGATTCGTACCATATTTTTAGCAGATAGTGTTATCAGTTTTTAAGACAATTATTTTAAAATGTACTCTTGTAGACTATTTTACATTTTAAAATGTGTACAGTAGTGCAATTGGATGATGATATGTTCCCAGTATAGTTTACTTCTTTTAATTAAAACTCACTTTCTTTCTTTCTTTCTTTCTTTCTTTCTTTCTTTCTTTCTTTCTTTCTTTCTTTCTTTCTTTCTTTCTTTCTTTCTTTCTTTCTTTCTTTCCGTTCATGAACTAAACAGTAACGGTTTGAATTTTATACAAGGTTTAGTGTTTCGTCAGCTCAGTTTTTTTCCAGTGTTACAGGTAAATTTGTCAGTGAAAATGCACGGCCCAGTGCAAAGCAGCTGCGTGAATATAACACTATACCAACATGCACCATCAACCGACCAGATGTCCCGGAATTTGATCCTGGACTCTGTACACACAGCTGAGCTGCAGCCCTCCGAGCTGTGCAGAGCTTCCTAAGTTTCTCACTTATTTCCAAACTTTCCATTGATATAGACTGAATTATATGTCCTGTGTGTGCATCTGCATTGTATGTGGAGATTTTGAAATTCCAGATGTGGATTATCACTTTGCCTGTCATCCAGAATAACTTCATTGAACCTGTCTCTCTTCTCGCCATAATTTCACTGAACTCAAACCATCACCAGCTACAGTGAGAGAGAAATGGAGAAGGATGTGTCAGTGCCTGGTACTGTAGCTGAATGTGGGTGACCTCCAGTGCTAATAATCACCTGAGTTTGCTAAATAAAGCAATTTAATATACAGTCATACACAGCTTTAGATTGTTAAGGATATTACTGTAGAAATGTGCTCCTCTATGTCTGAGTGTTTAATGTTATTTCACACTTCTAAGTGGGTGTGTGTTTTACAGTCCAGTGACAGTTGGAGCACAGACCAGACTGTAAACATTACAGAGTCCTGCACTCACGTGTCAAAACACACAGCATAGCCTCCGTCAGTGACCCAATAACCTTCTATTGAGTGAGTAGACACTAGGAAAGTGTCTATGTCTCTAATGTAGAAGTATGGCTAGAGCGCACATGTAGAAACATGAAGAAATGTTGCCATACAGTATATTATGGCCTATTATTTGCAGTTCTTTATATTCTACACAAGCACTTGTTAGGAATAGTCTTGTTTTTCAGTGACGTGGATGTTGAATACCATTCATTTTGAGCAATTACTCTAATTGTGGAGTGGGATGCAAATAACTGCTGTGGTGACCTTTAGAACGTCCCAGAATTTTGCTGCTTGGTTTAAGTTTATAGTTTTCTATAAAAAGGTTTTAAAAGAAAGATTTAAAAAAATCAACCCAACTATAACTCCTATTAATTTGTTCTTAAATATTAAATATGTAATACTTTAAAAAAATTGTATGTTAAAATTGCAAGTTTATTATTCTTTTTTATACATAATATAAAACGTTTTCCAACTGTATACAGAGATAAAAGAGATATTAATCTTTAGATATAAATCATTAAGCATTTTCTGTATTATAGGTAATATAATAATAATAATAATAATAATAATAATAATAATAATAATAATAATAATAATCTCATCATCTTGTGTCTATATTATGAAGTACAGATGAAATATTGTACATACATCTGGAATGCTAGAATTAATTAGAACAATGAAATCCAGTGAAATTACAAAATGTTCATGGGGACGTTCACTTAAATTTTTCAGGAATTCATTTTATATTTCTTATGCAGCATGGATTGTCTCCCTCTCCATGTCTCTCTGTTTTGTTTTCTCTCTCCCTATATCTTGGTCTCTCTTGATTAAAACGGGGAATCTCCTTTCTAAGTTCTCTCTCTGAAACAGTCTGACATCATAGTTGGCAGACAAAGGGTATGTGGTAATCATATTAAATTAGCCAAGATATCTGATGTGTGCATGGCGAACAGGAAAGCCCTGTTGCCCTGTTACTAGACTCAGTATTAACGTCAGGCTTGGGTGACACATAAAGGATACTCATTTACACCTGGTATTGACCTTTCTTATGTGCATCTTCAGTATTCACTTATTATTGTATTCTGTGACTCTTGATAAATATGACCAAAGCAACTGGTGATACTTCATCAGCCAAAAATAGTCCAATACCAAAACAAAGTGTATATTTGGCCATTTGGGTTTTTTTTTTTTAAATAAATCTAATGGATGCTCAGATGAAAGCTATAGACACACTGTCTGATATGATATGATATTGATATAATATGTGCATGATATTTTGTGCCGTTTTGCATACCAACCACACAAACCCAAAGCAGCTCTTAAACAAAAAAAAACTAAATGAAAAGTGAATTGCAGCCACAAATTTACTGTAGATACTGCTTAGCAGGAGCATCAGTGTTTATGAATAAAAAGCTCTAGTCAAATTGATCACAAGTAAAGACTTGTTTCACCTCTGTTGATTGTCTTCTTGTATCTTTTTTTTTATCAGAATCTGATGGAGAATTTCTTTATTTACCAACATGTTTATTATCAACAATAAAATGTAAGAAAATACCAACAATAAAAGCTTCTTGACTTGACTTGACTTGTTTACAGACATACAGTAATCTGGCTATGACACTGTGTACCAAGGTTCATACATTAAGTTAACATTATGAACACTGACAGGTGAAGTGAATTACACTGATTATTTCCTCATCATGGCACCTGTTAGTGGGTGGGATATATTAGACAGCAAGTGAATATTTTGTCCTCAAAGTTGATGTGTTGGAAGCAGGAAAAATGGGCAAGTGTAAGGATCGGAGCGAGTTTGACGAAGGGCCAATTTGTGATGGCTAGACGACTGGATCAGAGCATCTCCAAAAGTGCAGCTCTTGTGGGGTGTTCCCGGTCTGCAGTGGTCAATATCTATCAAAAGTGGTCCAGGAAAGGATCAGGTCATGGGTGGCAAGGCTCATTGATGCACGTGGGGAGCGAAGGCTCACCTGTGTGATCTGATCCAATAGACGAGCTACTGTTGCTCAGACTGCTGAAGAAGTTAATGCTGGTTCTGATAGAAAGGTGTCAGAATACACAGTGCATGATGGGTCAGGGCTGTTTTGGCAGCAAAAGGGGGACCAACACAATATTAGGCAGGTGGTCATAATGTTATGCTTGACCTGATAAATGTTTATTCAATACTTTATTCAAAAGTAAGTCAACATAAATGAGAAATCTAGCCATGGGGTCACAGTCCAGTGACTTCTGCGCCGGTCCCAAGCCCGGATAAATAGAGAGGGTTGCGTCAGGAAGGGCATCCGGCTTAAAACATTGCCAAATTTAACCATGTGAATTGTCAGTACGAATTTCATACCGGATCGGTCGAGGCCCGGGTTAACAACGACCGCCATCGGCGCCGTTGACCTACAGGGTGCCGGTGGAAATTGGGCTACTGTTGGTGGAAGAAGTAGAGGAGGGAGGAGAGTGCACAGACAGAGAGAGAAGAGGAAAGGTAAGAGTGTAGGACTGAGAATAGGAACTCTGAATGTTGGTACTATGACAGGGAAAGGTAGAGAGCTGGCTGATATAATGGAGAGAAGGAATTTGGATATACTGTGTGTACAGGAGACACAGTATAGGTCAGGATTCAAGCTGTTTTATTATGGTGTGGATAGTAAGAGAAATGGGGTAGGTGTGGTCCTGAAGGAGGAGTAGTATAGGAGCAGGATTCAAGCTGTTTTATTATGGTGTGGATAGTAAGAGAAATGGGGTAGGTGTGGTCCTGAAGGAGGAGTTTGTGAGGAATGTCCTGGAGGTGAAGAGAGTGTCAGACAGGGTGATGAGTCTGAAGTTAGAGATTGAAGGGGTGATGTTGAATGTTGTTAGTGGTTATGCCCCACAGGTAGGTTGTGAGTTAGAGGAGAAAGAGAGTTTCTGGAGTGAATTAGATGAGGTGATAGAGTATTCCCATGGGTGAGAGAGTGGTGATAGGAGCGGATTTTAATGGACATGTTGGTGAGGGGAACACAGGAGATGAGGAGGTGATGGGCAAGTTTGGAGTTAAGGAAAGGAACCTAGAAGGACAGATGGTAGTGGACTTTGCTAAGAGGATGGACATGGCTGTGGTTAACACTTATTTTCAGAAGAGGGAGGAGCATAGAGTGACTTACAAGAGTGGAGGTAGGAGAACACAGGTAGACTACATCCTATGTAGAAGAGGCAATCTGAAAGAGATTAGTGACTGTAAAATGGTAGTGGGAGAGAGTGTAGCCAGACAGCATAGGATGGTGGTGTGTAGGATGACTTTGATGGTCTGTAAGAAGAAGAGGTCAAAGATAGAGATAGAGAAGAGAACCAAGTGGTGGAAGCTGAAAAAGGAGGAATGTTGTGAGAAATTTAGACAGAAGTTGAGGCAGGCTCTGGGTGGTCAGGTAGTGCTGCCAGATGACTGGGAAACTACAGCAGAAGTAATCAGGGAGACAGGGAGAAAGGTGCTGGGTGTGTCATCTGGAAGGAGGAAAGAAGATAAGGAGACTTGGTGGTGGAATGAGGAAGTTCAGGATAGTATCCAGAGGAAGAGGTTAGCCAAGAAGAAGTGGGACATGGACAGGACTGAAGAGAATAGACAGGAATACAAGGAGTTACAGCGCAGAGTGAAGAGGGAGGTGTCTAAGGCCAAGCAGAAGGCATATGACGAGTTGTACACTAGGTTAGACACTAGAGAAGGAGTGAAGGACTTGTACAGGTTAGCTAGGCAGAGGGATCAAGATGGGAAGGATGTGCAGCGAGTTAGAATTATTAAGGATAGAGATGGAAGGGTGCTCACAAGTGAGGAGAGTGTACAGAGGAGATGGAAGGAGTACTTTGAAGAGTTGATGAATGAGGAAAATGAGAGGGAAATCACTGAGGAAGAGACAGGAGTCAGAGCTAGAGGTAGCAGAGCTGAAGATGTTGAGGTTCTCTTTGGGAGTGACAAGATTGGACAGGATTAGGAACGAGTACATCAGAGGGACAGCTCATGTTGGACGTTTGGGGGACAAAGTTATGGAGGCCAGATTAAGATGGTTTGGACATGTTATAATATGTAATCTTCATGTGTAAATCCTGCACATTATGTATTCATGTAGGTCACTGTGGCTTTAATTTTATTTATAAATGGGACTATTCTTTAATTCAAATGCTGATTATATAGATTATCTAGGATTCTTTCTTTCTTTCTTTCTTTCTTTCTTTCTTTCTTTCTTTCTTTCTTTCTTTCTTTCTTTCTAAAATCTATTAATATAAGTGTTTGTAAAAGTACTTTGTGCTGGGTAATGTCAGCTAAAGAAACCATAAAGTAAAGTGTTACCAAGAATATATCTTCATTAACATTGTAATTTACAATAGTGAACTTATGCATGGTTCAAGATTGAAATCCATGTAATGAATCAGTGTTCCTTTCAATCCAAATAGCGTTCTTGCTCTCTATGGTGGTTGGCACTACGAATAATCCAATAATGAATTTGTTAATGATGTGCACAATATAATTTCTAAAGGCTTAGAGAATTGTTTCACATATTTACAACCTACATAACACGAAGCAATTTAAAAAATCCTATGAACTGTAAGTGAAATACTAAGAAAAATACATTTCTATTTCATACAAATGTCTCAAATCACATGAAGTGGTACCAGCTGCGTTCAGGTTCAGCTCCATTTTCACATCATAAAATAGACATTGAAGGTGGGTTAAGTGTGCACAACCCTTCCTGAATAGCTACAGAGTGCTTTGCTATAGCAGCTTGCTGTATGAGATGGTGGGCCTGAACCACATCAAAGTGAATCAGCTTGATTCACTGTACTACATGTAGGCAGCAGTTCAGAAGTTAGTTCAGAGGTGAGACACCACTACATGATCCTCATGTGTTAAACGCAGCACCCCTGCCCCATCATCCCCCTCCCTGCCATGCTTCTTCTTCCTTTACCATAACCAGATGCCCCAGCTGGGGCGGAAGTTTAAGCACATCTCATTCTCTTGTTCTCTAATGCTTGACCCCTCCCCACCCCTCAGCCTCTGCTCCACCCTATGCACATCTGTTCTGCGTTACTGTGGTTGCTTGCTCAGGAAAACACAGTTGCTTCAGGATTTGCTGTGGTCAAGGTGGAAATGGAGGAGGAGAAGTGGATCATGGGAGGTCTGCTTGTCACTTTAAGGGTATTTTCTTGCCATATAATGTGGTGGATGAGTATGCAAAACCACCATGGAACTACAAATATCCACTTTGTGTGTTTGTTGTATAACTCTGTGTGGGTGTGTGTTTGGAGGGGTGGTCGGACTGTTTGGGGTTTGCAGAGCCCTTTCATATTTTGACAGCATTCTGTTGAATCATTCATTAATTTAAAGCCTAATTTAATTGGGCTTTGTTCAGTTCCACTCTATTTACTGTATGTTTGTGGCTTAATTTAGAGATACTCAATGAATGTTCAATTTAGTTAAACAAAGAGGCTATTGTGGCTTGAATCAGACTCTTTCCTTTCTTCTTTCCAGTTTTTTCCGGAGGAAAAACTGGAGAGATTAGATGCCGTGGCTGGAAAATGGAGACCAGTTTGAGCATTCCCTTTTGTTGTGATCAGATTTCCAACAGATTTGCTTTTCTCATGTACTGTTAAAAGTTTCTAAAAGACTGTTAAACTTCTTCTTAATCAATTGTCATACTGAAAAAAGTGTATTCTTAGAAATAGAGTGTTTTATTTTATTTTATTTTTTTATACATATTTCATCATTATTAATCATTTGTAATACCCAATCAAACAACCCCATCTCCAAAACAGTAAACATCCAATGCCAGTATGTTTGATAAGTTATGCTTTACTGTGCTAAAATTGTAAAATAATTAAAACAATAAATAATAATTCTAAAAATGAGCAGTGGAGCAATCTTTGCTCTATTCTGCAGGAGTTATACACTGAACCACAATATTTCAAAAATGTTCCCTTTTGTTGCTTGGTTTCATGCGTCAGCTACAATAAGTGTGGTGGTCATCAGATAGTTCAGGCCAGACAGGCCTGAGGAATGGGCCGATTCATAGCACTGTTTGGTTATGGAGACATTTCCTGTTCTGGTGAGATGGTATAGACCCAAGTGACCACAGGACAATGCAAGTGCTCTAAAATAGCTGTGCTAAATTGTAGGTTCAGGATAGACCAGTAGAGAAGAAAGCCTGAGTTCAGTCTTCAGTAACTGTGTGTCTTTGAACACTGGTTGTTATTTCATCTGATTTCAGTTTGGCACCATTCTGAATGTGAGGGTCCTTAGAATGCCAGACATGTTTTCCAACTCAAGAAACCGCAGTCTGACTTTTTACTATTCATGGTTTTAGCATGATAGTATAACTGCATGGTTTATCAGAATATCATGTTATTGTGAAGTATAATGACTGGTGAATAATGCCTCTGTTTCCTCTGTTTAAAGTTCTGTGTGTGTGAGACTATGGTATACAGTAACCTGCATATGGATTGGCTTCCAAAGCCTTTCTGCCTTCCAAATATCTTCTACTCCTACCTAGTCTAGAGCAACAAACCTATTCTCAATTTCACATTAATTTTTATCTTTCACTGGATCCCATCAGGTTAGCAAATGGAAGCAGAGATATGCCATTATATTGCATCACACTCTTTCATGGTCCAATATTATGGCTGCAGGATGTGAAATAATCCTACTCCCACCCGGATGTGAATCAGAAACCTGAAGCATTCAACCACCTACCTGAATTCTACTCACATGATGTTAGGAGCAGATTAACATCTTGGTTCATTTAACACAGGCCAGTTTTTATAAACGTAATGACCTACGTGAATTCATCTACCTGCCAGAGTATTATTTGCTGTTTGGCTGACTGGCACTGTATCATGGTGTCCTTTGTGATTCTGGACTCCTCAGTATACCTACTGTACTTCAGTATTTGGTGTAACCATCCATTTTGCATATAAAATTGCACGAAGGCTATGTGGTACACCGTTGTACTGTTATACTGTGTAAATACATTGTCTGGAAGGCTCACCATGTTGGAGAACTTCCCATAGTCTATTGAAGACTTTAGCTTTTTCACTTGCTTCTGTCTCTTCAGGTTAAAACAGCCTCTGTCACATTTTTATGATTTAGGTATAATGGTATGCTATTGAGTGGGCACAGTGACTTAGTGGTTAAGATGTTTGCCTTGCACCATCATGGTTAGGGGTTTTGTTCCCATGTTCTTTTTTGGGGTTTCCTCCTACAGTCCATGTGTTGTTGTGTTGTGTCCTTGTAGGCGGATTGGCATCTCTAGACTGTCCATAGTGTGAGTGTGTGTTTGTGTGAGTGGGCATAACTGTGCCCTCCAGGGTGGACTCTGAGTCCACTGGAATATGTTCCAGACCCCGTTACCCTGTGTAGGATAAGTGGTACAGAAAATGGATGGATGGTAGGCTACATGTAGTTGGTTACAACTTTCTAGATATTTGAACTGAAAAGCAAAAGACACCATAGCTTTGATGTATGACTATCGATGCAGAATTAAGGAAATAACACCACACACTGAAATATAGACCTTTGTGCCATAAACTAAAATGTTATTCTTACTTTTATTTCTTCATTTAAATTTCTATAATATATTTTACACACACTTACATATATATACACACACAAATACAAATGCTGGAGACAGAGCAGATACTACTTCAATATTCCACAATGTATGAGTGTTCTAAAGTTTGTTTATCTTAACTTAAGTAGCACGGGTGATGTGTGATGTGGGGAAACAGACCTCCTTAATGGTTAGATTTACACCAGTTAGATAAGCACCTGATAGGTAATATGAAGTCAATTTGATTTATCACAAGCATTACAGTGGTTGAGGTTCCATGACCCTGATCGTCCATCCTACAGATGTGCAAATGTTGTGGTGTCTCTGAAAACATATCTAGTGAAAACCAAAAACAAGCTCATCCCAACCCTGAACTAACTCCTTTTGTGATTCTCCCTTTGAATACTGAGGTGGGCTGTGGACTGAGATTTGCCCACTAGATACAAACACACTTTCTGAGGAACATCTAACACAGATTTAGTTATATGTGCAACATCTGTGTCAATATTATGAAATCCATCAGCCTTTGTTCTTTTTAGAGCTCTCCTCCATCTGTGAACAGTCAGCCATGAAAACACTCAGGTATGTGGAGTTTTGGAGATTGTGTGGATTTCTTTGCGTGTGTGACGATAGCAGGAACCACAGATCAAATAATTCTTTCATTTGTAAAGACATGGACCGATTAGATGTATTTTAATTCCTTGTGTTTGAATGATTATATGTTTATGGAAAGGGGCATTTCAGATTCTGGGCATTGTGCAATGTAGTCACTGTGGGTCCTGATCCCATCTCTTGAAATTCAAGAGAAAATTTTTTTTGTCCAGGCTCCTGGACATCCCCTTCATCTATGTGCTCTGTGAGGAGTTAGATTTGGCAGGTGTTCATGGTAGTGGAGCTCTTGAGACTGTAGTTTACGTGAATGGTGAGCAGTGTTCAGCGCTGGTGCTCGAAGTTAGTGAAAATGTAATACAACCTTGATGAAACTATTCTTACAGTGTATATCACACTGGCAGGCCATTTCATGTAAGGATATTTTTATTACATTTGATGGCCAATTTGTGAAACTATTACAGCTACTGTTTTGCCAACAGACTGTTGCTAAGTGCACCCATAAGACATTGTACATAGATTAACTTTCAAATCCAGTAGTGAGATATGGATGACTAGAAAATGGAAGAGCTCATTTACATGTGCAGTATCTTTATACCCTGCAGTGGGTCACTAAGCTCTCCGAAATAAAGGTACCAAAATGTGCATTTCCTTGTTGTTGGGGTGGTACTATCAAGGGGACATTTTGCACCTTTTTTATATATATATATCTTTATTTCTTTAAAGCACATAACTGGACCCTAAGAACTATTTATGTGGCTGTGAAACTCTGAAAGCCAATTAAAGGTACATCACATGCTCCTTCCACAGGGAAAGATACATACTAAAGATGTATACTTGAAAGTACAATATCAATAAGACAGGGTTACGCTATCGTTACTCTCATCAGATGCTTACCATTCAGATGAAGTGCAGCTATACAGAAGTGTAAATGTTTACAAGAACCCTCTTGTTTACAGTTCTCATATTTTGCCCACTTCACTGTTTAACATATTATACAGAATGGTTGGCATTATTTTGTCTATACTGGGTATTTCGTGTTCCTGTCCTGTACTGTTTTGTATTGTCTTTTTGTCTTGCACTGTTTGCACTAAGTTGCACATGTTGCCCTTTATGTAGCTAGGACAACTTAGTTTTAGTCTTTAGCTCTGTGTTGTTGTCTAGCTCTGTGTTGTTTTTGTTGTTTTATGTAGCACCAGGGTCCTGGAGAAGTGTTGTCTTATTTCACTGTGTACTGCGTCAGCTATATATAGTCAAAATGACAATAAAAGCTTCTTGACTTGACTTGATAATGATGTGATAGGGTACTAAACTGTACATTCCCTTGTCACTGACATGATACCCTCTAGAATAAACCTTTTCTACCTAGACTATAGAAAGGTACAGTACGTACACGTGTACCTTAAAGCCAAATTTTTCCTGGTTTATTTATGTACCTTAAACATTTTAAGGCAGACACTGCCACGTTTCCAGGTGATGGATATATATTAAAGATACACAAGGTGAAATAAGAGGCACTGGTTTTTTTTTTTCCTGAGTGAGACACACACACACACACACAGAGAGTGGAGAGAGAGAGAGAGAGAGAGAGAGAGAGAGAGAGAGTGGAGCAGCAGTAGGGGTGTGTAAGTGTTTCCGTCCTCTCCCTAGGCTAAAGTTTCTCTGCTACTTTGCAAGGAACCAATTTCGCCACATTTGGAGCACTCAGAGGGAGAGGGTGTACTCCTCTAACCATCTCTCTCTCTCTCTCTCTCACTGCACGCGCGTGTGTGTGTGTGTGTGTGTGTATCAGTGTCTCAGGACTAACAGGACAACAGCAGTCCAGCTGAGCGCTAGAAACTATACGCGCTACTAAACTGCACAGCCTGATCTCAGGTACGTGACCGTTATGCTACATGACGCTGGCTGCTGTGCGCTACCGTGCTTGCTCTGTGTCGGGTTTATCTCGGGGAGAGTTATATTAATGCGCTGAGGAAGAGGACGCTGTAACCGGGTCGTGATGGTGGCGTTAGTGAAGGAGCGGGCGCGCAGCCAGCCTTCTCACACAGGAGCAGAATAATAAACGGACCTCGTGTTGAGGTTCTGTTTATTTCTGGGAGGCAGTTAGAATGAGCTAGTAAACATTTTGAAGAATTTGTAATAGTGTGGCTATTGGGGCGGTGTTTGTGAGGATTGCACAACTTTCTGACACACACTAACACTGGATATTGTAGCCGTTAGTTGTGCATGTTGAGGACTATGAGGTTTTACTTTATATTAATACAGGAACTAAGATTACGTCTTGTTTAAACTAAGTTATTTTGTTAACATTGTGCAAGCCAGAATATATACAGAGAGGATAATCGAGAGTATCGAGATTTTGGGAGTTGGTCGCGTTTGGTCAAACACCATCTGTGGGTAAGTTAACTGAATGTCCCGGAAAGCAGTTGTGAGTGTCGTGCGTTGACACCAGCTAGTTACTTCAAAAGGGAAGGTGTTGACAGCAAGGGAAACGGCGTGTGTGTGTGTGTGTGTAAGTGTAACTCGGTGGGATGCGCCACTGTCCTTTAGTGTCCCATTGGGGAAGTGTGAAGCCAACAAACCATTATGTTCTAGTGCTAGAGTGGAAATAATTGTTCAGAAGGGTTTCACTTATCCACCATTGACCTTTCCTTTTTCCAAGGCTCTAAATAGATAGATCTGCAGTTAACGGTGCTCTCTGTGGCCCTAGAGACCAGTGCCATATGTCTAGAACTAGAGAGAAGAGACTTAATGGACATGGAAAGCTCCTCCTCACTTTTCACCAAATCTTTAAACTGTCATAAGATGACTGGATCATTTCCTAAGCTGCCAGATCATCCCACAATTTGTACGAACCCCTTAAACATACAGGGCACTTTTGTGAGTCCAGATTTACGTTTATGACTTTTATTTTATTATTCGTTTCATTATAGTTACTGAATACTTTACAGTGTGCACCTAAACAATATTGTGATACTGTTAAAAGTTCACATGTTCATCGTAAACCCTCTGTCATTTATACTGGCATACGGTGAACTCCAAATTTATGAAAGCTTTAAACGGTAAAATTGCTCATGTTCAACAGAATTTATATGGACACATAGTTCACACCCTGAACGGTCAATGACAGTGACTCAGTGTCATCTCTCAGCTGTGAGTAGAAATTTATCATACAGTAGGTGCAACATTGAGCACATTGCGTGTAGCTGGAAGGAAAAAACTGGAGAATCTGTGATGTGTCATGGTTAAATGCTGGGTTGTACAATTCCAGGCCAAATGAACTGGATTTTTTTAGATAATAACTAGAGTGACTGATAATTAAATGCCATAATTTTGCACAGAAAACTTATCTAAGAACTTATCTGACATTGTGGTTAGCGTGTTCATTTGCATATTGCATGCTTTGTCAAAATGATTAATGCTAAGGCCAGTACTGCAATATTGTGCAGCCGTACTATAGAGTCTGTAGGTATGGAAGGAAGAGGAATGAGAATGCTTGACAAAGCCAGAAAGTCACTTAACTTGTGGAATATTATTAGGCCTACGTGGCAAGCAGAGTAGTGTTTGTTTCCTAACAGGAGCAAATTTCTGTACTTAGTCACCTAATGTGATTGTACTGTGAATAATACCCAAACACATATACACAAGTATTTCTTGTGTGGTTTGTTTTTTTACTTTAATAGCCTATAAGATGCTGCTGTAGAAGCACAGTGTACTGTGTGTTGACAGTTATTGTGTATATGTTAATATCGCCTGTCAGTTTTTCATTTGACTTTTTATAAATGTCTTGTTTACGTGCTCCTTGTCATATGGTAAATTTGCTAAAAGATTGCTGTGTGTATATATATGACATCTACTAGCAGAGTTAAAATCAATACCCCTTTCATCTAATGTCCTACAGCAGCAAACGTCCTTCCTCTTTATTAAAGATCAATGGATTGAGCGATTGTGTCTTCCTGCATTGCTGATGAAAAGACATTCATTCCTCATCCCAAATGAGTTTTATGTTTGTACTTGATGTCAACCCGTGCTTTCCGAGTGTCTGCTAAATATCATTATCTAATTCTGCTGAAGTTGAGTCGTTCTGTGAATGTCACAAGGACCAAATTCACTGAGCTTCCTCAGATTTTTCATATACTTTTAGAAAAGAGTTTCTGCCTGAGGATTGCTAAAAAAAAAAACCTCTTATTGTTAACATCTATGATATGCTTTTAAATTCACAATCTATTCATTCTAATTATGCATAAATGTTTAAATCTTAAACATCCATGCATAAGGGGGGCACGGTGGCTTGGTGGTTAGCACGTTTGCCTCACACCTCCAGGGTTGGGGGTTCGATTCCCGCCTCCGCCATGTGTGTGGAGTTTGCACGTGGGGAGGTCCCCCCCCCCAGTCCAAAGACATGCATTGTAGGTTGATTGGCATCTCTAAATTGTCTGTAGTGTGTGAATGAGAGTGTGTGTGTGCCCTGCGATGGGTTGGCACTCTGTCCAGGGTGTATCCTGCCTTGATGCCCAATGACGCCTGAGATAGGCACAGGCTCCCCGTGACCCGAGTGTAGATTGGATAAGCGGTAGACATTCATGCATAATGAAATAATTTAGAGTATTCTTCAGAAAAGTTTGCTTGTGATTCGCATAGTCGCATGCAATAGATTTAGCTCATTTTATTGTTTTTCTGGCCCAGAAATAGGCTCCACCCCTCCATTCCATGACCCTGCATTTTTTCTTAAAAGGCAACCGAGTACGGCTATGCTTGGGTTTTGTTGGTTAGGGTAAAGGTGAAATGTTTCCATTTGTGCAATTCTGATTTATCTCTCCAGTGGCAGTGGGCTGAAAATTACATTTACATTTACATTTACATTGCTCCTTTAACTTCCATAATTAGTCTATACAGTACTTTAAGCCATATCTGGGTGGTATCATAGCTTATATGACCCTGTCTGATTGAGGTTGCAAAATTGATAGGAATTTATTATAATAATGTAATCGAAATCATATAAAATAGTGTAAAGGATCACAGACCCTGAGGTTTCTTTGAACTTGAATTTAAGAAACAAGCCAATAATAGGTTTCTATAATAATAAAGCTTGGTTCTGTGTTATATTGAGTCTGTGTTATAAGTCTGTCCAGTCTGGTCCATTATAGCTCAGTTCCCATTTTGCTACTGACTTTACATTACAGTCCCAAGAGCATGTGTGCTATTAGCTGACCAGTTTTCACCCTTTAGTTCAGCTAGTTACAAAAACAAGCAGAGATAGTGGCAGTATTGTGTGAGAGACACTGTAGTCCCTCAGGGAGGCTGTGAGAGAAGGGAAAAGTAGGGGGAAGCAGTAGGAGAAGCTGGAGTGTGTCTGTGTTTGTGTTTGTTCCTTTTTTTGTGTGTGTGCCAAAGAATTGGGTAATTGACTTGCAGTGGGTCTGTTTATGCGTATGCTCTAAGCACACTTTGCTCATTGTTATCCTTGCTCTGAATGTGGAGTGTGAGAGCACAGTGGCCTCTAAGTGAGAGTGTGTCCTGAGCTGTAGCTGCATCGGAAATGACTGGTCAAACACCACCGAAGCCACTGCAAAGATATTCCATGACTCATTGTTTTTCAATGAGTTCAACAGATCTGTGCGGATTCAGAAGAGCTGTCTACATTTATTCACAGCCTCAATAAATAACTTATAGTGCTTATGTAATCAGCAAGATTATACTGCAAGTACAGCTCAGGTTTTGCATTTATGTTCTGTACCTATAAAGTATAACAGCAGAAGTGAAATGTGTACATCAGTTCTTAACAATAATTACAATACAGTCATTTTATTTTAGTAAAAAAAGACTTATGTTGTGTTGTGCCAGTTGCACAGCATAGAAGCTGCAAAGTAGATTTTAGCAGCATGTGTAGTGTTCTGGGAATTCCCATCCCATGTCATCATGGCTGACGTTCTAGCAGACAGACAAAAAAATAAAAGATTGTGAAGCGAGTTTAACATACTTTGACATGTAAAGCTTTAAGAAATCAGACATATTTCAGTGAAATGAATGTTTGTTATTTACAAATTTTTTCGCCCAGGATATCTCCCTGCAGTGATCACATGACGGAAGAAGCCAGTTTCACAAATACAGCCACTGCTTAAAGATGTCTAAAACCTTGCTAGCTAAGTGGGATAACCTCACACAGCGAGTGTCAGGTTTGGATGAAATTGTCAGATAGCCAGGTGCTTTATAGTGCAGCAGACATAAGCCTAATCAGTTTGGTTTGTAATTGTAAAATTCACGTACACTGCATTGGATGCAAAAGTCTTTAAATGGAAGTTTCACCCTTCCTTTTTCTCATTTCTGGATAAGCATATAAAATATAGTTATATCTTGTGATAGTTATAGCTTGTGAGATATATGGAAAAGTTTTTCTAGGCCACCACACCAAAATAAACTGCTTGTTAAGACAGAATGAGAAATACAATGATAGTGCAATTTTCTCCCAATAAAAAAAGAATAAAAACTGCAATTTTGGTTTAGGTGTCTGGACTATTTGCCAAGACATTTCTATTCAAGCTATTAAAAATCTCAGATCAAGCAGGCGTGCATTTTTTGTTGTAGTTTATGTGACTGGATTGTTACTAGTAAGGAATTAGGAGGAAAGTTTCATCAAACTTTATCACCCTTTATCAAAACATATACAGAAAGAGTGAGGTATTTGCAGTTCTATTGAAATGTGCAGGAATAGCTGTTGTTTTCTCTCAAATGTAGCTTTCAGTGGGGAAAAAAAGCTTTTTACAACTTTTAAAAGCCTGCTGGTTGTGATAGCATGCAAAGTGCAACCATATGTAGATTAGTATAAAGCTGGATTGTTAGTCGCAATTAAAAGTGATGAAAGGTGAATGCCTGCCTTTGTTGCCTAATGATTTGACAGACTCATATACTAAAGGACTTAAAGCCATATGGAAGACACATGGATCGTAAGCTCACTTTCTCCTGTGTAGTTTCTACTCGTCAGATTAATTGCAATGACGTAATGCTGCTGCTTTTGTGATTGTTGAATCTTCATGGGAGTAGAGGTCAGAGATTTATTTCCTGCATGATGTTCCTCACATTCATCATTCAGAGCAATAGGATAATAGATTTAAATTTGATATATTGATATCCTGATCGTTTAAAAATAAATAAATAAATTATGGCCAGTGCCTATGTTCAGTCAAATCTTCAGTCTTTCTACAACTGACATATTTAGCAGTGAGGCTCCTAAAACAGTAATTATCATAGTTTTTCTGTTTGCCCATTCTTTGATCTGAGCACTTTGAGCTGATAGACTTCACTGACGTCTCGTGCTAGTTCAAACCCCTTGCTTATTACGTACAGACATGCTGAGCAGGTCAAAAACAGCTCTGCACCGAGAAGCAAGCTGCAGAATAGGCTAAGCCATAAGTCAAGCTCAGTACTTTGATTTTTATAGGCACCAGCTCTGCTTACATCAAGATATATTGACCTGCGAGACCTAAATTCCACATTGATGCCAAAGCTTTCCCGTCGTCCAAGCGAGTACTTCCCTGTAAATGTTGCCCTATGTTTTTGTTGGATAAGATTGTTTAACTATGTCCTGTTTTACTTGAAATCAGTGTACAGTGTGTGTGTGTGTGTGTGAGAGAGAGACTGTGAGATGTCTCAAATGACCATGAAATTTCAGCCATTACTGATAGTTAATTGCAGACCCAGATACAGATAGAGATAAATACATTGAGTAGATCTCTATTGGCTTTGGGTTACAGCATACCTGCTGACTATGCAGCTGAAATAAGTTTTGAATCAACATACTCCACCCTTGGGGTTCCACATTTCATGCTGCTCTTAACTGTGAAATATAAATAATGACATATTGAGAATACACTAAAGGTTTAAACATTATTGTGAAATGACGGGATGGAGAACATGTGTGTTTCTGTGAAGCATAAAGCTGGCGCTGTGGTTTGTAATGTGTTAGTTCCACACTGAAAAAAGCATGATTTCCTGTCTTAACAATCCTATGATAACAGCTCCATTGTAATCAGGAAGCATTTCTGCAGTGCCCGAGTCGTCACCTTGCTGGTACTCCATTGTTGGAAAGCCCACTTTTCAGAAAAGCAAAACATTAGTAACCATGGATGAGTCCTAAACAAACAAGAGTAGTAGGTTGCTTCAGCGTTCACCCTGAAGGCATAGATTAGAGTGTCTTTGTGCATATAGAAAGCCGGGGACGATTTGGCTGGCGTTATCACACTGAGGCTGAGACTCTTCTAACATTAGATGTAGACAGTTGGAAATTTGCAGGATATGGTTCTGAGGGTGGGCTGTGATCTTCTGACAAAAGGCCTCTTTAATGTTTGCCTTTAGGTCAGCTTTTAGAAACCACTTTAAAAAGCAGTTCTGTCTGATGTTTTCAGTCAGCTCTGAAAGCCAGCGATGGTTTGAGGCTTACAATGAAAACACATCCATGTCTTTTTATTTCAGGTTTTGATTTGCATATCCAAAGGTCATTCAAGGTCAAGTGACAGCAAAATGCTGTCTAAAATGATCGTAGAATAATATCAGTATTGCTTTAGAACTAAAAGTAGAAAGAAGATTCATTGTTTTTCCTGTAACACCTTGTTGGATATGGACACAGTCCTTTTTAAGCAATTTTACAATAATTACGCATGATAATCAAGTTTTATACCATATCATAGATATAATATATGTAATAAAATAGTAATTTGATCCTTTCTTGCAAATATGGAAAATAATAGTGAATAATTAATTAAATAAATGAAATAAATAAAATGTGTATTATCACATCAAATGATCTTTGTAGAATATACTATAAATATGTGTTGTTTAATTCAACAGTTATTAATATTTATGTTTATTAATTGATTTGTGTATAATGCAGTTATTATTGCCTCTAGGCTTTCTGGAGCAACAGTACATGAAAGACATGGAAGAGATGACACTCCCCCCTCTTGCACATAAGTCAGAGATCCTTAATTTCCATTTGTGTAGCAATCTTAGAGCAATCAGATTCCTTGAGTAAGAGCTTTATCTTGGTCAGGACGGAGGTGGAACTGGAAGTATTCAGGAACACCGGGAGGCAGGTACACACCCTGGATGATACACCAGTTCATCACACACTCAGTATGTGTTCTTTTTTTTTGGAAGGTGGAGGAAACCGGAGAACCCGGAGGAAACTCAGACTGACTCAGACAGACTGAGTGAGAACATATAAATAAAACCAGACACCCTGGAGCTGTAAGGCCAACCTGTAACATAATCTTGTTCTACTTTTATGTTTTATCTTGAAATGAATACAGACTGAAAAATATTCTGGAAGGAAGAGAACAGGAAAAAATACAAATGATAAATCGCTGGAGAAAGAGCCCCAGATTTTGAAGTTCAGCACGTGAGTCTGAACAAGACTCTGTTGTTGACTTTGACTCTATCCCCAGGGACCCAGCAACGGCCACTGGTTCTCAACATGCTACACTTCTCTGTAATTCTCATATCCTCAGGAAGAAGAGGTTGACCTGTCTGATATCATGAAGGAAACAATGAAGTGACTGTGGTCCAAACTGAGTGTGTTGCTGTGCATCTTAAAGGACAGTGTCAGGGCGTCATTGTCAGCGGGCCTGTAGAACAATGATTAGGTGTGGCTAAAATGGAAATTTTCTGAAGGACAGGACAGACATGTTATTGTTCTCTTTTTGGTTATGACTCATTTGTTAGTTGTAGATAGTTCAGGTCCAAGAATTGATAATAGTTACAGATTTGCAGGCCATATATTGTTTGTATTTAGGTAGACAGTGAAATTTTGGAATGCTGAAGGATTTCATTTTGAACAGAAGACACTTGTACAGAATCGGAGCAACCTTTTTGCTACTGATCCTAGACTTGACTCAAGAAACTAATGCTTAAGAAATTTTGTAGCATAACAGCTAATTGTTACGAATGTGTGTGACCTTCACTTCAAACATTTTAAACTGAACAACAGACTTGCTCTAACTTTTCAAACATCACCTGCACCTCTTTTTCCTCCATCCTCCTGTTCATAGAAATGGACTCCACAAATCTCAATAAGGCTATGAATAAGGAGTTGACACCAAACTGTCAGGGCGGCAGCTCTGGGCTCTATGCACGCCTGATGGGAAGGCGGGCGTGAGGAAGAGACCAGATGCCCTCCAAAAGCTTAGACCTAAAAATGTGTGATTTATTTCTGAGTGAGAACAAGGCTTTGTACCATAGCCATGCTTCATAGTCAGAGGAGCAGAGCCATAATCCTAGTTTACTTGTACAGAATTGTATATAAAATGAACTGAAAAACACAAGGGAGCATTAGTGGTGCTTAAAGAATCACGTTCCAAGTCCTTTTGGTATTATACATTTTTGAAGAATCATGCTGCTGTATTGGCGAAGGATTGTGCAGCTTTCTGTAACATTTATATAACCCTACAACTGTTTCTTAGAAATTTATTTATTCTTTCTCAGTGTAGTTTTCATGCACTGTCGACTCATGACATCATCGGTCTACATGTGGCTTTGCTTATTTTTAGCATGCCTGATATGTTAGCTATAAAAGTAGGTCATAAATTAATTTTTTTTAAAAAAGTGTTATCATCCAAATCTACAAAATCTGCACTTTTTTTGAGCGACACGGTGAGTAGCTGTTTGTCATCATTAAAGCAGCAGACATGTTTTTAAAATCAACAGGCAATTTCTGCGTTACTCAGCAGAATAACGGGCCTGTTTCTTTCTCCAAGTGTGGTGGCAGCTGCAGCTTATTTCTGCAAAAAAGTAGAGCACATAACTGCTGTATCAAATAGCAAGACCTTTCCAGTTCCAGTTGCTTCTGGGTTATGCAGTTAGTGTGTGCGTGTGTGTATATTTGTTTGTGTGTGTGTGTAGAAATAAAGGTCCCACATGAAAATAAACTTTGCTGGATTTGTAGCCAAATCTGTGATATATGTAATTTAAATATTCTTACTGTGTCATTCGATAGTGAAGAAAGCAACACTATTGTTTTAGAGCACAATTTCTTCACTTCTGCCTCTAAGATACGGACAGGAAGTGTGCATCTGAAAGTCGGCTTGGTTGAAAATGATGGATGCAGAGTATAACTTGTAAACCCTCTGCATCCATCACACAAATTAGGATAGCATAGAGGATTTCGCATCATCTAAGACACTACAGGAGGTTGGGTCATCAAGAGGAACTCAAGAGTCAATCCTCCAAGACTAACAGGTTTAAGGTTCTTAAAGAAAGGTAATCGCGTTAGTGTTCTCTGTGCTCAGAGAGCCGACACACGTGCGTCTGAAAGTGCGGATGTTCTCAGGTTGAATAAAGGACACAGAGGTTAAATTGCTCCTTCTTTCATGAAGGATTTACATTAAAGCAGTGGATTATGAAGGTGTAATGTTTCAGTTTAGTTAACTTCCTGTGATGCCTAGATGCCTAAACATTAGTGATTAGTTCAAGGCTGTAAATAGGACGCATCGTTTTGAAGGGGTTGTGTTTTCTTTTGTAGCACTGCTTCACATAGAACAGATTCTGAACTTGAAGTGGAAAATAGTTTCTTCTCAGTCTAGTCATCTTTAAAATGTCTGATTTTCGTTGTTCACTTTTAAATTCATCGAGCCATGTAGTCACTATGTTAATCAAACCTGAGAGAGTAAATGAAAAAAAAAAATTCTGGAAGGCTGCAGAAGCTGTTTTTCCTTTATCAGTGAGCTACCTTTAATCAAAGAATTGACATACACGTGTGAGATTGCAACATGTCACAACATGATAGACAGACAGACAGACAGACAGACAGACAGACAGACAGACAAAAAAAAAAAATAGATAGATAGATAGATAGATAGATAGATAGATAGATAGATAGATAGATAGATAGACTTTATTGATCCCATGAGGGAAATTCTTGTGTTATAGCAGCTTAGACAGTTACAAGATATAAAAACACACACACAAAAAAATTAAATGTAAAATTATATATACATTATACTTGTATAAATATTAAGAAATAGTATCTGCTACACAAGCCAAGCAGGTTCATGTCTAAAACTTTTATCAGTTCTTCTATGGTATTTTGGTGCTAAAACTTTAACAGTGTAAGCACACTACACACTGGAAACCAGAATGGTGTATTCCCACCTCATTCCGAGCGTTCCCTGGAAAGGATCCTGTTTCACAGTGATTCTGACCAGAACACAGCAGCTGAATATATGAATATATGAATGAATAATGGGATGAACGAATATGATCTGGTATTTAAATGGCAAAGATGGAGAATTCTTTGAAGCAATTGTGTTAGCTTCATAGATTTGTAGATGTAGCAGTAACCTTAAGTTTTTTGTGTGTGTGTGATTAGTTTGCTTGAAAGACCTGTACTGGTAAGGTTAGAGTTTAAGATGATTGCATGTGTGTGTAACAGAACTGAAAGATAACCTCAGTCTCCATAAACATTCTCCTGCTGTGGTGTAACAGAGAGTCAGTCTGGCGGGCATGGTTTTGGTTTTCACGTTCAAGACACAGAAAATCTCCTGCCAAATATGATATCATTAAGTGTCTCTCTGCAATTAAATTTACATGAATTTTTTAAAGTGCATTTATACACACGCTGTGCTTATTCCATTTAAATTGATCCCTAGTGTGTTGGAGCATTTTTTTAAGAAAGCTGATTTTTCAGCCTAGTCCTTTCCAATACGCTTTTATCTATGATCTACATTTTTAGGTTTTGTTTAAATATATGCAGTGAAATCAAGTTGGAGCAAATACAAAGTAAACCAAGAGTATCAGTGTACATCAGTGTACACAATTGTAACCAGAGAGTTAAAGACAGCACAGAGATTTTAGAATATTCTCACAAGCCTGGCTTCTAGTGTCTGGTATATTTTGTGAGCCTTTTTCAATCCGATGATTATATCTCATTCCCAAAAGGTCATTCTATCACAGTGTTCAAAGGCTTGTTTTCCTGTTAGAAAATGGCTCAGGGAAGTGTGGAACACAGAGAGCAAGTCAGATTGCAAACTTCAAGAGCCTAAAGCTTGTAGCCAGAAAGGATTCTGAGGCTGAGATGTCAGAGAGATTGAATTTGTGTTGGAAAATTTTACTGCCATGATTTCCACCACAGGCACACATAAATATGGATTCACTTCTAGACTTGCTTAGTCAGTGAGTATGCATTAAGTATAAGTCTTAATTACTATGACAGTGCCCCATTCATTCTCATTTCATTCACTATCCTCTGATGTTGCTGGATTTGTTTTATCCCTGTTGATTATCTGTATAGTCAGCAGTTGTGTAACGTGGCAGCTATGATTTTTCCTTCTAATTGGGTCAGTGTGCATGAGGCATGCTGCCTTCTACTTCAGTGGGCTGGATAGAGTATCACTGCTGTGCTGAAAGAGAAGCGGGGGGTGAGAGGGGAATGGGAATGGGTAATCGAACAGACAGGCAGGCAGACAGCCATTGAGAATTGCTTCTCTTGTTGTAAGGTAGGGCCTTTTTTTGGGTTTGACAGTCTCGCTTTTGGGTAGGGGGCGCAGTCTTCACATCAAAGGGATTTTGGGGGGAAAAATCATATTAATAAATCTCTCACTCTCTCCCTCTCACACTTTTCCTCGTCCCATTTTATTTCTTTTCACAGTGATGGCCTCTCTGGTGCAGCTGTTCATAGACACGCCAGATCTGGAAGACGTTTAGAACTCTGACGACAGCCGCACACACGCTTTGGACACCACAACACACTCCTGCTTAGCCATGTACAGCGTGGAGGACCTTCTTATCTCTCATGGATACAAAATCAGCAGCAACAACAATGTCCCTCCATCGCACTCATCCTCGTCCCAGGAACAGCGGCCGGCGACGCGCAGCAGCAGCCGGTGTGAAATCACAGACAAGCGGACAGGACATGGCGCAGTGAATGGCTACAAAGCGGACTGTGTTTATGGTGGTGGCGTGAGTCAGACTTCATCTCGGGGTGGCCCCAGTGACACAGAGATCAGGGACAAGAACCAGAGGACAGAGGAGGACAGTGCTAACCTGGTAGATGGACACTCGCCCAGAGGCACCTTGACCAGCGACAGCGGGTTAGTCAAAGTGTTTTACAGCGCTATACTTTCATCTTGCAAAAATATACCTGCTCTTGCTGACTCAAGGACATACACAATCTCCCTGCATTTTATCACATTAGTCTTCATTTTCTTTCAGCTCAGGTTTAAGTTAGCTGGGGTTGATGAGGCATGTTATGTAATGGTGGCAGCTGTCAAGGACTTTTCCTCAGGTGTAGGACAAGATAGGATAAGATAACTGTGCTCTCTTTTGTGCAGTTCGTTTCCTTATTTCTCTTCGTATCTTCTCTATTACTGTGTATATATTTAAAAAATGCAAATAACTTGCAAATTTAGCTTTATCCATACTTCTTATGACTTGATTTCTCTTATTTTCTCACGCCTACCCCATCCTCTCTACTTTTTCTCAGTCCATCTTACTCTTTCCCTATTACATGCATTTGCTTAGCATTGTTAGGTAGATTTTGTTAGGTAGATTTTGTTAGGTAGATTTTGAAGTACAGTAATCCATTTCTGTTATGTTTCCATTTCTGGATTGTTATGTTATAAACAGAATTATATCATCACACCACTCGCTTATCATACCACTTTTACATGTTCAAAGCAGATCCATTGGTAAATTATAAATGCCATTAGGCTTCTGTCAGGTCACGATTCTGAGCCTTTATATATTATGTAACATCAACATTAATAAAATATTATGAACTCAAATGTGAACATTGCCCTGCTACTAATTATAGCACAGATGTTTTGTAGGTGGAGTCAATGCGGTGCTGACATGAGTGTTGGAAAAAAATTTATTCATGAAGACATTTGATGTTTTTTGGGGTCAGCACAAGAGAATTCAGTGTACAAAAACAGGTCATTGATAAGAGATTGCCTCATTCACTGCACATCACAGAAAGATCATTTTAAATGGCCTTATACTAACAATAGTTTTAAAAATGTTATTCATATAGCACCTTTCATGAATGAAAATAAAGATCAAAGATCTTTTATAAAGAAAAAAAGAGCTAATAGGAATGAGGAGAAAAATAGAAAAAAAAATAGAAATCTTTTGTTTTGTTTTTTCAGTATACTTAATACACTACTGTTATTTGTGCTCACTAAATTATTTTAACTTACAACTCACTAAATCAATTGTTTTTGCTTTTTGCGGTGCAGATTCCATGACGCCCATAGAGAAATGTACACTCATCCAAGGCCAGAGTCTGATGTGTCTTACTGGCGGAGACGGGGTCAAGACTTCAATGTGCTCCTGGACTATGTGGACATCAGGGAGCCACAGGGACAACAATTAGGTGGTCATCATAAAGCAGAGGGCATGCAGCGAAGACCAGAATCAGCATTAACCACTGAAGAGCATCGTCGTGAGAGACAACGCAGGGCAGACAGTGCACGGGCCAGAGAGCGTGAAATGGCCCTCTACCAGTGGAAAATGGCAGCAGAGAGGAAGTACCAGAGTCTGGGTACAGAAGAGTGGCGTCCAGCTTTAGGGATAGGCCGACATATGTCTGAAAGCGAAGGTGAAAGATGGGCAAAGGAGCAGCGGCGGCCTCGAACAGCAGAGGGTGCTGTTCCTCCCAGGACCAAAGCCAAATCCCAGTCCCTACCAAGAATGGCCATGCCGTCAGACAGCATCCAGTATTTAAGCATGTCATCCTCTGGCCAAGATCCCTGTGGAAGCTTTCGAATAAATGGGCACCAGTCTCGGGTACCTCAAGGTCGAAATCTCAGTGAAGGGGAAATTAGGGAGCGATGGACTGACAATAGCCGGTCAGGCGTACAGTCTGCACCCCCATCGAAGCCCCGTTTTAGCCGACCTCTTAGACCCCCATCATATGAGGTTCACCAGCAGATGCGTGGAAGTTCAGAAATGCTCTCTGGTGATTTTGTGCCTCATCCCAGAGACAGAACTCCACTGCCTTTTTCCAGACAGGATTACTTTGCACAGGAACTTGGAGGGTCAGGCATGGAGCCCCCAGGTTACATCCCTCCACCTTCATACAGGAGACAACCTGTCATCAGGGGAGGACAAAGGACTTATGCCAATTCCATGGGGAATTACCAGTACAGGGGAGACCCATATATGCAAGGGCCTGCAATGGCCGAGGTCCAGGAGTGGTTCATGAGACAGACAGGAGTGGCCTGGCCCGACAATTACAGGGATGGAAGAAGAAGTATGCCCTGTAGGAGACAGGCATATCCTGGTTATGGGGAAGAGCACATAGGGAATATTCAGTATATACCCTTTGATGACCCACGAGTCAGACATATTTCAGGAGGGAGAATGGATGGGAACTCACTGACAGATGCTGACAAAATCAGGAATATCAGAAAAGACATCCCCATCACCTCCTCAACTGAGAAATCTCCTGATGACAGTGCCTTTCTGCTCTCAGGAAAACCTTTCAGCAGCACAGAAGCAAGTAACAGCAATATCAGTGATTGTGTTAATGAAGCAGTTATACATAAGGAGGTTTCAGAAGAGGTGATCAACTCAAAATCAGCAAATAATGAAAACTCCAACAAGTTCCCAGCCAGTCCTAACTATTCAAATACCTTTCAAACAACATCATCACAACAGAAACCTAGCATAGACCAACGATTCTGTGAGACAGTGACACAGGTAAAGACATTTGAAGCACAAACAGCAGCTGAAAATAAGAAAAACAAGAAGAAAATAAAAGAGACTATGTTCTGTTTAGTGTCAGTTCCAATAAACATGGCAGCCAACAAGGAAGCTACTGATCCGAATAACAATGAAAAGGTATCAAGCTTAGTAGTAGCACCTTTAGAAAATTCAGTCACCCAGCACTGTAACAAAGTAATGCCAAAGATTGCAAATAGCAATGAGCAATTAATACAATCCAGCAGCTCCTTAAACACAAAAAGGACCAAAAAAGCTCCACTTCGGAAAGAGGCCATAGATATTTGGTCTCTCCAAGCAAGTGCTGATAAGGAATTGTGCTATGCTGGATCCTGGCCAGGAGACCAATATAAAAATCAGGAGACTCAGACAGGTTCTCTTGAGGGTTCAAGAAATGCACAATGTCCTCAAACCCAGGTTACATGTGACCTTCCTTCGTCCACAGACAGTGGGCTGGTAACTGAATGCAGTGTCAACTACAAGTGTCCCATAAAAGTTCAAAAGAATTTCAACCTTTCCAGCAACAGTGCATTTTCCCAAACAAAAACAGCTAACAGCTCAAGTATAAAAAGCCCAGTTCAACTCATAACGACTCCATCACCACCATCTCCTGATCGGCAGCCCCCACTGAGAAAGAATACGTCCAAACCTCATTCGCTAAATGAACAAGAGGCCTTTGGGCAATTCTTGCTAAAACCTGTGAACAGGCGACCATGGGATGCTATTGGGGAACTTGAGTCTTTTAACAAGGAGCTGCAAGATCAAAATGCCAAACAACAAACCACTGATCAGACTATAGAGGACCTGGATGAAGCACTGAGGAACATTTTAGAGATAGACAACACGAGCACAGAGTTCATTAGACCTGAGTTGGCTAAAGACAGGGTTAGGTCAGAGTTGGCTACACATTCTTTACAACAACATAAAGAAAGAAGTCCTGAGCAACAGCTAAAGAATGAGAACTTAGATTTCAGGTCAGATTTAGAGCACAGAGTCTTGACTCAAACAGGTAAAGATTTCAGGGAAGTTGGAAGTGCCTTCTCTACACCATTGGGGAGGTTTGTAAATCCTGACATATCACCAAGACAAGAGATGGACAGTGGGTTTGCCAATTATGATGTACTGAGTATGATGCAGGATGACCTGAGGTTGAACAGGTTGGATATTACAGTGCCAAAGGAATCGTTACTGAAAGATGTTGGACTTACTGTGTACACAGCGGTCCCAGACTCAGTGAAACTGGGATCACCTGTAGTTTTAAGCCCTGAGTCTCCAATGCTAACTAGTCCCTCTGACAACTCAGAAACATGTGAGGTTTTGTATATCACATCTTCAGATAGTGGAGGGGATCAAAATGCAAACAGCCCTGACTTTAGCACAAATCATAAGTACTCAAACAGTAATATAAGCTTTGCTACTAAACCTGACCATAAGAAAGTGTCGGAGAACAGCAAAGTTATCACTGGCTCAGAAAGGTCACCTTGCAGTCATGCTGCCAGAAGACAGCATTTCACATTTTTAGAAAAGTATGATAATGATGATTATGATGACGATCCATATCTAAGCAATGAAAAAACAATAGCAGATGAACATCTGGAGGCTCTTCTGAGTCAAGAGAAAGCCAATAGCATGCCAACAGAAGATCTTAGCAATCTGTATCAAATTCAGTGTGCTAAAGGAATCCCTGTACATGAGTCAATTGAACAGAGGGCAGCCAGGATCCTGGGCATTGCTGTACCTGCTGAAGCCTTGGTTATCAGTCAAGAATGTTGCAAACAGGATAAAGAAAATGAGCACCGTGATAAACAGAGCATGGAAAAGGCGGAATTTGTTATGCAAACTAAGACAATAAGGCCAAAAGAAGAAACACAGCATGTGAGTAGAGAGTGTGAGCAAGTGATAAAGACAACAGCCCATACCCATGAACTGATGGAGGAGAGTGATCCTGCCATTGGGCAAGACCATGACTTTACAGAAGCTAAGTTCAGTAAGGAGAGTCATACTACTTCCCTAGTGTTAGATTTACCCGAGTTTCCACCCAATAACCTGCGTTTATCACTGCCAGTGACTGAAGATGAGGATCTGATTTTAAGTGTGTGTGGAGGTGAGAAAAAGGTTAGGTCTGCTGCAGACATGTCTGAAGGCCAACCGGACAAGTCCGTCGTATATCACCCGTCTTCTGTGTGCAGAAATGAAGAAATGTCTGCAGAGCGCATTAATCCTGTCGTGGAGGATGAGTCAATGTCATGCGTCAGCGGTTTCAAGAAAAAAATCCAGAAAGGGAGGGGAGAAGAGGAAATAGGAAAGGAAGGAACCGAAAATAGAGTTCAAGAGGACAGCGTACTAGAAGGAGAAGAGGACCAATTTGTGGTGAATGAAATGAGAGTAAATAAGCGGCAAGCTGCTTTTGAGAAAAAGATAGATGAAGATATTGATAGAACGAGGGATGAGGAGGAAGAGACAAACAAAGAAATAGTGGAAAGAACAATACAGTCACCACAGTCCATGGGTTGCTCAGTCCCAGTCCCTCAGTCACGCAGTGGAACAGTGGTCAAGAGAGAAATCACACTCCCAGACACCTTTAGCCTGACCACTGATTCAGATTCACTTGAGGATGATGAGATCCAGTCTGTTTCAGGTGAGTGCAAGTTTATTTTACACACTTTTGAATGAGCTAAGAATAACCTTAAACATGATAGTCAAAACATGTAAAAGAAATATCGTTCTATTTGGTACATAGAAATGACAACAGAAAGTACAAATGATATTAAATACAGAGAAACCCATTTTATAATAATGAGCACATTATAAGATGTCATTAATTTCAATGAATCCATTAAATCTATTACGAGGTGCAAATCAATCGTTTTAAACAAGGATTTTCATTAAATGAGTCAGGGACCTTGAAACTGTGAGGTCAGCAAAGCCCTCAGCTGCCCCACTCTGCTGCCCTGCTTCAAAAGTAAATAATCATACATTATATTTCAAATCCAATCCAACTAATCAATGAAGATTTATCATTCATCATTAGAACTGCAGGATGGCACGACAATAAAGCGTTCCATATTAGAAGATTACAAACATGCAAAGCAACAGCAGTTTGAGAAAAAAATCATTGGTCATGCTAACTAGCTGGATGGATGACCAATCAGAGCGACATTAGCCAGGCATGGATGTCTGCAGGTTTATGTACACTGAAGAGGGCAGTTGGTACTTCCGTCCAAGCATGTTTTTTTTTTACTCTAAGGACCGTTGAGCAAAGATACAGTATGCGACAGCAGTGGGCTGGTTGTGAGTTAAATGCAAAAATCCTGATTGTTGGACTCTTGTTTAATTCAGTGCAGTGGCTCATTTAGCTTTTATTATAATTTGATATTGGTCACTGAAGGCTACTTCACCAACGTCATTCAAATCCTGGTGATTGGTGCCAGTGTCTTTCATTTTCTTATGTGTAACATGAGAAAATCTAATTTAAATCTATAGTTATTTTTTTAAACCAGTAAATATGATATCTTGTATGTAGCCCAAAAAAGTAATTTGTACACTCGGGCTCCAAACTGAATAGTTAAAGATAAAATCCTGTCTCTCTGGGTAAGGGCGTCTGCTAAATGCTGTAAATGCAATGAGTGTTTTTCACCACTAGAGGGAAGTATCGTCTAGATTATGTTCATTACACCAGTGTTTCCAGTTCTGCTCATGGTGATTTGCATTTTCCAACAACAGATATTACTCATCAGTTAAATAATACTGCTGTCTTGAGATTGAAACTGTTGTGAACTGGGAATCTGAAACATCCTCTTATGCACTAAAATGAAAACCAAGTATTATTGAAGGACAATATTATTGAACTATGTTCAGATTTGGTTTGGTAGTAGTACAGTCCATTTAACAATGCTGCATTGATGTGTTTTTCCTTTTACTCCTCAGACTCTTATGATCCCAGTCGAGTTGAGAGGGTGTAAACATGGGACATTGGCACAGCATCTCAGACTGCCCACACTGTCCTGTCCTTGTCACTGTGACCTGGCTGGGAAATCAGTCAAAGCTTTCAGTTTTCTTATTAAATTCATTTTTGTTGTTGTTCTAAACAAAAACCCGACAGCACACTTTCTTCATGTTATGCATCTTTTTTACTACTTATTTTTTTTAATACAATGAGAATGATTCTGTGCATACCAAGCTGTTGAGAGGAATATAACCTGGAAATGAATATCTATTGCATTTAAAGGCTGTAAATAGTTTTATCTGCACCAGCACATCTTGATGTTTGTCAGATTTTCACCAAATAAGTTTATAGAGCAACTAAAATAAAATCTACAACATGCCAGCCTGGATATCTCATCTCCTACTATATAACCAGTGACAAAGAAGACCGTGCTTAAATCTTGTCAGCAGAAGTAAATTTATAAACTGAAACAAGGTTTTTGTTATAAGTCTTCCATTGTAAAATAAAAAGGAAGTATGAGTGTATATTTAATCTGTCTCATCCATTATCACCCTACAGCAATAGAGTCTAACAAAGAGCACAAGTGAATGTTGTATTTTGACAGCAGACATATTCATATCACTGTGCCCATGTAACTGTTATTAGAAATGATTTCATATCAACTTTGTCATTTTTCAAGCATGTTAAGATCATTCAGTTTACTCTTGTTTTCAATATCATATACGAAACACGAGCTTGTAATTATCAGTAACCAGCAGAAAATATTCTATCATGTCAGAGATGCAAAAACTTAACAAATGTGTATTTATTTTCTAGCCAGCAATCCTCAGACTGTACAAAAACAAAATTCAACATTATAAAATGACTTGACATTTAATCGTGCAATTCTATTCGCTTGATCACAATCACTTTGCAAATGTCACGTGTGAGCGTGTGTAATTTCCTGCAGAGTCTGTGCAGTAAACGAGCTTTCAGATGACAGTGTGCCTTTGGACGCAGAAATGTCAAAATATATTATGTGTTGTTTGTATATTTCATATGTCACTACATTTGTTATTAATTACTGTCTTGCATGCTCAATGTAGGCTTCACCTGAAGTTCTCTTATTAGAGCACCATCAGTATTAGTAATTCATTAACACTGTCGTATGTTATATGTGAGGATCATGAGGAACAGCTACATGAGAACTCCAATATGATACAACACACTGTCATACAAATTAAGGAGATTTGGACCATGTTCTATAGATGGTTTTGGGAGAAAAGAGTCATACGTACATTTAACAATAAGTGGCCAATGTCATCAGTGTTTAGTTTTAGGACCTAAATGACTATGGTGTTGCTAAAGTATATTTCTTTTAATAATTCTCTCTATTTTTCATACAGAAAGTGTGTGTATATGTTCTTGTGTAAGTCATTGTTGCTGTGTGTTGATTAATTATTCTGTGTCAGCATGAGATCAGCAGTGTATCATGGGTAAAACCGGGGTTTAGGGTTTTGCATATTATCGCATTTGGTACTATATAATAATAAAAATCATTATATTTCAAAGTGCATATTTGTATCTTCCAAAAGAAAACATTCATATTTAAAATAAAACAATATTTTTTAGAGTATTTTAAAGAAGGAAAGTGTTTATTATCTAGGCACACATTCGAAGCAACTGGTTTTAAACACAGTGTTGGGAAAAGTGCTTTCTTTGTACATTACAACAAAATATGATTTAATAAACTGTTTGCATGGACCGCCCTTGTTTGAATTGTGCTATTGTGAATCCCACAGCACTATTATTTTATATTTATTATGAATTATTTTTAGATACTAATTAGTATGTAGGTATTTTATTAAAATGTAATTTAATATTAAGTTAAAATCGGTCGTGGAAGACTATTATTATTATTATTATTATTATTAATAAATAAATTATTAATATGATTATTAATTGATTAATTTATTACTTTATAATAAATAGTCATATTATTATTATTATTATTATTACTATTATTTTACTTTTTTACCGCTTTATATGTATTTTATCATTTTTTACATAGCATATTTTGCAACTGTAACTATTTCAGGTTTCCAGGGATTTTATATCATCCGGTGGCTGTCCAAAAGCAAATGACATTAATGGAATTTCCATACATTATAAAATAACAGCAAGTGTTTTTCACTGCACTATGGAGGGAGAGGCGGGTTAACGATTTCTTCTTCTTCTTCTTCTTCTTTCGGCTTTTCCCTTCAGGGGTCGCCACAGCGATCTCTCTCCACCTATCCCTATCTTCTGCATCCTCATCACTTGCACCCACTAGCTTCATATCCTCATTAATTCCATCCATATACCTCCTCTTTGGCCTTCCTCTTTGCCTCCTGCCTGGCAGCTCCATGTCCAACATTCTCCTACCAATATACTCACTCTCCCTCCTCTGAACATGTCCAAACCATCTTAATCTGGCCTCCCTAACTTTGTCCCCCAAACGTCCAACATGAGCTGTCCCTCTGATGTACTCATTCCTAATCCTGTCCAACCTTGTCACTCCCAAAGAGAACCTCAACATCTTCAGCTCTGCTACCTCTAGCTCTGACTCCTGTCTCTTCCTCAGTGACACTGTCTCTAAACCATACAGCATGGCCGGTCTCACCACTGTCCTGTACACCTTCCCCTTGATTCTCGCTGATATTTTCCTATCACACAGAACTCCCGACACCTTTCTCCACCCATTCCAAACTGCCTGCACTCGCTTCTTTACCTCTTTCCCACACTCTCCATTACTCTGGACTGTTGACCCCAAGTACTTAAACTCCTGTACCTTCTTCACCTCTTCACCCTGTAACCTTACTGTTCCACTTCCCTCCCTTTCATTCACACACATGTACTCAGTCTTACTACGACTGACTTTCATTCCTCTTCTCTCCAGCGCAAACCTCCACCTCTCCAGGTTTTCCTCCACCTGCTCCCTGCTCTCACTACAGATCACAATGTCATCTGCAAACATCATTGTCCAAGGAGACTCCTGTCTGACCTCCTCTGACAACTGGTCCATCACTATAGCAAACAGGAAGGGGCTCAGAGCCGATCCCTGATGCAGTCCCACCTCCACTTTGAACTCCTCTGTCTGACCTACAGCACACCTGACCACTGTCCTGCTCCTCTCATACATGTCCTGCACCACTCTGACATACTTCTCTGCTACTCCTGACTTCCTCATACAGTACCACAGCTCTTCTCTTGGCACCCTGTCATACGCTTTCTCCAAGTCTACAAACACACAGTGCAACTCCCTCTGACCATCCCTATACTTCTCCATCAAAATTCTCAGAGCAAAAATTGCATCTGTTGTCCTCTTTCTGGGCATGAAGCCATACTGCTGCTCACAAATTTCCACTACCTTCCTTAACCTAACTTCCACTACTCTTTCCCATAGCTTCATTTGTATGGCTCATCAACTTTATCCCCCTATAGTTACTGCAACTCTGCACGTCACCCTTATTCTTAAAGATCGGCACTAACACACTTCTTCTCCATTCCTCAGGCATCCTCTCACTCTCTAAAACCCTGTTGAACAAACTAGCTAAAAATTCCACTGCTGCCTCTCCTAGACACTTCCAGACCTCCACCGGGATGTCGTCAGGACCAACTGCCTTTCTACTTTTCATCCTCTTCAAAGCCTTCCTGACTTCATCCTTTCTAATCTTACCTACTTTCTGTTCCACAGAGTTCACCCCTTCTACTCTTTTTTCCCTCTCATTTTCCTCATTCATCAGCTCCTCAAAGTACTCCTTCCATCTCCTCTGTACACTCTCCTCACTTGTGAGCACCCTTCCATCTCTATCCTTAATAACTCTAACTCGCTGCACATCCTTCCCATCTCGATCCCTCTGCCTAGCTAACCTGTACAAGTCCTTCTCTCCTTCTCTAATGTCTAACCTAGTGTACAACTCATCATATGCCCTCTGCTTGGCCTTAGACACCTCCCTCTTCACTCTGCGCTGTAACTCCTTGCATTCCTGTCTATTCTCTTCAGTCCTGTCCATGTCCCACTTCTTCTTGGCTAACCTCTTCCTCTGGATACTACCAACTTCCTCCTTTTCCTTCCACCAACTTTTTTCTTTCCCCCTTAAAAACCCCCGACCTTTTTCCCTTCTTACACTTCCATTTTAAAGTCATCCCCACACACCACCATCCTAGAGCCCGCCTCAACTACGTCTAAATTTCCCACAAACCTCCTTTTTTTAGTTCCCCCTTTGTTCTTTTTTCAGATTGCCCTTTTTCTTTCAAATAATGTATCCCCCCCAAAAACCTTTTGTTCTCCTCCTCCCCAACCCCTTTGCAGTCACTCTATCTCCTTTCCCCCTTCTACAAAATTTTTAAGTGTTCCCACCCTTTCCCCCTCTTGCAAAGTCCCCCCCCCCCCCCACTACCATCTGTCCTTCAAGGTTCCTTTCCTTAACTCCAAACTTGCCCATCACCTCCTCATCACCTGTGTTCCCCTCACCAACATGTCCATTAAAATCCGCTCCTATCACCACTCTCTCACCCATGGGAATACTCTCCATCACCTCATCTAATTCACTCCAGAATCTCTCTTTCTCCTCTAACTCACAACCTACCTGTGGGACATAACCACTAACAACATTCAACATCACCCCTTCAATCTCTAACTTCAGACTCATCACCCTGTCTGACACTCTCTTCACCTCCAGAACATTCCTCACAAACTCCTCCTTCAGGACCACACCTACCCCATTTCTCTTACTATCCACACCATAATAAAACAGCTTGAATCCTGCTCCTATACTACGAGCCTTGCTACCCTTCCACCTGGTCTCCTGTACACACAGTATATTCACCTTCCTTTTCTCCATCATATCAGCCAGCTCTCTACCTTTCCCTGTCATAGTACCAACATTCAGAGTTCCTATTCTCAGTCCTACACTCTTACCTTTCCTCTTCTCTCTCTGTCTACGCACTCTCCTCCCTCCTCTACTTCTTCGACCAACAGTAGCCCAATTTCCACCGGCGCCCTGTAGGTCAACGGCGCCGATGGCGGTCGTTGTTAACCCGGGCCTCGACCGATCCGGTATGAAATTCATACTGACGATTCGCATTTTTAAATTTGGATGCCCTTCCTGACGCAACCCTCTCTATTTATCCGGGCTTGGGACCAGCACAGAAGTCACTGGACTGTGACCCCCATGGCTAGATTAGGCGGGTTAACGATTTAGCTTGTTTAAAAGCAAAAGGGTTTAAATAATTGTAGGTTTTACTTTGTCTGATGATAAGCTAATGATTAAATAATCACAAATACTGACGTAAATAAATATTTGCTCTGACATTGCACTGTTTCTTAGGATTGAACTGTATGAATCATTATTATTTCATTATTTTAAAAAGTTTGCCTGCTTTAAACACATTAAATGATAAAATACTGAGTACAGTGACAAGAGTTGTTCTACCAATTCACCTTCACTTCAAGTTGGATTTCTGTTGTGTATGTGAACACTCTTGCATGACTGAGGGTTGTGTTATCCTTTCAGTTTACAGTGAACAGAGCCCTAACCAGAGGATCAGTGAAATAATCAAATTAACCATGGTATCTCTGGCCTGTGACTCTGTGTATGTACAGCTCGGGAATCTCTTTCCCCTAATCCTAATTCATTTTAAGGACCCTCAGGATACAGAACTTCCAGCTTGGACTCTGGAGAGTGTGTGGGTTTAGAGCAGTGGCTTCATGGTAAGTAGGTTAAGAATCGCATTGCTACTGAAAGAAGCTACAATAGCCCAGGAAAAGCTGTTTACAGCCCTATATTTCTTCATGTTAAATCTCACTATACTATTAGCAGCTGATGCAACACACTGTAATTCATATCTTTAAGGGTAAGTTTAGATGAGGCCTACTGGTTTATAGCTGTAATTTCATCCCTTTAGTATATGTCCTTCTGCAATTCTCTCTCTCTCATTGAATGCTATTTTACTCCAAAAGGTCAGCAGCCAAGATTCATTACAGCAAGAACTTTTAATCGTTGATTAAATCTGTTTTATGTGTGTGTCTCACATGTTACAAATGTAGAAAGGTTAGGCAGAAGAATTACCTCTTCACTCACAAAGCCAGACCTACTTTGAAACCTTTCTGAAACATGTAGCCAGGCAATGGGGCTACAGCACATAGTCATGCGCCCATTCTAATTAGACTGACAGAGAAAAGGCCCTCTTAATGTCTGTGCACACTCTTAGGCTAGGGCTGACTAATGTCTTTTATCTGGCAACTCTTTCTGTCTTTCCAAGAAGTCTTAAGGCTCTCGCTCAGATTCTGGCAGACAAGAGAGCACAAACAGCCTTCTTCCAGATCAAGATAAAAGCTCAGCAGAGTTACACGGCTCTTTGACTTGCTAGTATTATACACTGCCAAACTGTGTAGCATTTGACATGGTCAAATTAAAAATAGAAGGAAACAAAATAAACAAATTAAAAACAAATTAACAATGGTTAGGGTGCCATTACGATGCTGTAGGGCTGCCAATCATGCAAAAAAATGACTTCCATAGATAATGGTTGTGTCTTTTATCTATCTATCTATCTATCTATCTATCTATCTATCTATCTATCTATCTATCTATCTATCTATCTATCTATCTATCTATCTATCTATTGTTGTACACCATCACTGCAGTGTACTTAATTAACAATAGAAGTACACGTATGCAGTAAATGTATTTTTTTTTTTTTTACAAAGTCCTCCATATGTACCAAACATCTGAAAAAGCTCAGTTTCTGCTCCTGCTTTTCTTTTATAACAACCATACACATTTGATCATACACGTCTATTCGTTAATATGTTTTGCTCGATAAACAAACGTCAGCTTCATCTCAGCAAGCATGTGTTACTGATTTGCTGGAGTTTTATGTGTGAATGCTGCATTCCTGATCTCTCGTGCTAAGAGAAAGTTAATAGCAGCAGCTTGATGTTACTCGTACCACAGTCTGGGGAATCTGCAGGCTGAATCAAGTGGAGTAAGATTCATTGTAGTAGACAGTTTTCAGTAAATAATTGAATATTCCTTTAAGGATAAATGTCCAGCTGAGCTGTAGGTGCTGTTGCCTGATGTGATGCCAGTGCCAAATCCTTAAAAACACTTCCACTGGTTGCTGTCACCCTCTACATCCTGAATCTCTACTTCTGCTTGGAGATTTGTATTGCCATACATATGGTCCCATATGGATACTCAAAAGATTTAACACAAAATTTCCAAGACTCACCTTTTGTTCTGTGCCAAATGCTACTAGGATACAGTAGAGCTGTACCTCAGAACTGCTGCTGTTATCATAAACGCTGTCTTGTGCTTATCCCAGGGTATATTCAAACAATATACTGGTTCTGAACATCCTTACAACACACTGGACCCTAAATACTGTATGATTTTACTTTTCTATACTGGTAAACTGTGATTTATAAGCCAGCATCACACCAAAGAAGATTCATTCCCTTTTGAGTCTGGTTCGTCTTGGGGAAAATTGTGTTTCCTCTTGTTGCCTCTGACTGGCTTATTAATTATCTAAATATCTACATCCATTCCATGAAGCAGCTTTCTGACTATTATAGACAAATGAAGAGATGGAGATCTTTGGAGGACTGTGGAGCATCATATATGTTTTTTCTCCCAAGGTGTATTTATTTCCTAATTCCTTTTATCACTCAGTTGTCATTAAACCATTTTTTTGTATCCAATTAATTTACGCCTGTTTGTCTCCCTGTGTGCCCATCTCTCCCTCTGTCCAATTTCAGATATTAGAGAAAGAGAGAGTAGATGCTTATTAATTATTTATTGAGAGTAACTGGAGGCCACATGGAGGCTGAGGTCTCGGTGCATTCAGTGTCTGAATGGTCTGATCTGAATAATGTATGCTGTAGAGAGCAATGGTCATGGACATGTTGACTCACAAAGAAACCAATGAGTCGACATTTTAAGCTACCTAAGTCATCAGTTCAATAATAATATTATTCATCATCTCCCACTGGGGAGGAAAAACGGGTGGATTAGTGTAATTACTGGATGTTGTCCTTCCTTTCCAAACATAATTTACTCTCTATATTTTTTTTTATTACTCCTTATAACTATTGATCTGCATGGAGCCTGTTATCTTCAGTGATGCATTGTATCATTGCTCAGTTCACATAGCTCGGGTTAACATGGCCTGAGGTCTTTTTTGTTTTATATCCTAGCATCTTCAATGTATGACATAATTGAGTGAACATGTGTATCTTTGTGACTCATACACAGCAATGTTATGAAGGAAAATCTGCTCTCAAAGACAGGCCAAGAGAAACTCCAATATAAATTCCTTCTCAATTTGTAGTTTTATTTTGTTCTACAAAGTGATCTTAGAGAAAGAAACTTCCATCTAGGACCCTGATGGGTTCTTTGGTTGGTCCCTCTGGGGAAACCTTAATGTTCTAATGTAGAACCCTGGAATACAGTGTTCTTTCTGTTTCAGGCAGAACCTGAAAGCAACAACAATTTAACAGGGGTCCTTACATTTTGAAACATAATAGTGGTTTGTAGGCATTTCAATTTCTCTAAACGTAATTTAAAGAAAAACATGAATTTGAACCCAAGTGGTTGATGTGCATGGATTTCAATTTATTTTGCAGGACTAAAATGATTGAAAGACAATGCTGTATCTAATTTTTTTACATTAACCTCAATATCATTTCATATGAATTGTTACATGCAATAAAAAAGTTTGAGATCATATTATTTTCTATACAGTATCAAGAACTCTTCCATTTTGTACTTTTACGTAAAACTGATGGACAATACAGATTTTCAATTAGATTTTCTTCTGAGGATCTAAAGATATGACTCAATGTATATATTATACACTTGTATTAATCTCCCTGAAACTAAATAGCTGTAAATCCCTGGAGATGTATCCCAATGTCAAGATCGCATGACATGAGCTTGCCTACCAAGCCAAAAATGGCAAAGACGTTTCTCGGCACTGGCACTCACGTGCTGAAATGAATTTGCATTTGTTGTCCATACAGCTGACTCACTGACTATCTTCTAGCGATCCACTAGGCACTTAATGGGCACTAAACACTAATATGATTTTGATGCAGAGTAAAAGGATTTCTGTAAGGGCATTTGCTAAATGCAGTAAATGTAAAAGTTGTACTTAGTATCACTGAGTTTCCATTTGTTTATATTGCTTTCAGATATAGAAACATTTACACACATTCAAAATGCAAAACAGTTGGGGAACACGGGCAAGTGTATTATGTAGGCAACGCATTAGGAAGTCTATTAGTATTTCACTCTTTAGTCAGGGGATTGATAGTTTTTTTTACACTTGAAGTGCTTCCATAAAGACGTACAGGAATCATTTGCATAGTTATGCAATACTCTGTATGTCCATGTACTCCTCTTTCCAGAGGACAAAAAAATGGAATTTGTGCCTTTTTTTGTGGTTTTTATCATTGAATCTTTTTGTCATGCTACAGTCCACAGTTATGGTTAACGGCTCAGATGCAAGTAGACACTCACTTTAAGATTTTGTAGTTGTACAAAAGTATTTCTGTTTTTACCTAGCATGCTAGGGGCAATATATTTACAGAACGAAAGATTTTTTTTCACACAAATGTTTCTATCTTCAAAGTAAATGATGAAATCAAACCTTCTTCTGCTCTCTGAGATGCCTCAAGTGCTTGTTCATAAGCATCTAAAATTTGAAACCGTTATCTTCAACAACTAAACTTCTGTGTACAGGTATCCCAACAGAGGTAAAAATGTCTCACACTGTAAGCTGATAGTCTCCTGACTAATTGTATATCAGACTTGCAGCCATAAAATAATTCATTTGATTAAAAAGTCCATTTCCATTCCACCAGCAGAATATAACATCAGTGTACTGGTAAAAAGGGTTAAGAATGGTTCTCCTAAAGTAGTGTAGCAATTAATCAGACCTTATCCTATTTTATAATGATTTCATCAACTCTTTTGGATCATTTAATCAGCTTTTAATCTCAGAATATAAAAATTGTTGTGATGGATTTAATCTACAATAATGGCTTTTAAGGGGTCATTTTATCATATCAAATACTTTCTAACTACATACAGAATCAAAACAACAGTCTATTAGAGAAAAACACATTGACATCACCTTTACAAGAGATTCCCAGATCTTTGACTTATGTCTGGCTGATTATGTTTGACTGATATTTTTCACACTTTATTTTTCATTCTTTTTATAGTTGTAATAGCCATCAGTACCCCTCCCTTGTTATTCATTTTCTGGCATACAGATGTCTCTCCATCTCTCAGCACTCCTGCATTCCTTTCTGTTTAATTCTCTTCTCTCTTTTCCCCAATGCTTTCTTCTCACAACAGTGTCTCTGTAATCAAAGAAGAAAAAGAGAGAATATAATATATATATATATATATATATATATATATATATATATATATATATATATATATATATATATATATATATATATATATATATATATATATATATGTATATGTATGTATGTGCATGCCATTGTGTTGTGTTGTGTTGTATAGAGTATTCTGTCTGTCTTTGAGTTGGTGTTTTTACAAAACAGAGACCGTTTAAATAATTAATTTGTTTATCATGTTGGATCTTTACTCAGAATGTCCCTTTGTATTGCTTTCAGGTCAGAGGACACTTTTCAGTTGAAATGTTTTTTGGTGTTTAAATGTTTTGGCCAAATTACTAGAAGCAGCTGCAGTAAATGACCTATTCAGTCACTGCATATATGTAGGATTTTTTTTATTTAAAAAAAAAAAAAAAATTATAGGCAAACACAGAGGGTCAGTTTTTTGTATGTTTGTTTTTCTCATGCCGTCTCCATCATGCACCATTATTTCTACAAATGCATTTTACATATTTAGCTTCTGAACATTTGCCATATTTTCCTGATTGCTGAAAGATATGCCTTTATCTATTAATCTAATTTATATCTAACCTTCTTGATTTATTGCTAGATTTTGCATTCCTTACCTTTTAGTCATAGTCAGTAAATGGTTTCTATACTGTATCAAATAACAACCTGTAAGCAGTTAGCCATACTAAAGCTTATTTTGTTTCTTTGCTTTATTCTGAAAACTCACTTCAGTTAAAGACCATATGGTAAGAATAATGATTTTTTTCCTATTAAATATTTCTACTAAAAAAAGATGAGGTAAAAAGAAAACTTGGAACAAAAATAATATTGAAGGTGCACTGAGGCATGCTTGAAACATTTTCCATTGTTCACATTATTCATATTTTCTCAACCTAATATAGTATTATTATTAAAAAATATTATTAAAATGAAATCTCTGAGTCTCATGTAAAACTCTAAATATAACTGTTCAACATTTGGATTCCAATAAGCAAAGCTGTTTTCACATTCTGTGAAGGTAAACCCGCATGGGGAAGTTTGTAGCTTGTCCTCCAGCTCTTCTAATATGCTAAAAATTAATAATGATGCAGGTTTTTTTTTTTTGATTGAAAGCGCTTATCATTAAGTTCTGTTTGTCTCAGGTGTATGTTAATTTGGATAAAATGATCAGAATAATGAATTCAGATTAACAGTAATAAACGAAACGATTGTGGTAATCGAACATACGTTTGCTGCTGATCAAAACATTACAGTAGTGTATTCCACTATTAGGCATGTGTACATTTATTTATTCCAGATTAATAATTTTTTCGATGCATAAATAACAAGCTGATTAAATACCTGTCTTTGTGCGTTTTTTATTCTACCTTCTTTTTTATTGGTAGAGCTACAGCTCTACAGCTTGCTACATAATTAGCATGCTGTGTAATTACCTGTCTGTTTTTACCATGTTATTTGTGTGATATTTTTATACTTTTACAGTTGGACCAATTGACCTTTTCTGCTGAATTAACTGAAATATCCCTGACTCTAGGAAATTGTTGGTGTCTCCAACATTTCGAGACTCCAGTCAGTAACTTCATATGGATTATTTACTTCTTAGAAATACAAAAATCCTTGGATAGATTTGCTTTGACAATACAGACCACATTTGAGTATAATTTAAATAACTGAACAGGACATGTTAAAAAACTGCGGTTTAGAAGTTATTCTTCGCTACATAACTACCAAGCTAACCTTGTGTTTCCAATCAACGTATTGCATGATAGTTTCTGAACACTACTCTTAAATATAGACTTTGATCTAGAATCAGCAAACTGACAAAGACACTTTCTTCCCACTGGCCCTTTTTATTTCTCTATTTTATTTACTTAAACGTAAACTGGGCACTTTTCTTTTGAAACTGTTCCTCTTTCAACATCTTTCAGGAAAAGGATCCTGCTGTTGAGGCTGAGATCTCACACACAGCACTCTCCACTCTTCATGAACTCTTTTCATTGCACAGAATTCAGTACAAATTTTAACCAGCATTGTTTTCTCTATAGTATGTTTGCCTTACACCTCCAGGGTTGGGGGTTCGATTCCCACCTCCGGCATGTGTGTGTGGAGTTTGCATGTTCTTCCCGTGCCTCGGGGGTTTCCTCCGGGTACTCCGGTTTCCTCCCCCAGTCCAAAGACATGCATTGTAGGTTGATTGGCATCTCTAAATTGTCCATAGTGTGTGTGTGAGTGAATGTGTGTGTGTGCCCTGCGATGGGTTGGCACTCCGTCCAGTGTGTATCCTGCCTTGATGCCCAATGACGCCTGAGATAGGCACAGGCTCCCCGTGACCCGAGTATAGATCGGATAAGCGGTAGACAATGAATGAATGAATGTTTTCTCCATTTCTTTTTACACCATTTACTTTTCCCATTGTTTAATTTCTCAATTGACTCATAGAAATCCATAGATTTTGATATTCCTGACATTTCTCTTGTTTTCTAGACTAAAATATGGCCCAAAGTATGAGACTGCATTACATACAGAGAAGCTCAGTCTCTTCCTCTTTCTCATAAGTCACTGTCTCACTGTCCCTGCTCCTAGCAAACAAAAAGATCTTTCCTAGGAACTACAACACTGTTCATTGTTATTTGAACATTTTTTTTAATGACAAGAGGATCTTTGCTGTATTTCTGCTTTCAGTTCATATGTACCTTTATGAATGTGTTATTTGTTTTCATTGTTTCCCATAGCAAAGTCTCACAATAACTTGCATTTTGCTGACAGGATAATTGTTGATTTATATAGAATTATTGAAACCAAGTCATTAAGTATTCATTTAAATGGCACCTGTTCAGCTGGATATGTTCAACAGGTGTGTTCATAGATCACAGGTGTTTATGGGGCCCTTGGAAAGTTTTCTGTAGAAATCGAGAAAAGGTATACCTGCATTTCCATAGGATTATTGGAACAGCTTTCCTTCTGAGACAAAAGTGTCCTAACTGAATTTATAAGCTTCCTGATCACTAACTCATACAGCACACACAAAGTAAAATGTCAAACGGAGACCAAAGACCACAATTTTATGTGCAGGATACATATGTTTCTCATGGATCAAATTGTCAAATGCAATCCCAGTCAAACCTCTGACTTTGTGGTATGCAAAATGTGGCTTTGTTGCGCAACATTATTTACAGTTTTCAACAGCTGCATTTTATCTTTACAGTCACTGAGGCGGATCCAGAGCACCAAGCCTGGCACTTTGACTTGACCTCGTATGCAGAGTGTTACAGCAAACTCTTCTGAGCAGTTTTCTGTAGTTATTTTGTAGTGAAAGAGATTCATTTGTTTGCAATTAGTTCATGCAAGCAAAGATGTAGTGTTTGAGTTTGAGGTATTGGTTAAAATTTTAATAAATTCAAGTTTTTTAAATGACCTTTCAATCAATATTGAGATTTTGTTCATTTCACTGTATCCCATGCGTATTATATAAGACATTATCTCATGGCATAGAGGCATTGCTGTGAAATGCAAGAGAATATAACAAGACAAATCAAAATACAAGAGAATATAACGAGCACAGAGCTAGGCTCTTGTTTAATATGCTGGATTTGTTAGTTTGAAAGTTTTAATTAAATTTATTAAATCATGCTGAGGCTATCTACCTGGAAAGATCATGTTTGGTAAGAATCTAGTATTACAAATGTGATTGTAAAAACAGCCAAACTGTTAAACATGTCTAAATCCTTGCTAGCTAAGTGTGATTTCCTAAATAGCATAATAAATGCCATGCTTAGATTAAGTTACATAAAAACATAAAACATAAACCTAACCAAGTTAGTTTGTAATTAAATTCCGGTAATCAAAATGTCTGATACTCCTGTTCCACAAACAGAATTAAATTAGTTACAAATTTCTCCCTTATTGAGATACATGCAACAGAAAAACATATTTCAGTTCATTAGAACCTGTAGAGTTAAGAACTATATAGCAGTAATTGTGAACATTTCAAAATGTGAAGAGCTTTCCCAGGCCATGACAGAGCATGTGGATGGTCCACCCATCTGTTTCCTGTACCGCTTATCCTACACAGGGTCATGGGGAACCTGAAGCCCGTCCCAGGATACTCAAGATAAGGGACACCCTGGAAAGGGTGCCAAGCTATCACAGGGCACAATCACATACACACACACTCACACAATACAGACAATTAAGAGATGTTAATCAGCTATGTCTTTGGACAAGAGGAGGAAACTGGAGTACTGGAGGAAACCCCTGAAGTATGGGGAGAAAATCCACACACCGAGCAGATGCAGGAATCAAACCCCTAACCCCCGAGGTGCAAGTTCATTCTCACTTTTCAAATTGTGTATTCTGAGTGTTGTTTTTTTTAAATGCTTGACTTTCAATCCTTATCCTTACAGTACTTAGTCATTCTATTACAAATAGAGTTTTACTGCATGACAGAGAACCTGAGTTTAAAATTAAAGTAAGAGCATTATTCTGTATGAAGCATAATGGAAGCATCCAAGCTATGGGATTAACTGAAACAGCAACCTATCCAGACATTATACATTGTCTAAAAACTCTTTCTGTTTACTCACTGTCTATTGTTAATCAATATCTATTATACTTATGAGTTTTACAAGTCAACCACTAATGTGCACCACCCCAAACAATGCACGAGAGAAGAGGAATTGTCAGCGTATCCATGTCTGATACTATACTGGGTTTCTGTATACATGATAACAGCACACAATGTACCAGGATTAGCGTGCAAAATACCGTGCCAGAAAAATACATGCATCTGTGTTATCATCAGCCTAATTGTGCAAGGTTTGAAGCCCATCAGCAGCATATGAGGGTGCAGAAGTCTACAGAATATAAAGAGTATTTGGAGAAAAAAAGGTCAGAGCATAAACACATTTACACACACACAAACACACACACAAATACATTATTGAGAGAAGAGAGAGTCTTCAAAAGCAGTGGCTAAATAATTAAACAGGGGATTGCAGACAGGAACAAATTAATGGTTGGTAGCTCATAATTGTGTATAAAACAAGGATACATTTGCCAATATCATATATATATACACCATATATATAATAATTGCCTATATAATGGTTTTACTATATTGCCTTCAGCGTTGCTATATAAATACACATTCTTATGTCCTTCCAAGCAGAACCCTTTTAGGAATTACAGCACATTTAACTATCCAAATAAGGTTTTTCTTCTATATGTTTTCAACTCTGAAACAATTATTTAAATGCACAAGAGTACGGCTCCTTGTTTTGAGGTCAGGGTTGGAGAGGAAAGCCTTTGCCAGAGGTGCTGGCACAATCTTGTATAAAATTTTGAAGTGGTAAACGTTGTGGACAAAGAAGAGAGGATACCAGTATGCAAATTCAGTTTCCAGTATGCAAACCTAAAATGAGATCTGGTTTGACTTTAGACCACTCGAAGAAATGCAGGGAAGGCACAGAGAGAGAGAGAGAGAGAGAGAGAGAGAGAGAGAGAGAGAGAGAGAGAGAGAGATTAAGTCATATATATTATACAGAATGTCATGGTGGGGTAGGACACCATGGTGGGGTCTGGCAGGCTCGCAGCTCCAGAATCCCTACTTTGACCCAGAACCCAGGTAACTCTCTATGCATGTCACCTCCATGTCCTTCAGGTTCCGCCAAGTTTCATTCCCCTTAACAAATACATGCTGGTAGACACACTGGCTGCACTAAATTACTGTAAGGTGTGATTGAATTTGTGTATTGTCCTGCACTGGACTGGTCTCCTATCCAGGATGTATTTCATCTTCATGTCCAGTGTCCCTGGGATTGGCTGTGGATCCACGCTGACCAGGGTAAAGTAGTTACTAAAGATGAATCACTCACTCACACTCACTCTCTCTCACTCACTCACTCACTCACTCACTCACACTCACACTCACACACTCTCACACACACACACACACACACACACACACACACACACACACACACACACACACACACACACACACACACACAATGTAACACGAACATTTTATATAGTTAGAATCATTAGGTGCTGATTATATGCTAACTATTTATGACGTCATCAAGACTAATGGGTCAGACCAGAGGATGTTATGACAACATCATCAACAATAATTAAGTGTTCTGAGAGTCAGTCAGTCAGTCAGTCAGTCAGAGAGAGAGAGAGAGAGAGTGAGAGAGAGTGAGAGAGAGAGTGTGTGTGTGTGTGTGTGTGTGTGTGTGTGTGTGTGTGTGTGTGTGTGTGTGTGTGTGTGTGTGTGTGTGTGTGTGTGTGTGTGTGTGTGTGGTAAGTGGTAAGTGGTTTCGGCCCTTTAAGAGTAAGATCACGTCGGCCGGAAGCTGCTGCGGGAGAGCAGAAGAGCAACAGTTTGAGACGCGCAGGAGCGACTGATACACACTCACACACTTACTCACTCTCACACACACAGGGACCGAGGAGCTTTCACTACACTTCCAGCGCTAGTTACAAAAGACAGTGTTTCTTTTGGCTTGTTTTCTTTTCTGCAGAGCATTGCACGACCTGCGCCGTGTTTCTGGAGTCATGTTTGATTAAAACTCGTATGAAGTTGTCATGAAGCGAAACGCGCCGCTTTCCTCAAGAAACTGAATCTCTACAAACACACACACCGCTGGATCTGCTCTACCGTTTGTTTTTTCCAGCTTTGATGCAACTTCTGCGGTAAGTCACTTGATAAAGCAACTTTACACAGCAATTTATTGACCATTTTCCTGTTCTGATTTGCAGTATTTCTGGGCTGTGACTTTCCGCTTAAACTGACCAATAGTCACAATCACACATGCGTATGCAGCACATATGATGCCTAATTAATCTATTAACACATTTAATTTACAAAACATTTGCTGAAATCTGTATTTTCCCATTTGCGTGCTTTTGAGTTTTGTACTTTATGCTGTTTTGACTTCATGCAGCTTTTCTGAACTTTGGACCATTAAAAAATAATATATCTATAGTGACAAAGTAAAGGAAAATCCAGTATAGTGAGATGATCCACCAGAACAGAGAACAGTTTTAGTGTGCCTTGGTCTATATTCAACAAGTCTCTGGAACTGTACTGGACGAATGGACAACATTGCTCTAAAGGCTATTTATTCGCTTGATGTTAAGGTCATGATGATGGAGAGAACTCTTTCCAAAACGCTGGTCCAAAATCTTCCATATGTGTTCCATTGGGTTGAGATCTGGTGACTGTAAATGCCATAGCATATGATTTACAGCCTTTTCATCCTCATTAAACCGTTCTTTCTGAAAGAGACTATTCCTGTCAGAAATTTTTCATCGTCGGATGAATTTGATCAATCAGAAGCACTTTATATTGATTTGAAGTGACTCTTCTGTCTAAGAGGACAAGTAGGTCCAAACCAAGGCAATGAAATGCCTTCCAGTGTCTCTCTCTTTATTTATTTATTTTTTTATTTTTATTTTTTTTATAAATATGTGATGTTAAATAGTCTAAGATTATGCATGAATATGCAAATTGTTTTCCTATTTATCTGGCTAGGTATCTGCTGGTAAGCTAGCTCACATTAGTCTAATCCTGTAAAAATATACTACAACAAAAACCGTTTTGTTCATTGCTAACATTAGTTCAATTAGCTAGCTGGCTGTTAACATGCAAATTCTATGCTCTAATAAGAGACATGATGGTGTCAAAGCTGAAAACATCTGTCTTTAAATAACAACAGACAACTTTGTTAACAAATATGACTCAAACAGCCAGCGTTAAACATTCACGAATCATGTTTTCAAACGCAGTTGAATTCAGGGGAGATTATTATTGTGTCTAATAAGAGACTTTTCATGTTTAGCTTAGTTTCACATGAATATGATATGTAAAAGTAAAGAGGATGCTTTTATAAGCAGTTGTAGGTGAAAGATATTTGTTATGATACCTAGAATTACGCTCGCTTTAAGAGTGTATGGCACTTGGCCAAGCTCTGAGATTGCACATGATATTTGTGGCCTTTTCTGGAAGTTTTCCTTTATGCAAAAGAGATATATGGCTTGGTTTTGGCTTTCTTTTTTAATAAGTACATGACAGCTCCATATATGGCATATAAGATGTGCTGGAGTAGTGTTGCGTTGAATGTGAGTGGGAAGGTAGTGTTATTTGAGGTCGAAAAAGCAAAGATTTGTGGTTAGATGTGAAGACAGGGAACAGTTTTTATAATATTTGTTGAAGTGCTCATCACATTTAGGCAGTTTTCAACAATTTCTGGATTTCTGTGGTGCCTTGCAAATAATGTGGCCACCACCATCTAATCAACCGGTACGATGAAGCCATGTTTAAAAAAGCTCCCGCTCTTTTATTAGCATACAGACATAGTCCCCTTTCAGTGCACATGCATGTGTTTGAGTGTGTGGTATTGGAGAAAACACTGAAGGGATGAACTGTATTTGTTTGGAGTTTGAGTTTCAAAGCAGCTTCAGCTGATCTCTGCCAAAATTGCTGACTATACATTTAATAGCCTGAAAGCACACAGTGGATTTGACTGTAATAGTTTTACAAGTGATGTTATAGGGCTATGTTGGTTTCAGGCTATTCAACCCTTGTGGGAGAATTTTCTCAGAATGTGGGCGTTTTTACAAGCTTGAGTTCGCCATAGACCACATTTCAGTTGCTCAGTTCAGTTACATTAGGACTTAGGATGCGAAAAATATATAGATATGTGTTTACTTTGTATGGCTTAAATATGCTGCAAATTCCAGAGAAAGTTCTTTCGGCTGTACTAGAGCATGTGCTAGACAGAACGTGTACTGGAGCAGGCTGTGGTGTAAGGCCTTGGCACTGCTGAAAGCTTTGTTTGCTGCACACTCAGACGTTTCTCTGGCTTGTGCTATTCTCTGCCAAACCTGATTGCCTTTTCATCCTGCCTCAGGGTTTGCCATTGTTCTGCTCTGATTTGCAGATGGATTACTGCACACCTTTGAAGTCACAGTCCCCAAAGCCTTGCACAGAGCCCTTCACTTTTTGCTAAGAACCACAGAAATATTATAGTATTTGTATTAGAGACAGAAAGTGTGTTTATCTTATAAAGTGTCCCTTAAAGCTGTTGGTGCATATTTAGGTGTGTGGACTTTTAAGAGACCAACTTTACTGCAAATATTTATCACTGGCATATAAAGTGGTGTTCCTTAACTCTGAGCACATTAGTAAAAAGATTCTATTTTGCATTATTTTCCAATTTTCTAAAACAATTTTCATTACAAATTATTTTATTTATAACAGCTTATGGAAAATAAGCTTAATAAATAATAGAAACTTCACAATATTCACATGAATGTCAGAGTTTGTTGATGCTTTAATGACCGTGTGCTCTCGGGCTGTAATAGACTACACAGGTCTGTGTAAAACCTTATGATCTGTTTTAGATCATATTTGAGAGTGCACACATGCTTCAACAAAAGAGATTAGGCATGAGGAAGCTGACCTTTTGTACAAAGCAGTTAACATGGTCAATATCACACATTTGCTTACATTTAAATAGGCAGCTAGAATTTTCACAATTTGTTGTTTGTTTTAAAAATTCTAAATTGGAAATCCTTCTTTTTTTTCTAATTTAAATGGAAAGAATAAATCCCAGATTTTCAGTGTGGTCTCAGACTTGTGTCCATCACTGTATATCATGTGGACAGAGAAATTCAGTATGGCTGAATGTTGTGTTTGTGACCATCACTTTAACACTGATATCCATCACCTGAGCCCCTGTTGTGTTCAGAGATGATGACTGGAGCAGTTCAGTGAACTGAAGGTGTGTAGAGCGGTCAAGTTGCTCTGCTGGCCAGCTGATTAATCCCCTAGCATGGTCAGAGGATGTTGATGCAGCCCATTGAGCTTGTTTTTGTTATGATGAGTTATGGTACTTTTGTGTTATTCCCATTCCCTTTTGCAACATATGAAGGAAGGATATGACCTACTTAAGGAAATGTGATTGCCTTTTTAAAGTAACAGTGTGCAGAAAAGTCTCCTTTCGTAATGATAACATGGCAAAAAGAAAACTGTTTTTATTCCTTTGGAGGGTAATGAGTACTTGATGGAAAATAAAACAGAATAGAAGGTCTACAAATAGATTGAATCATTTTCTATTATGTGAGAAATAAAAACACATCTAGGTATGTTACAGGAGAATAGTCACGGTGGTGTAATTTGATTATCTTTTAATATTATGCAACAATTGCAAAACGAGTTAGTTCTTATCACTTACATTTATATTAATTATAAACAGTTGTTCTGTCTTTTTTTTTTTTTTTTCTCCCCCAGAAGTTAATAAGACACATGTTGGCATGAGACCAGAAAATGCAAAGTACTCAAAGACTTTCCAGTGGGAGGAAACTTACTGTTCGTTACAAAGCACTGTATTTTAAATACACGTCTCATTACAGAAAACTTCTGAAAATGTTTAACAGTTTGATTATCAACATTGTTGAATAAATGCCAAAATAGTAAGTGCTGCTTTTATAGAAAACACCTTATGAACAATGAGAATTTAGCAGCATTTTTATGCAAGTTATAACAATCCATCCTAATGAAAGATACTACATAAACAATGTTTTTATTTGCTGTGAAAATGTTTGTATTGCTTTAGTCTTTGAAGTAACTGTTGATTGCTTTGGCGCTCTAGGTCTTTTTTATTTCTGTCACATTTCTGCAGATTGGACGTCTAAGCTAGCATTTCCTTGTGTGAGAAAACATCCAAAAAACTAACAGATTTAAACAAGAATAATTACAAAATGGGCTTTTATTAACCAGAACAAGAAAATTTCACATAATGCATTTGGTTTTATGTATACATTGCTACTCTTCAAACTTGACAAGATAATGTAAACCAGGTTCTGGTTACATAGCATGCCATAAATTCCTTGAACACTGATGTTCCTTTAACAGTGTTGTACTAGAGCACAGTTCCAGGACACCCCTCAATCCTGAATACAGCTGACCCTCTTACATAAGCTTGCATCATCGATAGAGGCCCAGGAACGGGTGGTGGATGAGGTTGGGGAACAGATGGATTGGGGCCTCATCCTACTCCAGCTAACTCTCCCTCACTGGGAGGCAGCTTGAAACCTCTGAGACCTGCTTTTTTCTCCTGACGCTCATTTAGTGTATGCTGTGACATGCAGGCGTTCCTGCTTTTTACATTATGTCCATCATATAGTCTGATTCTCTTATGCTGCATGAACATCCATGCCTTATGATTTGATTTTGATTTCTTTAATGTTGAACTTTATTTTATAATGTAGAACTTTACAAATATGGCTGGATGGAGTAGAAAGTCCTGTGCATTCTTTTTTTTTAAGAATTTATATAGCTTTCCATTTGTCACTTTCCAGCCCATAACATTTAAGTCAGTTTTTGCATGAACCTTATCTGTGATTTTAGCCACTGCAAAAATGTTTAGAGACAATTAGAGGCCTAGTGCAGGAGCTTTTGTTAAATATTATTGAAGAGTCTTCCTGATGTGCACATTAAACAGCCTTATTCACTCTCAATTGCTAATATAAATGCTTTAAATGTAAGAGTCTACATTCTCAGTAATAAAAGTTGCCCTGTCAATGAATGTAGCTGCTTCTGGCTGCTTCTCATGATTGCCTGTGGCAACTTCCATTAGCTGAGCTGTTTTAGTTCCTAGATAGCTTATTGTTTAGCTAATTAGAGTGATGTTTAGTGGCTGGCCATGGTAAAGAAGCTAAGGTGAATCCCTGGGTTAAAAATACAAGAGTGAAAAATGGAAATTAGCAGAGTTGCTGGACAATGATAAGATAATTACACCCTTCAGAAATTATATATTCCTGGCGCTGCAAAATGAAGGCCCCTGTTTTACTAGCCTGTGTGAATTGTTATAGTTGGCAGCAGAGTCAGGGAATAGAGTGGGGCAATCATGTTAATGTTAAACTGTACAAGAATTGTTCACATGGTCATTCTCATCTTTAGTATAGTGATGTTGTGACGAACTTTTCTTAGCTTCCCCTCATATATATACATATAACCAAGCTTTGTGCAACACACACATGATGTCTAAGACTGATTCTTCCACAGTGTAAGTGCAAGACCTTCAACCCATAAGTCGACATAGACACACTGAACAAACATAAGGTGCACAGATGTGCTGATCACTAATGAGCCACTCTGGCTTTACATCATGGATTACTGGAGCTGGAAAAAGTGCTTACGTGTGCCGGTTTTTGAGAGTACTGAGCTTGCTATTGTTTTTCTTTACTTGATAGTGTGTTATAAATAGGTCACTGCAAAAAGGAAAAACTACTCCCTTGCAAAATGAAAAATCGATGGATTCATTGCCTTGTTGAAAGTAATTCTGTGCACTTGCTTTCAGAGTTTTTCCACAGTCACAATAAGAATAATTGTTAATGTTACTATAAGATGGTTATTATGAGCCTCATTTTGTTTCAGTCGAACTGTGTGTAAAGAAAAACCCAGCAAAACACTTCCCACCAACTTGATAGAATATCTTTTAACTCTGATTTTCTTCATAATTATGTGATTTGGTAAATGCAATTGCCTTCCAAGCGTGCTCCTGTCAATGCTGATTTACATTCAATCTGACATCCACAAATCAACATAATAGGCAAAGCTTAGTTATCTCTGAAAATGACAAAATGGCAGAAGAGCACCTCCTAAGGGCAGCGTGTGTTAACTTTTAGTAATGCCCCTCAAATGCAGTGAATCTGCCACAACAGGCATACCACAACTTCCTCCTTTTATGCAGCTGAGAGACTGAGGGAGTCACGGCACGCAAACTTTGTCTTAAGAAAATTTGAGATTGTCTGCCTTATGCGAACAACATGCAGCACTGGATTAACAAATGTTCCATGATTTTGCTGCTGTGAATGACATTTTAGCTCAATGTAAAACAGTGTTTACATAGACTAGTAAGTTCTTACTTACTATTTGCTATGGCACTTGAGCAATCCCTACAGAATATGCATGTGTACAGATTTATTTATCTTTATATGTGATGACATGGGTTGGTGCATCTCTCGGTTCTGTATGACTGAGTTAACACTGATATCATGGATAGAGTCAGAGATGTGGTTAGGTCTTGATATTAAAGCCAAGCTGTTTCCAGTACAACAGCACTGAAGTTTGGGATGGTTCTATGGCAACAGGGATGTCCCAGAGAGAGAGAAAGGGCTTGGGCTTCATTGGAGTTATTCGGTTTGTGGAGCAGAACATGATTTTTCAATTAAGCCTTCTTTATTTTTCCTCTGTCAGAGTGAAAAAAAGCCACATCTGGGGCACAACCAAACTGCCGCCCAGGGCAAAGTGCATGCGTGCACATAGATATACACACAGATTACACACACTTTCTTCAGTGTGTATTCTAGAAATTTGTGTATGCAAAACTACACAAACTGAGGATGAGGTCACACCTGCGTTGGTGTTCTAGTGAGAGATTTATGGTTTAAGAGTGAGTTTTGTTTGTAGCATACTTTTGCTTAACGAGCCCCTGTAATAAAGAACTGGATTTTCCTGGCTTTAAAAAAATGAAATAAGATGTGCTGTGCTTGTGTAGAGACTGCTCAAGTGAAACATTCTGGAATAGCATGTAAGCATTAAGCTTTTAGTATGTGTTTCCCTCACCGGTCCATACAACATACACTGCAACTAAACCAAGTTGATCTTGAATCTTCCTTCACTGTGATGTCACTATTCATACAGACATATTTGTATATGATTGCCTGTATTTACATTTGACTGCCTATTCATTCTATCGCAGCTTGACTTGCTAGCCAAATTAAACACTGAGCTGACACTGTTGTTGCTCTTGAGTGGCGTATGCCACTTTGCATAGCCTTCTAAAGGATCCAGACATCAGAAATGAGGGTTAGAAGTTGATTTCTAAAGACATCCATAAAGATTTAACGCCTTTAAAGCACACCACATTTTTGTGTACCTCTAGCACACTGCTAACAAACATTTCATATCTATTTCATCAATAGTACACACTCACCAGCCAGTTTATTAGGAACACCTGTGCATCCAATTAGCCAGTCGTGTGGTGGCAGCAGCACAGTGCGAAAAATTCAGGCATATGTTCCTAATAAAGTGGACACTGACTGCGTATTTCCATTTGCTTCTTCTGTCTCAGGTTTCACCATGTTGACGTAGCTACCAGTTAGTATGATTTAGTATTCATTTGTTACAAGGTGGCCATCCTTAGCCTGATATCTGTAAACTTGGGTTAGTATTTCCTTAAGTGTTTACATAATGTTTAAAACATTCCATTGTGTTGATGATTAAATTCTTATTTGAATGTAATAAAGTTCTGCTAGCAATTATTATTTTTATTTGTTTAGCAGGGATTCCATCTTTTTTTTTTTTTTTCCCCCTCGGAGAATGAGTAATAAAGCATCTTGGCAAGTACAGGTGACCATTGCAGCACACTTTAAAAATCACACACTTTGTTGTAGACAGTTAAAGCATTGTCACACTAGTTAAAGATGTGATGACGTTCCATGGAAGCGAGACACAAAATGTGTAGAGGAATTTTTTGCAGTCCCCCCCCCCATTTTTTTACACTTAATTTTTTTCAGGTAGTGGTAATTCTTGCAGTGTAGCTTCAGAAGCTCAACAGTTGAACAGCGTTTGTCTGAAGTGTCCTGTTTCTCTGGAAACTTTGTATATCAAGCTAAAACCTGTTTCTCTCTTGTACTTATTTTTAAATGAGATTTTTAGTCTTCCTGAAAGCGTTTTTCTTTTTATTGCATCATCCGTTTTTGCTTGTTGCTAGTCCTTAGTTTACTGAACATGGAAATACCAATTTGTTAGTGGGCAAATTTATGCTCATGAAATGTCTGTATGTAAGACCATTGTTGTGTTCTGTGGAATCATGGTTTTTCACAGTCTTGTTTTTCTAGTTTAAATCATTTCTCACACTGTTCTTGTCATGCTGTCATTCCTAACTTTTTCCTGTTCTTCCTTTTTGACAAACTTGGAGGAACTCATCCTTCTTTATAATGAGGTCTCATTAATATTGTGTGTGTGTGTGTGTGTGTGTGTGTGTGTGTGTGTGTGTAGAGTATTTTTCATTCTATACCCCCTCAATCAGTCTTATATAGTGTCATATAAACAATTGACAAATTAAAGTGGAAAAAATCCTCACAAAGTGTGTTTAGTAAGGCATTGGGCCAGCATGACCTGCCAGAACAGCTACAGTGCACCCTGGTACTGAATCTGTATAACTTTTAGAAGTGCACTAAAACCAGGAACAGCATTCTTCCAAAAGATATTCTCTAAATTGTTTTAACACATTAGTCTAAAATATCATTTAAGTGTTCAACTGTGTTGCGGTCTGTTGATTTTTGAAGATTTTTTTTTTCATCCTTGTCAAACAATTCGGTGAGCCTTCATGCTCTGTAGAGTTGGATGTTTACATTCTCATCCTGATCCAGTCCCTGAAAATCCCATTAAAATAACTGTGTTGATTTGCAGTGACTTTTTATTTTTTTTTTTTCTTTTATTTTTTTCTTTTTTTTCCCTCTAATGAGGCAAGTGAACCTCAATCAGCAAAATGCACAAGTTTCCTGCAGGTCTGTGCAGTATATTTTCCTGTTTACTGTGTTTCATCTGTGTATGTTTAAGGAGTAGAAAAAGGCCCAACATGATTATCTAGAGATGAGCTGATGCTTGGCTTCCCTCATCTGGCTCTCATTCTGGGTCTGTATGTCATTTATTATGCAGTAATGGGGTTCAGAGCTCCTTTAGTGACCCAGGATTATCTGAGGGCAGCCATGATTTTTTGGCGTGGCTCATTATAAAACATAAGCTGTAGGAGGTCTTTTGACTTCTCTCAAAGGCACAAACAAGGTTGCTTTTTTAAAGCATTTTTTTACTCGTCAGTTACTGAAAAATAGCTATTTTGCATGAACGCAACTGTGGTCATAATGGCCAAGATTAGGATTTTTTTTTTTCTTTGTTTTTAGTTTGCTTTCAAAGGAAACCCTGCATTGCTGCATGCTTGCTGACTTTGAGATTTCCATACAGTTACTACATTCAGTGCATATTTGTCATAAGGATCGTAACCAGTTGTTCAGATTATATCATGATTAAGCAGATTATTTTCTAGAATGATTTACATTTGTCAGTACCAGCTAGCGCTTGATCTCCGTGTAGTCTCTGTAGTTGTTCAGTTCATTTGAGTACATCAGCTCCTTTGTGCTAATATAACAATGCTGTCCCTGCCCATTCGTCTGATGTGAGGTTTTTTTTTTAATTTATTGCAACAAAGAAAATAAACCTGGCAATTTAGATTTAACTTCTGATCATCATGCACAAGATAGGTTCTAAATGGAACTTGATCATGTAAACGCTGCCTAAGCTAAAAGACAGTAATGAAATTGAATGACGCAAGTGTAACCTCACCACTTCCTTTCTGTCTGTATAACTCGTGAATCCCCAGTGTGACTGAGTGCGAGCTGTAGCATGACTGACTGTGTGGCAGTAAACCTACTGTATGGGTATTCACATAACTCGTATTCCTTATACTGTATGAAACAAAAATATTCCAAGCATGTATAAAACAAAATGTGTGTAGTTGTCTTAATTACGCACCCACCTACAGCAGCATTATGCAGGCATACTCGACTGAATACAAGCTTCAGTGTGGCTTCTGAAGAATGAAGCAGCAGTGAATAAGGAACAAGTGACGTAAATGTACGAGCGAGATGATTGAGACATGGAAAGTGGACAAAAGAACCTCTTTCAGCTCTTGTGTGTTGTTTAGTGGTACAGTAAAATGAGCAAAACAAGCCTGTATTCAGCTTTTGTTTATGAAAACAGAAGATTATTCTATTTGTGGGAAAAGATACAAACTGTGCTCATTTTGGAATAAACATGATTCTCTTGCTCTTCTCATATTTAAGTGGCTACATATTTACTCGGCTTTATCTTTCTTGGCTTCTGGACAGTTGAGATGTGAATGTTTAATATTTTCACGAAGCTTATGAAAGTTTGTGTGGTTCTCCATGACACAAGTGTGTACACACACACTTCTCAGATTGCTGAGATTCCTAATGCCTTCTGTTTAGACTGTGTTTAATTACAGCAATAACATCTAATCATGTCTTCTTCACAAACACAGATATTTGATCATGCGTGTAGGTTGTGTGTGCGTGCACATGCGCACATGAATTATTACAGAGTGAGCACTAGATGGAGCTATAGTGTATGAAAAGGGTGTTTGATGTAAATCCCTTGCTTTCAGAATTCTGTGTTAACTGAAAATGATCTTCAGTAGTATCTTGTTGATTAAGGTCCAATAGTAGTGGCCAGAAAGTCACAACTGGACCCTGAGCTCTGATTTGCTCAGACTCTGTGTCACACCAAATGAATAAATGTCACTGCAATCTTTTTCAGGAAGAAATCATAGTTTATCAGTATTTTTAAACATCAAAATTGTTCCTTACAGTAATGGGTAGCAATTATTTCTCTTTTCTAATATTTTATTATATAAATTTAGTAAAATGTAGTAATGTACAGGTGGTTTTTTTTTTTTTTTTTTTGTTTTTTTTTTGTTTTTTTTGCCGTTTGTTTATACGGCTCATAAAAGCCTTATTGGTGGCAAAGTATTTATGGTTGCAGACTCTCAGCTCCAGGATTTCATTCCTAAACTTGGTATACTGTCTGTATGGAGTTTCACATATTCTCCTCATGTCCAGATGGGCTTCCTCCAGGTTCTCCAGTTTCCTTTCACCTCCAAAAATATGCTGGTAGGTGGATTACCAGCGCTAAATTGCCCCGAGTTGTGAATTAGTGTGTGAATGTGTGATCACACAGTACCCTGCAGTGGATTAGTGTTAGCGGTTACTGAAGCCTAATGAATGAAATCATGAAGCCATTGTGTAAATCTGATTTTACTAAGATTCTGACCAGCCACTGACACACACGGTCATTTGTATGACCCTGGCCTACATTCATCTGATCTCATATTCCAGCTTGCACTTCACTCCCTCACCTTAAATTGCCTGCCTTTAGTTGTTGGCACAGTCTGGCATGGTGAAGCAGCAGTGGGAAAGCACCGTGTTGCTATTTGTGTGCTTTTGATTCCACCCTGAATCCTGTGGAGCTAGCCGCCTCTCGTTTTTCTTCGGGGGTGGGTGGAGGGAGGTGAAAGGGGGGTTCATAAATGTCCTGTCTACAATATGTGGCCCCTTGCTCTCTTGGTCTTTGACTGACATTCTGCACAGTTGACCACTCTTGAAGAACCGCACACTTCCCCCTGTTTGCTCTACATTTAAACCTGTTAATTGTTCCCTTATGAAGGCTCATCTGTAATTAACAGCACAGCAGCACAGGGACATACTGTAAGTTCACCCTTACTTTATTCCTTTCTCTTTAGTCCTTCCAGGGATGACTCGTAAGTGTGTATGAGTAATCCAGGTATGGATACAGGTATGTTTGGGCTGGATGATATTATTATAATGTTGATACATTGCCATATCACCATAATACACATTTCTGAGTATGCTTAGGTATTAGTGTTTTTATGACTTCTCTCTCTCTCTCTCTCTCTCTCTCTCTCTCTCTCTCTCTCTCTCTCTCTGTCTCTCTCTCTCTCTCTCTCTCTCTCTCTCTCTCTCTCTCTCTCTCTCTCTCTAATGCAGACAATAATGATTTGTTGCAAACTTATCTATCTACCTATTGCAACCTGTATACCACCCAAGTTTGCTTAATTTCTAAGAATTGGCTCAATTTGTGTGTTTTAAGGTGTTTTCATAATCAGTCGTGTGTGTGTGTGTGTGTGTGTGTACAGAGGTTTCGTATTGACTAAGAAAACTGATGAGGGTGTAAAAATGATCTAAATAGACTATTACATCAGAGTGATTCAGCATCGTTAGTGTCTCCTTGTGAGTCAGTGTATGATTACTAATGCAGCTGAATATGGCGCATGAAGTTTTACCTTCATTATGTGTACATACATGAGCGGCTGGTGCTGTGGATATACAGTGTGTGTGGTGTGGCAGATTAACTAGACTTCCAGCCTCTACAGCTGTCCACTGAGCCCCACCTGCTTGTTCCTCTTTAGAATATAGGAGCTAAAATAGAACACACAAAATGGTTCACAAATCATTGTATATGACCATGAGCTCAGAAAATTGCTTTAGCTGCTCCGGGTAAAGGAACCCAACCTTCAGCCAGTGTGTACATTCACACACAGCAACTTGCAGCAACAAAGCCACCAGAGACCACTGATTTTCAATGAGTGCTGCAGATTTCTGATGATTTTTGAACTACCAATGGGAGTGAAGTCATGAGAGTGCACGTGATCCGTGGCAAAAAACACACACTTCTTTTTTTTCATCTCGTTTGATAGATGAATGAATATAAACACTGGCAAATTTTAATATTAATTTTAGTGGCAAAAACCTAATTTGTTGTCAAAGGTGAAAGGCTAGCTGCTTCACTCACTGATAAATGTTATTATTTTGGCAACCAGTAGTAGGAACGCTTACTGGTGACTTCATAGTACAGCAACTGTTGATTTTATTGCTGCATGACTGAATGTAGCTTAAGAGTTATCTCTACTTACCTCTCAGCCATGTTGCATGTTAATTCAGAATTTCTCTCACCTTCCCCAAGTTCTGGTTTCTTGTGTTATGGACGAACCCTTTAGTGCGGCTTTGAGACTTTTGATGAACTGAGTATTCCATTATAGGAAAATATCACAGGAAAATGTCACCAAAATTGACTTTTAGAATCCAGTCTCCTCTCCTCAAGGACATTCAGTGTTGTGGTGTAGATAAAAGAAAAAATACCATTTTCTGAATGCTGAAGCCATTTAATTGTATTGTGCTTTCAATGTCTTGTGATTTCCCAATGCCCCAACATTCTCCATGTTTTTGTTATTCTTGTTTGTTCATTACTTTTAAAAGTAGCTCAACTTCATTAGCCTTGCATTTTTCATCTGGTTTCTCTAGCTATTCACACTCCATATGACCTCAGCATCAAAAGTAATAAATGTGGTAGAAATTGTCAAGGTCATGGGTCAAACACCCAGTGCACATGCTGTTTTCGATGTTTTTTTTAATTCAATGTGGACTTGAAACATTTGGGAAAGGTTGAAAACATTAAAAGCCAAAACATAAAAGCATTGTTTTTAGATTCACTCATTTGGTCTGGATTGGGTCAAGGTGCATTAGAAATCCATGAAATGTGTTTATCAATTATCTATCTATCTATCTATCTATCTATCTATCTATCTATCTATCTATCTATCTATCTATCTATCTATCTATCTATCTATCTATCTATCTATCTATCTATCTATCTATCTATCTATCTATCTATCTATCTATCTATCTATCTATCTATCTATCTATCTATCTATCTATCTATCTATCTATCTATCTATCTATCTGACTTTAATTCAATTATGGTTAAAACTTCACTATACAAAACTAGATTTGGGTAATATAGAGGGTGACAGATGCCACAATCCTTTTCTGTGTCTCTAGCAACCTTATGTACAATAAAGATGTCAAAATGGCAGAGATTTGAATCTCTCGAGGTAGTCACTGAAGTACTACACACAATTTTATTTATAACACATCGTCGTGTGTCAGATTAGTGTATCTATGGTCTTCCTAATCCTTGTCATTCACTCATACCCCTTTTAGAGATTTAATCTGGTTTTACTCTTTCACTGGTGTCCTGTTTCCTGGCACCTGTGTCATTCTCTTTTTTTGAAATTTATTTATTTTTTGCTCCCATTTGTACTTTAAAGTTTGACCATAAGAAAAACTGACCATTTGTTTAAGAAGGAACTTGTACACTAATACTCCATATATACCCCAGTTATACACCAGCTTCTTCCCTGTGTTGAGTTGCATGGGCATTGGGTCACCAATGCTTTTGCTAACTCTGACTAATACACACACAAACGCATGCCTCATGTAGCTCTGTGGGTGCATTGACATCAGTGATCCAAACAGGCTTCCAGCTAGGGAAAAGAATGGACTGTTGAGTGAGGCAGCCACTCAGGAAACACCTCTCCTTATTGGGGCAATGGGTAGAGGCGTGTATCAGTGTGGGGATAATTTTAGGGAAATGTGAAATGCATTTTCTTGGCCTTGCACTGTTTCTTGCATTTCTCCTTCTGAAAGTCAGTGAGTTTCTGAATGATCTTGCACCAGTTACTGTATGCTTTATTGACTTGAATTACTCCGACACTGCTGATCGGAAGGCAAGTGACAAAAAAAACTTTCCCCTCAGGCTTCTTTTGAAGAACCAAAGAGTAATCAGATCTACAGGGTTATTCTGCCAGCTGGACTGCTTTGCATCAAGTATAAAACCAAATATAGCGGTCACTTGCTAACGAAGCACAGGTATAGCATACTGGGTTGGTCACCCTGTGAAGTTTGCCAGTTGTCAGGATGGAAATACTACTTGTGCCCCAGTAGTTGTAACCACCACCACCACTACCCAGGAAATACAGGGCAGCCTGATTCCTTGCGTTGAGGTCACTTTTTTATACAAATCTCTTGCGTCTTTCTTACTGTTTGAAATTTTCACAGTATGATGACCTTCTCTAAAAATATCCTTTAGTCATGGTATTAATTAACCATTTAAAAAAATGAAAAAATGCATTAAATCTTTTTACACGTCCTTGTATACTTGACAAAATCAAAAAGAAACAAAAAGATGAAATTCCATAATTGGTGTTCTATGGATATGGATATTTTCCAAAATGAACTTTCTATTAAATTTCTTACACTATCAATATACAGTACATCATATTGTCTATAAAAACATCTAACAATCACTTTCTATGTGCCACACTACTTAGCTAAAATGATAGTTTTTTTTTTTTTTTACAGTTACAGTCAGCAATGTGAAGTTCTTGTGAGCATTTTTATAGCTGCCATTTATGGTAATGCTCCTAGAACTTTAGCAGAATTTTATTTTTACCAATGTAATGTATTTACAAAAGTAGCAGATTATGCAGTTAATGGTTTTCAGTGCAGTTTTTGTTGTTTGCTTGGAAAAAAAGGTGAAATGATTTTAAATTTTTGTTTGACATTATGGGAGAGTTGTATCTGGACAAAACAAAGGATGAGACCCATTGGAGTCAGGAACATGATCAGGTTAAAAAAAAAATACATGACCAGGTGGATAGTATTAGGTATAGATGCATTTGAATCTATATTTTGTAAAAGTCAGTGATGAGGTAAGCATCAAATCCTACTGTACAACGTGACTGATATGAAACTCTAACACCGTAACCACTCGAGTCATTAGCTTGTTGTAGTTGACGACTACAAAACTTTAACCCTGGAGCGTTACATTCTAGCACATTTTGGTGATTTTCTTGAACTCATACCTTCTAGACTTGGTAATGAACTGCTGAGTTGACTCGGGTGTGTTTTGAATAGGAAAACCAACACACTGTTGTCAAGCAACCCTAATTTAGAGTTTAGTCAAGTTACCCTTTCATGTGTAGTCTCACAGTGCTGCCCATTCCAACTCTACAGACTTGCAGTGTAACTTCAGCCCCCTGCCTTACCCTCTGCACTCACTTTGATGTGAGAAAGATCAGATGAACCACACTGTGATATGAAGCTAAGATCTGAGTCCAGATTTCCACAAGCTCCGGTAAGAATATCTCCCTCGTCGGCTCTCATCCTGGATAGTGGAATGTCTCGCTGTTTGCTGAAGGGCCAGTGCTCTGTTGGAGACCCCACAGCTCCATCCTGTCCCTCTGCATAACTATTATACAAACACAGTGAATATATAAAGTCCATCAACAATTTGGCATTAAGTAAATTGTACAGCCCATTTCAACCTACACAGCCTGGTCACACTTTATTTTTTTCTTCCTTTATCTTGCATCTCTTCTGCACGCTTCAGAATGTTTTATTTAGAGTAAACGGGCAGAACCATAGAGTTTAGTGCTCATTAGACTTAAATTGAACTTGCAAATATAAACCAACATTTTAATCCAACAGCATTGTTTGTGGTGTCTAGTTAGAGCAAGTTCTAGTAACTTTTTTTTTCCCCCCCCTCAGTACATTCAACATGGGGGAAATCTGGGGAAAAACATGAAAGCCTGTATTTTGTTTACTCAGATCATGTGAAACTCATTAAAAGTTGCTTTAACTTTTATAGCCATAGGCTTGAGTGACTATTGGTAGTGTTCTACTGTAGTAAAATTGCAGTACCGAGAACATTAGCAAGTAACAGGCTAGATGGAGGGCAATGAAGAGTAGGGTTGGATTCAAACTAGCTGGCAGACGATAGCAAGTAGTCTTGTTAACAAGACAGCCAACAGACAATTTTGAGCAACAAGCTAGGTGGCAGATACTAGCAAGTAGCAATAGCAACAAGCTGTCCAGTGTACAGGAACGAGTAGTATTAGCAAAAAGCTAATGTTAGTGGTGACTCATGTTTATTAAAGATGCTTTCAGCTGCTCCCTGTTCGGGGTCGCCACAGCGGACCAACCGGTCCGCACAACAACTTGGCAAATGTTTTACGCTGCATGCCCTTCCTGACGCAACCCTCCCATTTTTCTGGGCTTGGGACCAGCACTGCATCCAGTGGCTGGGATTGAGGCATTGGCTGGGACTCGAACCCGGGCCTTGTTTATTACTTTCCCAAAACAGTGATTAGTATGGTCAGTGTTGTAGATTTAACAAAGTACTCTGTTTCAGCGTTAATCTAAAGACAATATAAAGTCATGCAAGTGTGGAGAAGGGGTACTTTACACTACACAGCCATGTTGATTTGACATCATTCTGTAAATAGGGAAGGAACTGGTAAAGTTGAAAGGACAATCCAAAGATGACAAGTTGAGATTGAAATTGAGTGTGTTTTGTTGTTGTATGTAATGTAATTTAGGTGTATGTAACTGCTCGGTCATATAATTACATTGTATTGGGGTAATTTTACATGAGATCTACCTCAAATGAATCCCTGAAGTTTTTAAAAAATAATAATAATTAAGAATATAAGAACATAATTCACACACTTGAAAAGCCTAGCTTTTGGTGCCTAATTTTTGGAGAATTAAAAAAAAAATTGGAGATTAAAATTTAGTTTGTTTGAGGTTTTGTTACCAAAGTACCATTTTTCTCTGTATTTAAACAGTAGCCTGTACAACTGTTTTGGGAATATTTCACATAGCTCCATTTGTTGCATCACAAAATACGCTCAACAGCTTTAATCTATTCTGGTTCATAAGCCCATCATGCTTTATTAGAGGCTAACAATGTAACCAGAAACATTTGGCTACAAAACCTGCATGTTGGTGATGAATAAAATCTTGGCTTGCTAAGGCACATTTTAATAAGTGTGGATCCTGTTGGAAGTCATCACTAAAAATATGAAAATGAAAATAAAGACTTGAAATCCATTACATCTGCATGTGCCAAATGTTGGCTAGTTTCCTGGTTGTTGACTACCTGGCTAGCTGTGTGCTAATGCTACTCACATTTACATCAGCAGTATTTAAACAATTTCCAGGTATTAAACAAAGCTCCTTCATGATGTCTAGCTCCTGCACAAGCTCACAAATATTAGGTCCTGTTGTGTTACTATCCAGGACTCTTGTCAGGTTCTTCCCATGAAAACAAGTATGAAAGCTTGGTATTTGCATTGTAATGCTCCATTATAATACTTTTGCTTTACCAGCTTGCATCAAACAAATGCTGAAATCAATCACATAACAGCAAACCACTTTTGGATAGACTACTGAGGAAGTGTTCTGGTGGAATCTGGTACTGATTTTAAGTTAGATGATTACATTACTGATTACATCTTTAATCATTTACATTGCTTAAGGAGTGTAATGTAATCTAATTACTTTTGGAATACTTCTGATCTATCCAATTAATTTTTTAATCATACTTCAGCGAAGAATCGGCTTTGTGTGTGTGAGTTTTTGTGGGGGGTTTTTTGTCCCCCCCCCCCCCCCCCCCCATTTCATTTTGGACAGGTACTATTTTACTTTAACTTATTTTTTATGTGAATATTATTCACAAAGAAGGAAACAGATAAAAATGTCTAGACTAAAAATTGTAAAGACTAGCTTATCAAAGTCAATACAGCAGTGTAAGCATACGTTCCAAAACATTACATTTTTGACAGCGATCATAAGTTGGTTTCTCTAGGGGGAGCCAAACTGAGATCTGAGTAAACCACAACTCCAAAGAGAACTCTTTTGGTGTGAACCCGGGGTAATAAGATGCACTTTTTTTGCAAGATAACTTAAACTTAAAAACAGACATTTAATACCACAGTAAAATGTTATCTGTGTAACTGTCAAGCAGACAGAGAACAGGCGATGGGAAGAACAGCATAACAAAAATATTTCCATTACAGAATGCACATCTTTGCAAAATCATGCAATTAAATGATATTTCCCTTTCCAATGACGTGTCCCGGATCTCCAGGCAATCATGGTCAACTTCATGCGGCTATACTCCTGAAAATTAGGGCTTTACTATTCTCAAATCCTGAGCCTGTCTTCCTGAGAATGAGCAACTGAAGATATTTCTCCTTTATCTCTTTACAAACAAGCACGTTGTTAGTTTGTTAGAAAATGAATCTTGATTCGGTTCAATCTCAGGGATCTCCATCCAACCTTCCAGCATCAGATACTGATTTTCTGCAAGTAAAAAAGAGTAATTGATTAATGCTTAATTTCATGTGACCCATGCAGTGTAAAGTATTTAGAAAAGTTACCCTGTTTAGCAAAATCTAAAACTTTCATGCTAGTGCTCTGTATGCGTTCTACACTAGCATAGTTTAGTTTAACCTCTATAACATTTGCCATTATTCTGTTTGAAAACAATTCATATGTAATGAATAAATAGCCCACGTCATGGGGAAAGTGTTGATAGTATGGAAACGTTTTCAGGCTTGCAAGTCACACTGAAGTGCAATTTAGTATATTGGGTATATTGAAAAGGCAAATTTGTACCCTCATGTTTAAGCCAATGAGAATACAGCAGACTTGCCACATTTCAAAAACACCCTCATTGCTGTATCACATTGACACATGACTTGCAGGCCTGATTGTGTTTTGAAGAGATGCAAAAAATCAGGAGTCCAGGAAGTAATTGATAAAATGCACTTGACTGTACACTTGAATTAAGTGTGCTACACTCAGTATATTAAAAAGTATTTGGTGACTATGTATCAGTTGTTTTCAAATAGCATGGTAGTAGAGGGTAGCTAGGTTAGAATACATTGGTATAAAATGTGACATACAGCATTTGAGTGAAATTTTGACCTGTCGCTATGCTGCATATGGTTTTGCTAGTACACTGATATTCAGTGTATAGAAGTTTTTCTTCTATACACTGGTTTTTCTGTGGGTTAAAACATGACATGAATGATCTTTCATGCCAACAGGTTTCAGCTAAAACTCTATGGCACTGGTATTTATATTGGAATCTTTTTAAACATCATTTTGCATATAATTTAACTTGAGATGCATTTGTTTTAAAATTCATGTTTTATTTGAAAACATTTTCTTTATTGTATAATTATAAAGTAAAGTAATATCTTTCAATCTATCAGTCACTTGATTTCAATACCAAGAAGAAGAAGTTGCTTTCGGCTGCTCCCTGTTCGGGGTCGCCACAGTGGACCAACTGGTCCACACAACAACTTGGCAAATGTTTTACGCCGGATGCCCTTCCTGACGCAGCCCTCCCATTTTTCCGGGCTTGGGACCGTCACTGCATCCAGTGGCTGGGGTTGAGGCATTGGCTGGGAATTGAACCCGGGCCTTCCGCATGATAGGCGAGAAACCTACCACTGAGCCACCAATGCCCCAATTACAATACCAAGTAATTTGCAGTAAACTTGGACTCCCTGATGACCAAAAATGTAAATAAATAATAACAGCATCCTGAAAACAAATATATTACAGATTGTCATCGGGTTTTGTAATCCAGGTCACATGTAACCGGTCACCTTTGGCTTAACTTGAGCTTTTATCCCTCTTAAGCAGTGTGCTTGAGTTTACTGTCTCCATTTCAATTGGATCTCGTTTACAGATTTGCTCCCCTGTGGAGTATCACATAGGCAACATTGGGCCAAGCTGAAACTCTGTACCCTTGTGTGCACCCATGGGCACTCGTGCCTACAACCTTTAACAATGCGTTTTACATAATGGAATGAGGTCATGCGTATGCTACGCGTCTCTTAAGGCACACGCTCGTACAGGACCGTCTTATAGAGTTTATTATGTTTAATGAGAAGTGTAGCCCTCACCACAGAGGAATAAACCACTAAGTAGGCTCCAATTGTAGCCTGACATCATATAGTCAGCGGTGGGTTTTAGTCACGACCTTGTAGCATCTCAAGTGCTGATTATTTGGAGCATTAGCTCACGCTGTGGAATGTCTTTGATCTTGTCAGATCGTGTTCTGTAATGGTTCTTGAAAGGGGGGTCGAGATGTCTTACACAATCTTCGCATCCTGCTGTATTGCAGGGTTTCAGCTGTAAGGGAAGTGCCCATGTGGATTTGAGTGACATTGTACGTTTGTGCTAGGCTTCACTTCTCTCCTGAGATCTCCCCCAGTTTCTGCAGGAGCGGTGTCTGTATGAGAGCGTGTTTGAATGATAAGTGTTGCAGTGGAAACATTGCAGGCAGGATAATGTGCCAGAAATAGTCTAGGCTAAATGCCATTCTGCATGTGCTCCAGTGCCTGACCTCTCACCAGTGCTGTTCTCGCCATATCAGACACTCTACCCACTTTTCTCTTGCATGTCCACATCTTTCTTCTTTCATCCTCTTTTGCATTGCAGCTGGGTCTCATTTCGCCTCCCTACCATCTGTCCATGTTTATTATACATGGTATTTCTTTAACCATGTTTCTGTTTTGTGTTTAGCTTTTGCTTGTGTCTTGGTTTGTCGATGCTTTTCCTTTTCTCACACTTTTTTCAAATGGCAAGCATTCGTGCTGACTATGGAGCCGTCCACAGATGAGTTTGACAAGGTTGTCATCTGTACTACGAATAAATGATGTGCTCTAAACACAACTGTCATTTCTAAATACAAAAACAGATTTTAAAGAATGCTTTCCAGAAAGGTTCTCGGGGCATCTTGGTTGAGTTTAGAGCTGTTCATCTGGATTGGTGTCCTGCAGAAAACACCTGCAGGCACAAGTGAGTGGTTGGATATGAAGCATGTTTATTGAAGGCCATGTTTGTTTATTAACTTGATCATGGGACTACCTCACTTGGTGGTTTATATATTATGTATTTCAGGCAGCAGGACCACTTTTTTTTTTTTTTTTTTTTTTCCTTTTTTTTTTTTTTTTAAAAGCTCACCAGCAGGTATAAATAAATAAATAAAATGTTATATATATATATATATATATATATATATATATATATATATATATATATATATATATATATATATATATATATATATATATATATATATATATATATATATATATATATATATATATATATATATATATATATATATATATATATATATATATATAATATATATAAAATTGAGACCATATCATTATGAATGGTCAGAGTAAGCATGCACAGACCATATTGACACTTCTGACTGCTTTTAACCTATCTGTGCCTTGGTTGAGGTCCTGTCTGTTTCCATGTAGCGGTACATGTATTAATACATAGTTCGCTGGTGGATGTACAGTTTCCTTTGCAAGGAACACTAACAAAGAGCAAAAATGGAAAAACTTTGCGATCTGGTTACTTTTAATCTGAATTTGACTAAGTTGAAGACATTATCTTGTATAGAACACTAGCTTTCTAGTGACTATCCTAAAACACAGGTTACTATTTTATGTAATACAGTATATGCTAAGTTTTTGGACATCTGACCCTCACACCTATGTTTCTTCTCTAAATTGTTACCACAAAGTTGGAAGCACACGTGACACTGCTCCTATGAACAATGTGAGGGTCAAGAAGACATACTTTGCCCAGGCTGGAGTGGAAGATCTTGTGGGATAAATTTCAAATTTATATCTTGAAGTTGGATATTTCTGTAAAGCTTTGTTACAAAAAGCACTATAGAAATAAAAATAGAATTAAACTGATTGGCCTCTATAGAGCCTCCATAGAGACCTCAACCCCAGTGAACACCTTTAGGGTGTATTTGTACACAGACTACATGCCAGGTCTACATGCCTCACTTCAGCGCCTGACCTCACTAATGCTCTTGTGACTGAATGGTCAAATCCCTATACCCACGTTCCAAAATCTAGCATAGTCTCTTCCCCGGAAAGGTGGAGGTTATTATAACAGCAAAAACGGGACAAACTCTGGAATGAGAAGTTTAAAAACATCGGATTGTGATGGTCAGGTGTTTACAAACCTTTGGTCATATAGTTTATAATCACTATATATGATGTAACCAATTATGTAGTTTTTAGATATGGGCAGCCGACTAGAATGAAAGCTTGTGAAAATTGTGACCTATTGTGTTTAAACAGCCGATGGTATAAAACATATAAAAAAATAAATAAATACTCACTTGGAAATAACGTTACTGTGCTGTACGGGGCTACATGTTAGCATCATATCAGTCAAAAAATGCTTGATACTTATTCACTGTGAAGAACCTGACAGAGGAAAAAGCTATGCTTGTCTGTACCACTTAGTTCTCAGAATTCCAAATAAGACATTTTACAGTTTACTTGATTCAAGAGCCAGAAAATTGGAAAGAACATTTGCAACTTTATGCTTCAACACCAAATGTGGATAAAAAATACCAAACAGAACTTGGCCTAGAGCTTGTAGTCTGTAAATCAAAGAATTAAGGAAAAGAAATGCGTTAGGGACCGGGACAGCAGCTTTAATGGGGTAAATGTTTCATCGCTCTATAATGTGGTGAAACAGATAAAACGTGTTAAACGTGTGTGTCGGGGGTTGACATATGGAGCGATGCAGTTTTTTTTTTCCAGGAAGCTGCACTGTTTATATGTAAAGTGAATGTAGAGCATAAATCAACCCCCCACCCCATTCCTCAGATGGTTCTAGTCATTATATGATGCGTGTCTCTGTCTCTTTCTGTCTTTCTGCACTAGTGCTGTTCATGTGTCATTGCTCAGTGGAATTTCTCATCCCTATGAGGCGATCCATTCCCTCCTCTATTGCTCACACACTCTTCCTCAGCTGTGGCCGAGTTTAAGTGTACACACACACACCCTCTTCCCCTCTCAATTCAGTAATCTGATTAGCATTATTTGAGCAGCTTAGCACAGTGCTGCATTAGCCTGTTAGCTGTTCTGCCAGCAGTTAGTAGGCTCTGATCCAGCTCTATGCAGATAGTGAGGACCTCTAACGGACAAACGCGTTTAAAATAGTACAGTTTCAGAGAAGCTGCTCCACATTGTTCATCCCACTACTTCTCTGTCACGCTAATGCTATCACTCTCTCTGCTTCATTCGCAGTGCTGCTTTCTCTCTCTCTCTCTCTTTCTCTCTCTCTCACACACACACACTCTCTCTCGCTCTAACACTCTTTCTCTCTCTGGCTTTGGCTGACTGTCCGAGGACTCCTGCAGGCGAGTCTGCATCACCTTGAAGTCCGCTGCTGCCTCCCCGCAGTCCCCTCCCTCTATACTCCTCCTTCAGTCCGTCTCTTTCTCTCCTCCTCCACCATCTCTTTCTCGTCCTCCTCTGTTCCCATCTCTGTCCTTCCTCTCTCTCTCTCTCTCTCTCTCTCTCTGTCTCTCTCTCTCTCTCTCTGTCTCTCTCTCTCTCTCTGTCTCTCTCTCTGTGTGTGTCCTCATTCCAGCTTACTCTTTATCTTTTTTTCCAAAATGTATCAGAACGTGTGGATTGCCAACTATCTTAGCCATGTCAAGTGCTGTCAAGGTGAGTGGAGGAGAGCAAAGGTTTGATGATGGGACTGTCCTGTTACTGTCTTGTGTTACTGCGCATACCGTTTATTAGGGCTGCTGTGGTTTAGAATTTTTTTATGCAGCAGATGTAGCCTCCAAGGACATGCTGATTAAGTACATGAGACTTTCTGGGAATAAGAGATAGAAGGGAAGAGGCAGAACGCAAGAGATGGTGAAGCCCAGTGCAAATATCTTGGCTTTTTGATACTTCTGTCTCTCATAGGAATTTATTCAGTAGTTGAAGTTAAAGCATATTTTTCTGCTATATCTGTGGTAGCGTCTGTTTGACTTTAAAAGCGTCTGCAGAGCTTTCACTGTTCCGCTGCCAAATTGTAGTTTTATGGTTTTGTTTTGGCCCCTGTGTGTATTTGCAGTGGGACATGACTTTTCATTTATCCACCGTGTTGAGTTGGTCTTCTGGTTGGTTAAACGCAGAGAAATTCATAACACGTGTTGGAGAGTGTTAATGCGATACTGTCAGCCTCACTCTCAACTATTAAACCTTTTGCAGAGTATAATGCACTCATTAATGTATCCATAAAACAGTGCTGGTTTGAAGTGATTAGACTGCCACACGGGTTTAATGTGTTCATATGTTCACCAGCTCAACTGTCCCAGCATGAACTCTCATGCTGGCCTTCATCATGGATCGCCTTTAAAGTAGCCAGATATTCTTAGATGTTTTGACACGGATGTTTTTAATTTGATGCGTGATGTAAGTGGCTATAGATATTGAAATGACACTTCCCAACAGGTTAATCATGCGTCTCTAGAAAGCTAATCCTATATTAGCAGTGCCATGTGCGGCAGTAAGACCCAGCTGCCGTGTTAACCCAGTAGTTGCAAGAGAAAAGCATGACTGTTTCTTTTCAATTTTCTTTCAATTCTTTTCACTTTAGTTGTTTTTTGTTTTTCTATTTTACTGTCCAATTAAAGCAGCACAAAGTGTTTTTTTTTTCTTTTTTTTTCTTTTTTTTTTCTTTTTTTTCTTTGTGATATTTGAGTGGAAGCAAAAAGTTCAAGTCATTAATTACTTAATATCAATTAACATCAATATACATACATTAATGTCAATATTACTAATAAGGAAAAATAAAATAACCCAATAAACCAAAAAAAACTGATCTCTACTCTTCTCATTATATGGTGCTAACCAGGCTGTGACATGTTCTGCCTCATGCTTAATTACTCCAGATGCTTGTAGCATGACTTATCACATAAGCCTGCATGACTTTCACATTCCTTCCCTGTTATCTCCACTTCAGAACTGTATCTGACTGTCAATTCCCTAAACCAGGTGTGCAGAGTATGTATGATGTAGCTCATGATAAGACATCAGTACAGCAATATAGATTAGTGTCATCATGCCATAGATGACGTCACCCAATAATTTTACTTTTAATATCACAGGGTCTTATTATTAAGGCTGTGGCTTGTCTCTTTCAGATAAGAGAAGGGGTGTGGCAGTGTGTGTTGCGTGTGTGTGTGAGGAGCTGTGGAATAGCAGGCATGCCATTAATTGTCACACTAGACTGTATTATTAGCTTCTGGGCTGAGGGCCAAGCAGACGATGGGAGATATGCTAATAGAAATATTAGCCTTGTTTATGATCTTTTTATTTGTATTAGTTTTAGTTAGGAAAATGCTGGTGGTCGTCACCCACTTAAAACTTCATATGGATTGTGGTACGTCTTGGAATATATCTTGTGAAGCTTTGATGTATTGTGGTTAAAGACTGCATGAGTTTTTTTTTTTCAGGGGGAGCATGCTGGCGGAGCAGGTCGTTTTGCTACCCCACAGCTCCAGGTTTTTCCTGTTTCAGTGAGCTCACGTCGCTGTTTTTGTGAATGTTTTCCTTATATCTGCATGAGTTTCTTCTGGGTTCTGTGGTTTTCTCCTACATCAGTTACATGCAAGTAGGTGGATTGTTTAATTTCGGTGGACCATGTAAGTATAAGGTTTTATTAAATGTAACTAGAAAGAGAAATATTTTACTGTATTCCCTCTCACATGGGCTTGCATTCTTACAACAGAACGATTTTTGAGGTGATTTTCCTAATATTTGAAAAGTCAGGGATATTGTTTTTCTTCTCTCCCACTTACTATAGTCTATGACGAGGCTCATGATCCTTTAGCTTTGCTGTACAGGTGTAAAGCAGTTCGCCAAAATGAAATCAAGCTCAGATTCTCCACTGGAATTGCAAGATTTCTGTTTTGGTCTTAAAATGATCAATGAAGTTCAAATATGACTTTTAAAAAGGAATAGATCACCAAGAATTTCTTGCGATTGATTGTTTGCACCAGGATACTACAGGGAGTCTAAAAAGTCTCCATGCATAGAGAAAATTAACACATTTAGCAAAATATAACGTTATTCACAAAACATCCTTCACATGATCACAACTTCTTTGTAAACACAGTCGTCTCTTCCAACTTTGGCTCCCAGTTTGGCAGCAGTGTCGTGTGTGACGTGCTCACCATGCTTCCTGTTAGAATCCATTGCATGTGACCTTGCTGATCCAGCTATGAAAATGACTTCAGTACGTCCTTTTTTTTTTTTTTTTTTTTTTTTTTTGTCCAAGCCATTGTTTAAAGGTTATCTGAAAAAATATGTAATATAAACTATGAAAGTATGAAACATTTTTTCATGTTCCTCCCCCCTGTGCATAGAGACTTTTGGGGGAACCTGCAGATCTGTGTTCAAAAAAATATGTGCAAGTCTCACACTGAGAGAAGAGCTTGTGATATTTTGTAAGGTTTCTATTTTGGCTGAAAGCATTTCTTTTTATTATTACTCATGAGATTGCAGTATATGCAGATCTATGGCATCAGTCAGGTGCTTTTAATAATCTTTAAAGATGCAGTTTGTAATTTGTTAAAAAAAAAATTGATGATACAATCTTTTTTTTTTTTTTTTTTTTTTTTCCTTTTTTTTAAAAATGGAAATTGTAATACTGTCTAAAAATGGATCTGGCTACTTTCTTTCTTTATTTCAGCCTTTATGTATTTCTGACCCAGAAACAGGTTCCACCCCAGACCAAACAGAGCAACTCGGCTCTGCCTATCAATGCAGAAGACAGCTCAAGAAATATCAATTTACTACAGTTGGTACTACATCCATAGAGTAATAAAAACCTGGGAAAGCCAGTGTCCAAAACTCTTGATTCCCAGTATGAGGTTTGCTATGTGTGGCTAATCAGTGGGATAAAAAATTTGTCCATTTCTGTGTAGATGGTTAGCTCTAGTGCCAATTAGAATAAAATAAAATCTTTTCTAAAAATTTTTAATTAATAATCTCTGGTGTTCAAAGACTGCCAGTGTGTATAGTTACACAGAGGGTGCATCAGGTGTGTGTGTGTGTGTGTGTGTGTGTGTGTATCAGAAAGAGGTGTTTTTAATGTCCTCATCAGTGAGGTCAATTCTTAGCATTATTCACTACAAATACCAACTCCTTTCAGACTGCTGATGGCTGCAAGCCTGATGAGGCAGATGTTGATTGCCATCTGTTGTGCTAGTGCTGATCAATATTAGTGGAGTGAAGCAACTGTTACTGTTAGGAGTGTGCATGATACTCCAAGCTCTTGATTTTGGCAACTAGGAATAAACAATGAGTAGGTAAGAGTTTTCTTTAGACAATTTCAGTTTTCATGTGATTATTTTATTTATTATTATTATTATTATTATTTATTTATTTTTTTTCTCTCCTCGCTTTTTGTGTGTTTTTGTCTGTCTCTCAGCCTCTCCATCTCTCCACACACGCTTGCCTGATCAGCTGGCGCTGTGCTTCGGGAGGTGAAAGGAGATTTCTAGGCAGTGAGGAATGTTTTTAGGGGATACTCTTCCCAGCTGTGAAAACACTCTCAATACAAAAACACAGCAGAGTCCTGAGAGAAGCTCCAGAGCTCTCGTTCCCTCTGCCATCTCAAATGATGTTTATAACAAGTGAGGGAGTTGTAACACTGACCCACCCATCATTGCTAAAGCTTTGTAGATATAAAAGTGTAGATTTGGGATGTGTGTGTGTGTGTGTGTGTGTGTGTGTGTGTGTGTGTGTGTGTGTGTGTGTGTAAACTTCAAATGGAAAGCTCAGCTGTCATATGATACTTGCACAGTATTAATCTCTTGCTTGTATAAGAAATGTTATTGTTTCAGGTGTTAAAATGAGTAGGCGGCACATTAAATGAACTCGATAAAGGCAATAAAATGTGTGTGTATTATAGAAATACATCACATCTGTTTTTCTTGTAGAAATGTGAATTTGACATGTAATATATTTTTAAACATGGTAATTCTTTGAACTAATACATGTCTAATTTGTGTTTCATGCTTTACCACCTTTAATTCTTTCACTCGTTCATCCAGTCATTCATCTTCAGTAAATGCTTTGTCCTGGTCAAGGTTGTGTTGGATCCAGATATCAGGGAATCACAGCGCAGCATGTGTGTAAATGCACATTTTTTAAAAATGTGCTAGGAAGAATCAAAAGGCAAAAAAAAAAGGAAACATCTTTGGATCCCCAAAGTACCTTTCAGTAAATGGTTCTTTAAAAATAAAACCATATTTTTTCTTAGTGCCATAGAGAATTTTTTATTTTTTTTGTCTCTAGAAACCTTTTCTACCACAAAGAACCTTTTGTGTAATGGAAACTTTCCATGGATTTTTAAGGTTCTTCATAGAACCATAAACCCTGACATGAAACCATATAAAATGAAACCATAGAACCTTTATTTCTAAGAGATTAAAAACACACACGCACACATTTATAGCTAGATTCAATTTACAGTTGCCAGTCCACCTCCTGGAACAATTTTTGAGAGGTTGGAGGAAACCGGAGAACACCGATGAAGTCCATATTGACACGGGGGAAAATGTGCACAATTTCCACACAGAAAGCAACCTGAACAATCCAGGAACATTGGAGCCATAAGGAAGCATCGCTACCCATAGCATCCCCATGTCAATCCAATCCATGTCTGAATAAAATTAATCCTTTTTATTTTTGTTCTGATTCTAGGTTATATTGCACATAATTAAACATGGAATGAAAATTAAAAACATTGATGGTGGGATGGTGTGAATATGGACGGCATGCATTTCATTCACTGATCAGAATTAGGGCAAAGGGAGTCACAAAAAGCATATCAGATATCATAGAAATCAAGCAAGCACAGAGAACATCATCCAAACTCATATGAGTGGTGTTTAGTGAATGTTGTGGCGGCCCTTTCCAAAACATGGGTTTTGCTTGAGTAGTTTATGTAGAAATTATGTACAGATATTCACTTATTGTTCCTTTTTGTTGTGAACATTTGCTGTTTGCTGAAATAAACAGAACCAGTATGCATTTCATGTGTTTATGAGGTGAAAACTGTCTCCAATATGTCTCAGGAATGCGGTCACAGCATTCTCTGCCTGCTTCTGGTTAGTTTTTTGGGCTGCGTTTAGCTCTTAAATGTGCTTTCAGTTAACATGTAAATTGTCGTCCTTTCAGTATTGTTTTTAGATTAAAGAATCCTGTCTTATTCTTGTCAACAGGAATCACAGGGGAGGCCATCAGCAAAGTTGCCAGACCCAAGCTACAACAAAGGGCTTTTAGGTAAATGCTTTTTGCTTTAAATTCCTCATTCTTTGGGAAATTAAGTGGTGGAAACACATCTGTAGTAAACTGCCACTTAGCTGCAACCTGCTTTCTTTCACATAACTAGATCAAGCATCTAGAAATATTTGCATGTTTTAAAAGAATAAAACTGCATGAAACAAGTAATTAATTCTAGCAGTAAGAGATCTATAGAGATATTTTCCATTATTTGGTATCACTGCAATTTGAAAGCTTAGCTCAGAATAAAATATTAACATATCAGTGCAATAGAAGCAGATCTGGTTATTTGCTGCACATGTGAGACCTCCGTTAGACATTTGACTGTTTTGTCTCAGTTTATCCCTTATCACTCCTTATCAGTCCTGTCTAATAACAAACATGATTGCCCTGATCTGCTTATTTTAAGGCTCTGAGGTAATGTTATTGGGTGTGTGGCTTTTTTTTTTTGTTGTTTTTTTGTTTTTTTTTGCCACTCCATAGAGAAATGCTGTAAAACTAAGACACCAAAATGTAGTAAACAGTAATAAGCAAAAAAAGTATGGCAGACCTGTTTTTAATCTTGTGTATAATTTGTTTTTTTGGGGGTTTTTTTGACACTTGCTTCTATTTATTTATTTATTTATTTATTTATTTATTTACTTCTTGCATGCAAAACCCGACTGCCTTCACGGTGTTTTTTATTTTTTTGGATCAGAGAAGTGGTCATTTTTATGTTGCATTCCATTTTTTGTTCGAAAAGTAATGGTTGGAAATATAAACTACTTTAGTACTGATGCACTAATGCAGAATTCATAAAATAAACATCAACAACATAACATAGGGTGCTAACGTTTTCTGCACAGTAAAGTATATCTGTATCTTCCAAGCTTCATGGCCTCTAAATTATTTATTATGTGAAATATCTCTGCCTGTTGTAATTTTATAATATTAAGATGTATTTTGAACATTTTTGCAAATACTACAATCGCTCAGGGCTTTATCAGCAAAAATGAGTAGGTGTTTTTTGTATAGTTGTGTTGTAATGCTCCGCTTGATGAGAGAAAAACTTTTATCCTTACTGCTAATCCTGATAAATGCTTTGATCATGTAGAAATCCATGCTCAGCATTACCAAAAATGCTGTCTTTTGTATTCAAGGTAAACAAAAGTAATCTAATGGTTAGACATTAAACTTTGCATAAATGCAATCTTCCACTGAGATCTGTACACTTTAACCAAGGATTGTGTTGTCTCCCTCTTTACCTCTTACCTCTTTTTCACATACACTCCTAAATGTTTTTAACAAGGTTCTGAGCTCATAAACAGGGTGTATAGTGTCTTTACTGTTTTAAAAGTGGCCTTTTTGTATTTCTTCTTTTTTTTTATTGGAATCCTGAACATTGCAGTGTGCCAGTAACCTTGTTTGTGGTCGCTGTGGTGTTGATAGTACTGTACATATAGTTGGGAAACAACACTATTGTTAGCTGTGATATAAAATTCCAGTGTTTAGATGTGAAATGCATCTCTTCTGCCAGGACATAGTTGTGCTGATGTTTCCTTTCGGCAGTAAAACAATGACACTGTGACTTTTTTTTTTTTTTTTTTTTTTCCCTGCACAAATTTTGTGCTGGCTTTCAGTTTTTGCTGGCTTACATTTCACTTATTGTGTGAATTTTAGCTTAAACTGTTTCATCTCTTTTTTTCCTCTCTTAATCTCCTCTTGTTTCTGCGTCTGAAGTTTTCAGAAACAGCTCTCATCTGAGGATAAGGACGACGTTGCCCAGACCACCAAGACTGTCGATGTCAGTCCTATTGTCTGTCTACCCAAAGGTGATTGCAAAATCTCTGCATGGGGTGTTTCTTTTGTTTTATTATTCATTATTGCATGAACCATATGCCTTTCAATGTTGTGGCTACACTCTGAGAAATAAAGGTACCAAACTCTACACTTTAATTGTCACTGGGATGTTACCAACTTTAGGACTTGTGTACATTTGTATCTTTTACATTTACATTCATGGCATTTGGCTTACTGAAGTGCTTTTGAAGTCTCTTATCAGTAAATATCCTGATACTGGTTCACTAGGTCACAGACTAAGAATACCATCAGTCTCTTTTGGGGAGGTGCAAGAATCTAGATCCAACTGTGGCAAGTAGGTAGGACACACAAGTCCTACCTACAGATTTTCGAGTAAAGCTTTACAGGTACATTACTGGTCCTTTAAGTCTGCACATCATATCATTTGTCATGATATAAAGATGTATATTAACAGTAGAAAAGATGTATCCTTATTGTACTACCCCAATGACAATGAAAAGCACAGTTTACTACCTTTAATTCCGGCCTCAACTTCAACCACTCGGAATACAATATGACAAAAATCTTTTTGCATTTATCCATTGAGTGGTTTTGGACAAGATTTGATTGGCCATGAGGTTAGAACAGGGTTGGGGGTTGAGCTCTAGGATGATGGCCTATTTTTGGTTGGCTGAGAGCCACCTGTTGTTCCACACAGGCATATTGTGTAGGAAAGACTAAAGTGTAATTAGTGTAACAGAATTTGGTGAATTGTCACAGAAGCATCAGCCATCAGGTAAGAAGACTTCTTACATGCTTAAATGTGTTTGGTTTGTTTTACAAATGGGGAAAATATACTTTCTGGCAAAAATTGGTAAAAGTAGAACGGTTGAATTGTAATTTTAAGCATTGAACTTCTGAGCCTTCTCTGTTATTGAAACTTAATTTCATTTTTGAGCTGTCAGTTTCTTTATCTGGAGCTGGGAAGCCTACAGGAATGTAGCTGATGGTTTAGATTAGAACACATACCATATTGAAACATTGGTTTCAGAATCCAGAAAAAGAGCACAAGCAAATTTTTCATTATTTGGCTGCACTTTGGTTCGAGATTGAACACTTCATTTACCACAGTTTAACCAAGTGATGCCATTCAAAACACATTATGGATTTTGCTCCTTTACTTTTATAATACGCAGCATTTGTTTGGCAGAGAGTTTTTGGCTCTTTTGTAGCTTCATTTCAGCAGCTGTGAATATGAAAGCCAGGAAAGTCTGAGCTCTTGGATGTTTCTACTGCATTCAGAATGTTTCATGCTGATTTACTCTAGAGGTAAATTGTTTCATAAAGGAAGAAAAAAAAAACAGTTTTTCGTAAATATTTCCGTTAACTTGAATAAAATGTAATTAAAAGCATGTTACTTCATCTTTAAATTGATGTATGGGTGCTATATTCTTATTTGCAAAATAATAAATGTAATATTTATGTTCCTTTCCAGTCTCAGAGTTAAGGAAACGTTTTGAGCGCATCAGTAATAGTCAAAGTGACTGCTGGGACATGAACAGGTGAGAGATTTTAATTAACTGTTGCTCCACAGAGCTGGTGTTTATGGGCAAGGTGCTCATGTTCTTAAATTTAGAAGCTTGTAGAAGATTTATATGGCAAGCTTGTCTGTATTTATGCGACTGTCGTTTTATGCCAGCGATCTGTTATATCCATCTGTCCTACTCCTTTTAGGAAAGAACGAATTGCACGGCGGCTGGAAGGAATTGACAGCGACCTTCAGTTCTCGCTTCCAAGTGCAGGTCTGGTGACCAATCGGCTACTGGAGGAAGACACTCCCAGATACACTCGTGCCACTGACTTGTGTGACCCATGCACCGGTATGTGACATGGCTATTGTATTAAATATATTAAACTGGATACAAAAAAAATTTATTTAGAGTAATTATTGATCATCAAAATTAATAGCAGGGTTGCCAGGTCCAGCGTTTTTTATTGGCCTACTTTTTATTGTTTTTTTCCTTTCTCATAGAATAATACTTTCTGAACAGTGTAATATCAGCATAAGCTTTTTGAGTGAAGGTTTACACAATGAATGTGTAGGCTTATTCATTTTTGCACCCCCCCAAAAAAAAATTTTTTTTCTAGTTCTTCTAGAACTGCTTTTTGGTTGCATGGCACATCAATCATCCATTAATACCTGCAAACAAATGGCCATTTATGTGTCAAGAACTTGCAAGTCCTTCTGTCTCTTGCTGATCATAAAAACTTTTCCTTCATGAAACTGGAAAGTGTAGATGGCCCATGTTTGATTCAATCACTTTGCTCAGCATGCAAGCTTAGTATTCAGTTAAAGTGAATGTTAGACCAACCTGTGTAAGAGCACCAGTGTTTTCCTGGACTTCCTGGAAAGTGTACTGAATTCTTGGAGCAAATGGAAAGTGTAATGTTGACCTTATTTCAGTGTTTTGGTTGATCACTTTAAGTGTTGCAACAATTAAGCCAGATTTGAATAGCCACTAGACCTGCCAACCCTGATTCCTTTGTAATGTGCACATTTTGATTATATTTTTTTATTGCTTTTGTTTTTTGTTGTGATGTTTAAATGAGGTTAAAATCATACTGTAATTCACTTTATCATTCAGTTCCTGTTCAGCACTTTAGCAAAGATGAGTCTGGTCTGTCAGATTCTCACAGCTCTGAGAGTGTGTCGCTGCACCGGAGCCGGATGGAGACACACATGGCTCAAACTGAGCCGACTAATAATCCCGGTTCTGCTGTAACAGCCGAGCTGGAGTCTAAAGCGGATCGCATCGCCCGCTACAAAGCCGAACGCAGACGCCAGCTCTGTGAGCGCTACCGCATCCTACTGGATGAAGAGGCAGACACGGACCGTGCCAGCCTTTACTCCAGAATGCGGCGGGACCCTGAGGGCTCAGAGCGCCAGTACATGGGGCAGGTGGAGGGAAAAGATGAGGTGGAGCATGATGCCAACACCGCCAACGTTCGGGCAAGTAGAATCACTGCTCAGGCCGATGTGGAGCAGGAGTACAGCAGGGAGAAGGCTGAAGTGTTCTCAGAGCATGAGAGGAAGATGAATCTGGAAAACCAGAAAAGGGCACACGACCGAGGAAGAGTGCATGGAGAAGGAGCAGCTCCAGACCACTCTGCCCCTTACATAGACACTTCAGGTGAGACCAGAGCATCAAATGAACAGGAGGTGACTGGCTCACCGAAAGCAAGTCGACCTGCCAATCAAGTGGCTTCTACTGGAGATTTATTTGGTGACCAGACGACCCACAACATCCTCCCCAAGCAAGGGTAAGCACAGCACTGCCACTCATCACCAGATATTTGCTACATTTTGTGTTTTCTATGGGTGTTTCAGACCACCTCTGGCAATTTTCAGTTCATAATTTTTTATTAGCATAAAAATGTCAAATAACTGAGGGGAAACTTGCTCTGATTTTATGATAAATGTAGCCAATACAAACCTCAGTACTTTTGCTCTGCCAATCTTTGCTTGTATGGGCACACTGGCATAATCTGGATTAATGATCATGCCCTCAGTAGCTTTCAGCTCATCATATTGGATCATGCAAATATGGAAGTGAAGTGAGATTTCTCAGTAGGTATTGTTTTAGCTAGTAGCCTGGCAGCTGGTGGCCGCCATCTCGTCTCTCTCGCACGTCAGACAATGTTCAATGGATCGTAGGACTGAGTCACGTCTCCAGTTCCTCCTTTTCCTTTAAAAAAAAGTAAATGTATGAATACTTAAATATATGAGTACTTTGAGTACAACATTAGCTAACATTCTTAGCAAAGTTGATGACTTTCTCTTGAGCTGCTCTACACTGTGATATTGTTCTTGCTCTAGCCTTTTGGTTCAAAAGTTTATCCTCATTATGCGGCTGAATTCATCACAGGAAAAGTGATTTTAGCTTCTATGCAACATATGCCCATGGGCAATAGTGTGAAAGTAATAATAACTGGTAAAAATACAAAAAAATTCCTTTTTTCTTATTTCCAAAAAAATGAATTGGGATCATGAATGGAGACTGGTTTTTAAATTAATAATAGTTTCTATACCTTCTATACATGTTTTTGCACAAAACATTTTTCATTTCAAATGTGATGGTAGCTTTTTTCAATTACCCTTAGATTATGCCATTCACATTAGAGTTAACACATCCTACAGCCTTTGTCCCATTTTTTTTAGAAGATGTTTTGATCCCTGCTGCACTTCAGACATGTCATAATTTTTTTGCTGTGATTCATTTGAGTGAAGGTTAGGACATGACCTTAAAACATTAGCAACAGCATAGGGTCAGATTTCATAACTTGGCAGAGCCTCTCATCCCATGTTATGTTAGTGTCTTATTGCTGTCATTGCTGAAGGGTTGGTTACTGTGAGGGTGAAAGATTTTCTGTCCACCAGATATCCATGTCAATGGTTATCTATCTATCTATCTATCTATCTATCTATCTATCTATCTATCTATCTATCTATCTATCTATCTATCTATCTATCTGATTTGTTTAAAGCTAAACAAAACTTTGAGACAGTTTGTGCTTTTATGTTGCATCTCAGTATGCCACACTATACGCAAGTGCTTACACCACATGTTTCACCTATGTGTACACAGTAACTCAGAATGAATTGTTACTATTGTCCTTTGCGTATTACATTTCACGTTATAAAATGTCATGTTCTGAACCATTATGCTGGCATATTTTATATACGTTAGCGTGTGGCGTTCCATCGCTCATCATTACACTGAGTGGCTCATTCACTCTTGTTTTTACATTTAGCTCTTATAGTCAATGGTCACTCCAGACTGATTCAGAAGGAGACACCATTTCCCCAATCAACTGGCCCTCCAGGTACCTCCCTTTTGGGACGATCAGTGTGTTGGATACGCTTCCATTAATTTCCACTGCTTTTAACAGCATGACCCAGTTCAAAAGACTTGAGCCCCTTCTCTTAGATCCAGGATGTCCACCTAGAGTTCAGTAGAGTCAGAGAACTTCCACTGGTTTGTTTATTAATTATTAACAGGATGAATCAAAGGAATTACTGAAAGGAAGAGCGAACATCTGGGAAGTAATACAGGCCTTATCCGCCTAGAAAATCCTTAGACAGTTATAGGTTAGTAGTAGTAGTAATATGGAAAAATTTCATATTTGTAATTAAGTTCTTTGAGAAGGGTTTGGATTTTAATTTTTGAATTGGGCCTCTAATTGCTTTTCCCATAGCCATCCCTGACGCCCTTTTTTCCATCAGTCCCATGTTTTGTTGCCTTTTTTGGTCATTCAGTGTGTGGATTCACTTTTAGGTTTCACATTTAGCCATTTTTTTTTTAAAAAAGTCACTAATTGTCTTAATGCACCAGTTAATCCAACAGGCATTAATTGCTCCTTGTTCCATAAAACATTTCATTGTGGTTCTGTGTGTTAAGCATATGCATTGTCTTATAGCTGTTTTGTTTCTTGTCAGTTGAATTAAATCTAATGTTCTGATATTCTTTTCACTTGGTTTGTGAGACATGAAATCTGACATCTGCAGTATTCAGAATGGTCAATGCCAAGCTTCCAGATGCTCATTTCATTGACAAATTGTGTTCCTGATTTTTCGTCCATTAGTCTGACAAGTGTGGTGGTGTTTCTCTCCCCTCCTTTTATTTTATATAAATGCTGTTTTGGCCAATCCCAAAGAGCAAACAGGGTGAAATGTTTGCAATGTAGTCACTGAGCTCCACAAGGAATTCTTATATCCATGACCAAGAAAAGAAATGGGTTATTTTCTTAATGTATTGAGTATCTCCTCAAAGTGGGCCTTTCTGTTTAGAACATGTGGGTTTATTGTCTAAATATAAAAAATGTACATGGTCCTGGTCCATTGGATTTTATTTGACTAAACTAAACATTTAATTGGTTTAAGGTTCCTCCTGGAAAGTCCTGTGGTATATTTAGTGCCAAGATATCATAAGCTTATTAATGGATATCTAAGTCTAAGCAGGTTTTCCTAATCACTAACCTACCCATTATTTTGGTTATACTGTATGAGGCATGACTTTTAATGCAGTTAATCTGGTCTCAGTTTAAAGGCATAAAGAGGAAAAAGCCACATATATATTTAATCGGTTTACTGTACCAAAGAGACTTAATGGTTTTAGTTATTATGGGAGTATGAACAATCAGCCCATGAAAATGGGTCTTATATTATATTAGACTTGGATGAAGCTTTTATTAACTTGGAGAATGTAAAGGAACTAGCAAATCAGCTTGGATGCAGGCTGATATTTCTCTCTGGACAGTATTACTGGACAATATTATAACACTCAGATGCAAAAGTTCAATCTGTGATAGTAGGTATGAGATGAAGGATGGGGTGTCGGCATACATGACATCCTGTTTCTGGAGTCAAACAAAATTGGGCCTATTTAGGATTCCAGATTCATCCAATGATGTGGGAAAAACTGATTTAGTGAAGCAGCCCACTAAAAGGAACATTTACAGTATTTACGGTAAAAGAGTTTGCCATCTGCTTCACCCCTACTGGGGGGGATTACTTTGTTTTGGACGGTTAACCTTAGCAAAAATGCCTCATAATCAAACATTATAGTGAAGCTCAGTATGGAGTGCTTTATTTATGCATAGTAATGTTGACTAATGTCCAGCCTGTTGGACAAAAGGCAAAACTTTTCCCTAAAACCATTTCTCCATTATTCTTCATCCACTTAAGGTGGACGATATTCAAAATTAGTTATATGAGATGAATAAACTATGAAATTCTGGTTTTACTGCTGCCAGTTGTCAGTAAATCCACATTCACTTTTTTAGCTTCAAGTATTCGTTACAGTACGTCTGGGAATTATTTCAGCTCTAGCACATGTTTCTCATTACTGTTGCCACAGGGATGATGAACTCTTGATACCATATTAGTGTCTAAATGTTTTCCCATAGATAATCAGGGTAACGGACTACATTTAAATCCAGCCAAGCTTTAATACATATAATACAATTTGGATCAGAAGAAGGGCAACAAGAATTCGTCACTGCCTTCCTTGTGCAGTGTTTTCTTTTGTTTCAGTTCCTTCATTCATTGACTTGGTGTTAACCTTTTGTCTCTCCTTTTGAAGAATCAGAGTCAGGGAGAGACTGACTCGTGACAGGTCATCACACCAAAGTGCAGAGCTCAGTACCCCATCAGAATACCCCATGTACCGCAGTCATACAAAGATTTCCTCTACCAACCAGGAACATCCAAAATCCCACTTTCCATACCATCCTTCCCAGTTGCACCATTCTCGTACTGGGCAAGCTGAGAACCAGGACCCTCGATGCCGTGACTACCTCTCCATTGGCACTGAGCCTTCTTGCCCCCAGGTTTGGCAAGAAGCTGAAGTGCATGTGGAGGAAACAGGTAGTCCTTCAATGGCAGAGGGGCTTTTGAAGACTAAGAAAGCAGTTTTGCCTTCTGAGGTCAGACGGAGAGAGAGAAGTGTCGACGACATCCACCGTGGAAGATCTAATGATACGGATCTGGCCTCACGCTACCAGGGACACACTGCACCAAACAGAGAGGAAGTCCTAGTAGGAGAGCCCAGAGGAAGGCAGGGACGATGGTCACGGAGGGAGGAGTATACCAAACATGTATCTCGACTTCAAGCAACTGAAGAAATGTATGCAAGAGCCAGGCAGGCCCATGAGAGAGCACCCAATGGCTGGTATAACCAACAGGGAACCAGCCATCAGCCATCAGGTATCCAAGGTGTTGCTCCTGTATCAAGTGGTAGATGGGCTCCCGATGCAACCAAACATATAAGTCGATACGTACCAGACTCTGGGAAACTGCAAACCACTCTTGCAACTACTAACCAGGAAGCCATCCGCAGCAGAGAGGCCGTACCTCAAGAGACCAGGGCCACCAGAGACCATTCTCCAGTGGATGTGAAAGTTTCTGTAGCTCAATTGCGCCACTCCTACCTCGAGAGTGCAACAAACTCCCAAAAACCTGAACAGTATGTGGTTCCTTACATCTACTGTGCCATGTTCTTTTTGGACTAACCTTAACCAATACTAAAATGGCTTTGATTAACCTCCTAAACAAGAAGAGACTGCAGTAAATCTGAAATTAACTGCTTGCTGTTCTAACTGCAGTAATTCTAACCATTAATAGTTTCTTTATTAGTTTCTTATTAACTCCTCTCAGCCTTGCAGTGTGGCTTGAGTGTTTTTTTATTTCTTTTTTCTTGGGGCAAGAAAGACCAGTGCCCTGTTAATCAACTGTTAACCAGTGTCTGGTTATTTTTTTTTTTTAAACCTTTTCTGGATCTCTTTATCCTGCACTGATGTGATTTTTTTTTTTTTTTTTTTTTTTTTTTTTTTTTTTTTTTTTTCTTCCTTTTCCTTCCTTTTCCTTCATCCAATGCTTCTCTTTGCTTACTCCATCCTGTTGTGGTAGGGTAGAGCATTTTCCTGCGTCCACTGAGGTGCCCTGGAGAAGTGAGCGAGGTGGCAGCAGAGCATCCCGTCGCCCTCGGCGATACATATCTCCCCATGCGAAAGAGACTAGAAAGACTTCTGAGAGGTTTAGAACTCAGCCAGTCACATCAGCTGAGTGGCAGGAGTCTGATAGGTGGGGTGGATGAGAAAACTGCTTATGCATGTCCAATAAAGAATGTTGCACTAAAATGGGATCTGTACAACATGCTTGAGTTCTATTGAGTGGAGTGGTGTCGCCTGTAAGGTGCAGAGATTGGCTTGCTTTTTTTAACATTTAGTTCTCAATCATAGTATTGTTCCTCACCAAGAATTACACAGTAAGCACATTACTAAATGATTGCACATGCAGTGATCAATATAATACATTGTATCAGCGGTTAATCTAATGTTTTTATAAAGGGTCATTGTAGCATTCTGGTGTGTTATATCTGGATTTTTGGTTTAATTGTGTGTGATTTGCCTAACAACAATCGGTCCTGCTTTTAATCTGCTACTTCTCTCCCATCCCTCTCTGTCAGTATAAAGCTTGCTCACTTGTATTGGAGCTATTCAGGTTTCTGTCCTCTTCCGTTTTATTGATTTAACTCATTAGCTTGCTACACGTAAGAGGATTTGATTTTTTAGAGAGGTTTTGGCTGTCCTAAGATTGTGTTTGTTCATTCCACAGGTCTTGCCCAATCCCAGAACCACAAATCGCTGAAGGTAACTTATTGTTGTTTTTAATTAATCTGGAACTGTTTAAAAAAAAGTTTTCATATCTTCTCCAGTCCTCTCAGTTCTATACCAGAGAGAGGGGATATTAAAATATTCATATGCCACTGAATTGCCGCACGAAGCTAACCCTCCTATCTGAAACAGTGTAGCTGAACAAATGTTCCTACCCATAGCTCGAGGCTGTGTCAGATAACCATTCTTTACAGATGATGTCAGAACTACAGTATCGTCCCACCTGCTGGCCTGAGATCTTGTCCAAATTAAGTTGCAGTAGCCTGCAGCTTCGTAACAGCTGGTTATGGCCAGTGACCTAATTAGAAGGCCTCCACTTGTTGACAACAGAAATAATTTGCCTGTAACTGGTTCGAGAGTGAAAAGAAGGAATGTGTTTCTCTGTGCCTGAAATCTTTTCACCATGTGTGCTGCACTTCTTGTGTTGCCTTTGTGAGGTATTTGCTTTGAGAAGCCTGTTCTCACGAATATTCCTTCCAACTTGATTTCTCTCCTTTTTTTTTTTCTTGGTCATTCTCCCTTTTTTCCCAGTGGATGAGGAGAAGTTGGATGAGAGAGCAAAGATGAGTGTTGCTGCCAAACGCTCTCTCTTCAGGGTATGTGTGTGAATGTCTGTCTGCCTGTTTCTGTGTGTTGGTATGCTCAAAAGTATGCACACATTTTTGTAGCACTACTCAGACTTTCAGCTGCACACAAAATCACTGATGCCTTTTTTTTGGATGTTTTATGAGCAATGGGAAGATATTTATCTTTCATTTTTCATGTGGAGGTTTTATTGTGCTTCAGGAGCTGGAGAAGAGTGTGGATGGTGCAGCTTTAAAGGCACAAAATGCTGCTTTAGCACGCAGACAGAGAAGAGGTCAGGACCGCTACCGTACCCAGCCCATAACATCAGAGGAAGTCGTCATTGCCGCTACGTAAGAAGACAAACACAAAGCACAGATCACAGAGCACATTCTTTTCCTTTCATTCTTTTCCTATTATATAAGACCTTTTACATATAAAAACATAGTGTATATAATCAACTAAAAATGAGCAATATGGCAAAAAAAATATTATGATCATATCACGATTCTTGAAGAGATTTTAATAGAATATTTATAGCATTATTTACATTTCCAAACACCGGGGAAACAGTAATGGAGTTCAGTGTTACTTTTATTTACCAATTAAAAGATAAATGTTAAAAATCAATAAAAAATGAATCTTTGGTTAAAAATGTCAAACTTGATCACCTTTTTTTTGGTTACAAATCGTACAGATGATCGCTTGGGATACAGTTATTGTCCACATTAAACATCAGAATAGGGGAGAACATGTGACTTTAACTGTAGCACGGCTGTTGGTGCCAGATGGACTGGTTTGGGTATTTCAGTATATCTTCTTGGATTCATAGGCAAAATAATCTCTAGAGCTTAAACAGAGTATTAGGAAAAATGAAAGCCATCAGTAAGTGGCAGTTCTGTGGGTGGAAGCGCCATGTTGATGAGAGAGCTCAGTGCTGACATGTGGGATACAGTAACTCGGATAAGCATTTTTTACAATCATAGTGAGCAGTAAAATCTCATCAAACATAACACTTAAAACCCTGAGGTGGACCCATTACAGCAGCAGAAGAGCATGTCAGATCCCACTTCTGTCAACCAAGAACAGAAAGCTGAGGCTACAGTGGGTACAGTTTTACCATAACTGGACAGTTAAAGATTGGAAAAAGACCAAGCGAGGTTTTTCCAGTACTTCAAAATCCCAGGAGATCAGCAGATTCTAAAATACTCAAGCTAGTCCTTCTGGCACCAACATTCATGCCATTGTCAGAACGCATTATTCCCATTCTGATGTTTGATGTGAACATTACCTGAAGCTCTTGTATCTACATGATTTTATGCATTGTATTAATACCACATGAATGGCTGCTAAGTAATAATTGATCAAATTGATTGCTTCGGTGTAGAGCCGTTCCTATTAAAGTGCATGCAATGTAAAGTACTTTTTGATGATGGCTTCCTTAAATGTAGTTTAGTCTAAAGAGTTTAAGAGTTTGGAATAGCATTATTTTTTCTGTTACAAATGGCCCTGCTACTCAGCTGCGATGTTGAGTGTTATTTGTGCTGAATTAGTATGATCAGATAGTTATTTAACTTTATTGACACTGACCTGTCTGTTGTGCTGTGATGTCTTTTCTGACTGTCTGTGGTCATTTGGGCAAATCTACCAGTCACATCCTTTTGTACTTATTTCTGATTTCTCTGTCTCTCTTTTTTGCCTTTCTTTTTTTTATTTTCTCACTCCTTTTCTTCTCTTGTCCTGTGAAGTTCCCCTGGTCCTTTGTCCCAGACTGTATCTGTTCATTCTTCAGTAACACGTGTTCCTAGTCCCACTGTAGTCAACAGCACAGTCACCCAACACAGGTACCCAGGAGTCTCTCTTGTTCTCACACACACACACGAGCATGTGTGCATGTGTGTGTAGAAGAGGCATGGTAACTCTAATGGATACTAATGTGTCTAAATGTCCTCACATTACAGAGCATGTGTTAACTAGTGTGCTATCTACATGCTTAATGTGAACTAGACTGCTTTGCGATCTGGCTGCAGCAAAAGAAGCTAAAGATCTGTTATTTTAGTAGTGTGTTACTTTTGCATACAAAGTATGATCTATGTGTATGTGCAGTGCTCCCTCGTGTGGATTAAACAAGTAGTGTCAGTTTTTTTTTTATTTTGTACATCCCTCTTCAAAATGTACCCCAGGGCCTCATTTTATAAAGAAATACCTAGAAGTTTATATGTGGATGTGTGATCATTTCTTAAGAGCTTACTTTTATTTGACAAAAAATGTAAAAAAAAATAAAAATAAAAATGTATTAAACCTTGATGGAAAAAAAAAAATTATTAGCACATCCCATGTGCATAATCTTGCTTATTGAAGGCTGGTTCTTATACTATTTTCTATTTATTTTTTTTATTTATTTTTTTTATTTATTTTTTTTTAGTTAATCCACTAAAAGTTGGTAAAGCCGCTTCACTTCCTCACTCATTTATTTCAATTATCAATTATCACAATTATCTTGGATGTTATGAATGTTCTGTTCAGTATTATTATTATTATTATTATTATTATTATTATTATTATTATTATTATTATTATTATTTGTTTATATTACCATGCCAAACAGGTCATTTGACATTTAAGAAAGTTTAGCAAATCTTGTGATACCTTTCTAATAAGGACAGATGTGATTTGTGTTCGAATGAACAGATTCCTCACTTGCTCACTATGCTGCAAAGATGTCTGAGACAGTCCTATTCCTCAGCTTCTCATAAGCCCTGCATGTTTGTGCTGTAACATTATAAACATATGTCACTGTAACTTATGCACTATTCAGTCACTCTGTCCATAACGAGTGGCATTCATTTGAACATGTGCATAAACAGGACATTGTTGTGAAAGCAGACTGTCCTGATTAAGCAGTTTGTGTGAAGAATGACTGTGGCTTTATTGTTGGTTATATTACATTGCACTGTCCTTGCTGGACTAATTATTTTGTCTGTTGTTTCCTCTACAGTCTGTGCATGCCTCAGGCAATGTGCAGTTTTATATTGCCCTCTTTCTTGTTTATTTCTCACTCGCAACTTTTGTGCTGCAATTTTGTTCTTAGCTCTATGGTGAGGGAACAAGCACGAGAGGCCCGATTGCAGGAGACAGTAGAGGTGGAAAAGCCTCTCCACACTGAACAAGGCCAGGAGGAGCCTGACCTGTCCACTCTTAGCCTGGCAGAGAAAATGGCCATCTTTAACAAACTCACCCAGCAGTCCAGTGTCAACTCCGTCCGCCACAAAGACACACGGGCACGGCGCAATAATGCTCGCTACCAGACCCAGCCTATCATTCCCGGAGAGGTGGAGCAGGTGCGGAGAGGTTTTACACTTTCACACCATTGGTGTATTAATTGATGGACCTAAAATGTGTATAATAGTAATACAGGTGACTTATGGTCATCTCTGGAATCATTTGCCACCGTTCATGAAAGACTGTATAATTATAATAACAAAAAATATGCAAAACAAATAGAAAAAGCTGCTTTCAATATTAGTATTCATACATTTACTATCAGGTGAAGCCATCCCTGGACAGAATAACACTGAACCTTTTCCTGTAATTACTTAAATGGAAAGGCCACATATGGGTGTATTGATAGGGTGTCCACAAACTTTTTGCCATCTTGTGTAACGCATGCTGGTATTTTTGCCATCAGTCTTCACAAGACCACCAGCCACTATGCTGTAGCTATACAACAAAAGAGGCAAAACACCAATCTTTTGTTATTAAAAATGTTACTTGACTCAGGGATTGTGTCTACGTGACATATAAATTATACAAAAAAAAGAGTTTTTGACTGCTAACTGCCCTGCCATGTAGTGTTCCAGTGAATAATCAAAATGCAGTGTGCATACTGTGTATATAAAAATCACTTTAAATCATTTTTAAAAGATCAGCCAGTGTGTTCACTGTTGTATCTCCTACCACTATTGCTTTCACTCAGCATGCACACACTCGTACAGCTATGCTTGATGGTTCTCTTTGGTGCAGGATGGCTCGGACTCTGATCTTTATGAGGAGGACATGTGGCACTCAGACGAACTGAGTGATCTGGACCATGTGAGAGAGCTGTGTGGTTCTTCTCAACTGCTTTAGTTTTACTCAGCTCGTAGTAAAACCATAGGCTTGTAGTGTGCTGTTGTGCTTCAGTATTACTGTACAAATCTTAGCCCTACATGCTGTTAGTTATATGTAATAGAAAGTTACTATGGCACTGTGCACCTTTTTTATGCATTCCCTGTGTATGTTAGTTTGTTTGGAGGAGTTGCTATAAAGTCTTGTGTATGTGCTGGAATGTTTTTTTTTATATGAATACATCTGCACTGGTCTTTTTGTTGGCTGAATGTCGCACACTGGAGTACTATGGAAAGTATGGGAAAAAAATTGTATATATTTTTTTAATCTAAGTGACTTTAGTAACTTTACTGCCAAAGAAAACTGTAAAGCATGTATCCGATGCATCTTGTTAGCTGTGACCGAACATTTGCACTTGTGCATTTGTGTTCTTGTGTTAAGACGTGCAGTTACAAGACTCTTCACTTTTGACTCTTTCTTTTCCCTTTGTCCACCATTATCCTTATCTGACTTTTAAATTCTCTTTATTTTTTATGTATCTGTAGGTTGGAGGTGGGTCTCATTTCACCTCCTCCTCCTCTGCTGTAAAATCGACCACAGTTTCTACAGTCCATGCAGGTGATATTCACATGGCCCAGCCCAGTGTGTCCAACAGCTATACTGAACGAGATGTTCCACCTTGGCAACAATCACAACCTCTTACAGCACTCCAGAACCGCAGAGGTGCCTCTGAACTACCTGGAGCTGAGAGAGAGGAGTCTGACCTGGGTGTGTATGTGAGGAAACTACCATCTCCAGATAGAGATAAGCAGCCAGACAGAGAGACAATGACTTCATATGACCTCCAGGAGACAGACAGACATCCGAGATCAAAATCAGCCCTGGCAGGTAGGGTTCTTTGGTGGACTGTCTTTCATGTGTGTTTGGCATTTTTACATGATGTGCAGCAACACTGACAAAATGTTAAATCTGTACCTAATGTGGTTTGTGGTTTAGCAACATTTTCCTGTGCTGCTTTGAAACAGCAACAGTCTACAAAACACTGATTTAAAAGAGAGTACCTATATAGATTGATCTTTATTTAGCATGCTACTAGCTAGCTAATTCACTAAAGTAAGCTAAGATTCCCTTATACATTCCTATCGTATTTAGCTACAGTTGATTTTTTTAAATTTTAGTATAAATGTATTGCTCTGAAACTTTTGCATGTGAATATTTTGTGCCTCTTTATCCTTAGACTAGATCCACCAATACACCAAAACATTTCTGAAGCTGTAAATCAGAATGAACTCAAACACTCAGGTTTATTTACAATCCCAATGTCTCAGGCCACTTTTTATCAATTGTGTTATTACAGCTGGCCAACTTCTTTCAAGCCACCCAATCCCATCATGTTTCATTAACGATGTTTTAGAAATGACAAACCTGTAGCTTGCTCTGCTATGTTAAATAGCCGTTAGGAGCGAAGGAGTGGATGTATGGTCCAGTGATATAGACTGGTGTGTTTCAGTGCTCAGCGTCGACATGGTTATAGATCCACCCTGACTATGATAAAGTTGATTTTCAGAGGATTCAACTAAAAACATTTTGCACTGTGCAAGTGTGTGGGTTGCATATCAACTGAATTGTGAACTGTAGGTTAGATTTGTGATTATACAGTTTATATGATGCTGAGAAGCCACAGCTATATTTCTGAACACAGTCATCTAATATAATAATAAGTTAATGAAATGTACTCCTCTGTTTATGAATGTTTTGTGAATATTAATGAATGGATGGTCTTCTGAAACAACCTGTGAGATGTAGAGCCAGAGAAAATGACTGAACAATCGATAATACCGTAACAGATTCAGTCCAGTGCTTAAAATTTGATTTGATGCCTGCGTTTGACTGTAAACGTAACAGACACAGAACAACTTCCTGCTTTGTCAATGCTGTGTTTTTTTTTTTTGATTCTGTGGATTTCCTGTATCTGAATGCAAAGCTGCTTGTACCTCTCATACCTGAACTGAACTGAAACTCAGTAAATTGAACAACACACTGTTACACACACTCTGATCATATGAGCTCAACAATAGGCCAGGCCAGGACAGGAGAAAACCACAAAACCAACCCGTGTGTCTGTCTAGCTGCCCTCCGTCACTAAACTGAGACTGTCTTAACGGCTTCCTGTGTGTACGTGCGTGTCTACTGTGTAACAGGTTTTCCTGAGCAGACTCTTTCAGTGAGAGCTGCAGCAGCGCTGAATGCATCTCAGCTGCCGAACGGGAGAACAACTTTGCCACAGCACACACACACTCAGCAATCACACGAGTTCGGCAGAGAAGCCGTCTCTGAGGACAGAAAGAGGACCAGAGAGCAAGAACAAGACGCAGAAGACGCCGAGGAGATTTCAGACATCATGTCGGCAAGACAGATGTCCATCAAAGAGAGGTGAGTTGCTCTGTGCATGTGTGCGTTCTTAACTTTAAACTTATGAGTCTTTGTTTATCTGTATTTTGAATGCAACATATATTGACAAGGAAAGGAAGAGACTTGTATGTGTATATATTTAAAACACTTTAGGCTTTAGATATTCTCTTATTAGTTTATGCAAAGGAAATAATGATCTTATTGCTAATGACAAGGAAATACAGTTTCAGTGAATATCATTAATTTGCATTCACTTAAAAGGAATCGTGAAATTCATACTAATAAGATGTGACAGAAGACAGGACACTTTGGCCATTTCTATATATGGCTGTGCCTCAGGAACATGAGTGTTAATCAGTCATAGAATGATAACTCAACTGTTTACAGGATGTGGAAGCTTCCAGGACATAGTACTCTAAAGCAGTCTGTGGAGACAAACACATGAGTGTCTCACCCTGACAATATTAACAAATAATGTAGGCTAGCTGTTGTGTATCTGTGGATGAGTGTGAGTGAAAAATGTGTTTTCGGGACAAATCTCTGACCTTCAAATCACCTAGTTGGAGCTTTATATTTATCACTCTGAAGAGAAATTAAGGCAGAAATGTATTTTTTTTTAAAAAGGAAAAAAAGCATCCCCATGTGAAACTTGGCGTCATTAGTGTCGTTAAGTGTATCACTTTCATTACTTATAACTTCACAACAGCTTATGAAAATGACTTGACACTTCATTAAAATGCAAAAATGCTTCTTCACATGGTATTGTGAACAGTGAGATGTCTGCTACTCAATACATTGTTAATTGTTATCACAATGAAATACGTTTGCAATACTGATATTGCTGATATATACTGATACTGAAACATGCAGAACACTAATGTGCACTGGTACAACAACCCACAATGTTTTCACCGTTTTACTCCATTACTGTGAGCTTTCCTGCTATCTCAGAGGGCCAAGAAAAGTTTTGTTAGCTGGCACTGGGGTCATCCAGGAAGGCAAGTGATTTTGGAGTTCACCAAATAACACAGTCACATTATGCAGTGAGTGTAGTTTTGTTCATATTGTGTAGTATTGGACCGATGGTGATAGCGATACCACGTTAGAAATGTCAGACTAACCAAGTAAACTTGGTGGTTGGTGTAATACAATAGGAAGAGTTTTATATTAAAGTATATTTAATTTTTTGGATTAAACAATAGTGTGAAATTGTTTTTCATAATGTGTTTCGGTGTAAGGGATGGACAATATAAGATCAACAAACAAAATAAAACTTTCTGTGTACGTTTTTTCTTAATACTTGTTTGCGGCTCTAATCAACTCATTGGTATTTCAGCTGCTGTTGTAAATCATCCCTGGGTGTTAAAAATGCCCCAGCGTCCCATTATGTTCACTGATCAAGTCACAAAGTGACTCCACAATACATACATTACAGCACGGTTTGTGTATTTGACGAATTTTTTTTAAAAGGTTTTGTTAAAGCTAATTGTACTAATAATGTTTGCAGTGCTGATATCGCAAATATATGTGCACTTTAACAAGCTGTAAAGGTTGTGTTATTGTGCACAGCGATGCAGGAAAGTGTGAAATAGTTTCATGCCATCATAATAGTAAATAAATTTGATGTGCTAATAAGCTGGTTGCGTACCTGGATGTCATTCATAATCACTCCATTGCCTTCCATGACTCATGCTTTTTTTTTTTTTTTTTTTTCCTTTTTATTTGTGCTTTACTCATAGATAACCATGATGTGACATTATGGAGACGTTCTGCCTGCTGCTACAATTAATCAAACCACACTTCTTAAACATTTTGTTTACATTTTGGCCACTACCATATTTGTAGCTGTCCCAGTCCCATGAGTTTTGTGTAATAAATGTCACACAGCAATACTCAGACTCTGAGATCTGTCTTTGGTCACAGTGGCAATAAATCAGCTGCAGTTGAGCATGTCACGTTACATGGGTATATGATTAATTGTATTAATATTCCAGAGTATATCATTTAAGAGCCATTACATATATTCCGCAATAAACAGACTGCTCATCTTGTCCGTCACTAGTTTTTGTAACCTCGTAGAGTTCAGTATGTGTCGTTGCTGTTATGCCGAAGTGTTTGTTGTTGCGCTGGTTTTGACTTTGCCCAATGTGTGTGTGTGTGAACAGGCTGGCGCTGCTGAGGAAGAGCGGTGAGGACGACTGGAGGAACAGGATCAATAAGAAGCAGGATGTTGTCAAAGTGGCCATTTCAGAGAGACATGCTCAGCTGTGGGAGGTGGAGCAGACCTTTAAGAAGAAGGTAAACCTGGAACCTTTTACCTAACTTGGACAAACAGTCAAAGGTTAAATAATGCATAATAAATTAATATGTTTAAATTAACATTTGTGTATTTTCCTAAAATATAAATGCACTTGAATCATATTCTGCAAAAGGAATTCAGATTAACGATCAATTCCTAATCCAATCATTAACATTTATTTATTTATTTATTTATTTATTTATTTATTTATTTGTATTAATATTTTAGTTTCAGAGCAGGTTCAGCAATGATGCCCCAGTACATGATTGTACTTTCTGCCCCAGTACATGATTGTTTCCTCATGTGTTGTGTTATGTGCATTGTTTCATCTTTACTGAAGGGGGATATCTTTAATTGTGGGATCTTTAGACCAGTCAGTTTTTTTTCTTTGGGGTATTCAGTTTTTGGGGCAAATGTTAAAGATTCTGGCATGCTCTATCAGAAAGCAAAAACAATTGCATTTTCCATTTTGATTTTTGAAAAAGGTAGCGATCAGATAACAATAATCAAAAAATTTGATAAGCTAGCTAAAACTGAAGCTATCTTTATTTTGAAAAATCACTGTAACAACTAGCTCACTGGACATATTTAATTATTGCTTACTTCTACTGTTTTTGTAAATTTGTAACTGTATTTATTTTTCATAATATACATTTTGTGTGCCATTTTGACAATGGCTTCAAGTATCATACACTCTTAGGAAAACAATGGGTTCTTTTTAAAGGCTCTTTAAGGATTTTGGCTTCCGAAAAGTACTGTACATACTGTAGATCCTTCCTGCAGAAGGACATGTAAAGAACCTTTATGAGTTTCCTAAGGGTGTATTGTCGCTTTCTCCAGGGAAATGGAATGATAGATGAGTTTGCAGTCTCTGATCAGCTCTGGGTAAGACTGCTCACTGACATGATCTTTAGTATGTGCTTGGTGGAAAGCACATGCTGTGTGTGTTTGTGTTTTATCTCGAGGTGATGGGTGTGCTGTGCTGGTGTTTTTACACTGCTGTTATGGTGACCTGTGATGACCCTGTTTTTTTACTGGTGTTTCTCACTAAGCTTCCATGATAACGCTGTATGATTTTCCTTCTGCTCTGATGATTGATGGAGCTGCAGTTTTGTTATTCTACTGATCTTGTGTTATTGTGTTTCTATTTTTAAAGGTCGTGTAATATAAACTTGTAACATCAGTTTGGTTTTTAATAGAGGGATGCAGGAATTGGAGGTCCTAACGTGCTTACTAGCTGGAACTGATAAAAATAATTTATTATGAAAGAACTTTAACGTAACAGCTTGCATTGTTTGTGGTTGATGCAGCTATATATTGTTAAAGCTTACAGCCTGCACAAATTGCACGATTGTGTTTATGCCTTGTAGCATTTGATTTGTATTTGGAGTCTGTGCTTGGCTTTCTTTGCAGAAGATTTGCAATGTTCAATAGAAACCCATCTAAAACGGCACACATAGTGGAAATAGCCAGGGTGACCGTAATCTTTAGTAGTTGATCGTATACTTTTTTTTTTTTTAGATTGCATCTTGCTTGATCTGTCCCATTGGGCTTCACTGTACAGTCACCTCTCTCTACTGCAGTGTCAATCTATTCACTATGTACTTTACTATATACACACACGTGCATTATTTATAGACAGAGGGATGGATAGTTGGATCATATATAGATAAATGTAGCTAAATTTGTGGAGGGTTTTTTTATTGTGTAATGTGACGCTTAATAGTAGTAATTAATTTGTTAACTTGTCATAATCATTACACAGTTGTGAATCTTAATGTGAATTAGGGATTTATCTACAACAGGTAAAAAGAAAGGCTTTATTAGTTAACCACGTGACATATGACTATAGTGCTTACGTGTTTATACAAATAAATAGTTTATAGATAAATTTATATTTTATATTATATTTATAGATAAATAGTTTGGCCTGATGGTGTCTGAGGTCCTGCATCCCTTTTAAAATGTGTGTGTGAAAACAGTTCTCTCTGTCTTCACTTTTCCTCCTATCCTCTTTAACATTTCCTTATTCTGTTGTCTGTCTCCTTGCTACCTCCATTTTTTTTTTTTTTTTTTACTGCCTGATTTAGGAGCCTGTCTTTTCTTCCACTTTTTCCTCTGCGCCTGTGAATGCCTCTGAGTCTCTGGATTTCATCGAACCCCTTTCCCAGGTGAGAGAGAACAAATGATCTCCTACTCCACCTGCCCACTGACACACTGCAATGCAAACATAGCTTTCCAGACATTATTCTGTCTATATATCTTAGTGCTCTGTAAATGCAACCAGTACAGGCAACAAATATTACTTGTGTTTGCAGTGCAGTGCGCATCAGACATCTTCAAACTAACTCTTCTCTTTTTTTGTAGCATCAAATCATCGATTTATTGTGGGGAGCTTTGGGTTTTTGTTGTTTTAAACACAGCTCTAAACATGAATAGCTCTGCTCACATGTACTTCCTCTCCTGAACTTTGCCACACACTCCTCCATGAACATGCTTTGTCTTTGTTCACATAATTGCATGCGCATTTCATTCCAGAGAATGATTTAGGTTCTATAGCAGTAATTATAGCCCATGGTCTGAATTTGCTGCTGTTGTGTGAGAGGTTACTTGCAGCACTTTCTACGCTTAACACTTATTTAACTGAAACACCTACTGCTGTAGAGAACATAGCAGCTGCAACTAGTTTTCTTCTTTATCGACTGACATCAATGCCATTCCATTACTTACTTAATTACTTATACTATTACATCTATTCTGTTCTATTTAGTCTTTACTGGTAGAGTCTAGTTTGTTGTATTTCATTCTCTTATTCGATTTTGTTCTGTCGTTTTTTTCTATTTTGTTTTTTGTTCATTTCTATTGTTTAGTTGCATTCTATTGTGATGCATTTCTTAATGCCCTCTTCAGTTTTATTCCATACTCTTTTGTTGTGCTTTTTAGTTCAATTCTATTACATAATAGGTTTTAACATAACAGAATTTTAAAACACAGAATATTCAGTGTATTTTTCTCTTCCACACCGTTCTATTATATTTAGATCCATTCTCTTTTATTTTATTGCTGTATTCTATTTTATTTGTTCTCTGATTTCCTTCAGTCCCGCTAAATACCTGTGCTGAGTGGTTGTGTGTGTGTGTGTGTGTGTGTGTGTGTGTGTGTGTGTATATATGTAAGTGTGATTGAGGTGTTTATTGATGCTACAGTTAGCTGGAGATCTTTAATGCTGTTGAGATGAGTTAAACGTGAGAGTTGAAGTGTCAGTTTGTTGCCTTTCCTGTAATTAGGAACTTCTCTGCTTTAGGCTGTACTCTTTCATCCTTCATCTTTTCTTTCCATTCTGTCGTCACCTGCCGTATCTTTTCCTCCTCTTCCCTCCCATCCTTCTGTGAAGACACAATCCCTGCTCACGCAGGCGGATGAACGTCACCCCTGGAGACGCAAGGTGCCTGGAGTATCTCTCATACACACGTGTGTTTGTTTGTGTGTGCGTGCACGCACACACGCGCGTGCACACACACACACACGTGCACACACGCGCGTGCACACACACACACACATAATAATTTGGTACTTAGTAACTCGTTACTCGTTTTTAGCTGTTTTATTCTGCAGTTCTCTTTGTAAATGCTGTGAATTTATAGATCAATTAAAATTCTATAATAAAATAGTGGATTAGAATTGCTTAATGCTGCATGGTTACATCCCCTTTGTTTGAAATCTGTGGAATGTATAGTTTCATGTTATTCTCTAGTGGTTGTTACTTATATTTACAAACCCGATTCCAAAAAAGTTGGGACACTGTACAAATTGTGAATAAAAACAGAATGCAATGATGTGGAAGTTTCAAATTTCAATATTTTATTCAGAATACAACATAGATGACGTATCAAATGTTTAAACTGAGAAAATGGATCAGTTTAAGGGAAAAATAAGTTGATTTTAAATTTCATGGCATCAACGCATCTCAAAAAAGTTGGGACAAGGCCATGTTTACCACTGTGTGGCATCCCCTCTTCTTTTTATAACAGTCTGCAAACGTCTGGGGACTGAGGAGACAAGTTGCTCAAGTTTAGGAATAGGAATGTTGTCCCATTCTTGTCTAATACAGGCTTCTAGTTGCTCAACTGTCTTAGGTCTTCTTTGTCGCATCTTCCTCTTTATGATGCGCCAAATGTTTTCTATGGGTGAAAGATCTGGACTGCAGGCTGGCCATTTCAGTACCCGGATCCTTCTTCTACGCAGCCATGATGTTGTAATTGATGCAGTATGTGGTCTGGCATTGTCATGTTGGAAAATGCAAGGTCTTCCCTGAAAGAGACGACGTCTGGATGGGAGCATATGTTGTTCTAGAACTTGGATATACCTTTCAGCATTGATGGTGCCTTTCCAGATGTGTAAGCTGCCCATGCCACATGCACTCATGCAACCCCATACCATCAGAGATGCAGGCTTCTGAACTGAGCACTGATAACTTGGGTTGTCCTTGTCCTCTTTAGTCTGGATGACATGGCGTCCCAGTTTTCCAAAAAGAACTTCAAATTTTGATTCGTCTGACCACAGAACAGTTTTCCACTTTGCCACAGTCCATTTTAAATGAGCCTTGGCCCAGAGAAAACGCCTGCGCTACTGGATCATGTTTAGATATGGCTTCTTTTTTGACCTATAGAGTTTTAGCTGGCAACGGCGAATGGCACGGTGGATTGTGTTCACCGACAATGTTTTCTGGAAGTATTCCTGAGCCCATGTTGTGATTTCCATTACAGTAGCATTCCTGTATGTGATGCAGTGCTGTCTAAGGGCCTGAAGATCACGGGCATCCAGTATGGTTTTCCGGCCTTGACCCTTACGCACAGAGATTGTTCCAGATTCTCTGAATCTTTGGATGATATTATGCACTGTAGATGATAGCTTCAAACTCTTTGCAATTTTTCTCTGAGAAACTCCTTTCTGATATTGCTCCACTATTTTTCGCCGCAGCATTGGGGGAATTGGTGATCCTCTGCCCATCTTGACTTCTGAGAGACACTGCCACTCTGAGAGGCTCTTTTTATACCCAGTCATGTTGCCAATTGACTTAATAAGTTGCAAATTGGTCCTCCAGCTGTTCCTTATATGTACATTTAACTTTTCCGGCCTCTTCTTGCTACCTGTCCCAACTTTTTTGGAATGTGTAGCTCTCATGAAATCCAAAATGAGCCAATATTTGGCATGACATTTCAAAATGTCTCACTTTCAACATTTGATATGTTATCTATATTCTATTGTGAATAAAATAAGTTTGAGATTTGTAAATTATTGCATTCCTTTTTTATTCACAATTTGTACAGTGTCCTAACTTTTTTGGAATCGGGTTTGTAGTATTTTCATATGAGAATTATATTATAAAATTATAAACTTAATTAATTTTCCAAAACTTACTGAAGGTTAATAGCACTACAAAGAGAAATTCCATTAGTAGTTAAGTTTGTGTGTGTTTCTGAAAAACACTATAAAAATGCATCTTTTTATGTAAAATAACTGGACATTGTGATCCATATGTTGAATATACTATTGAATTGTTTTTTTATTTGTAATTTTTTATTTTTTTTTTGCAGAGGATTGGAGATGAGGTAGTGGAGAGCCAGCAAATGGGGCAGATAGAGATGTCCATCCAAGAACGGAAGCAGCTCATCACAGCTCAAGAAGATGCCTGGAAGGTCAAAGGTCATGGAGCCTCCAATGACTCAACACAGTTTACTGTTGCTGGTCGTATGGTCAAGAAAGGTCAGTGAGTGTCTCATTTCAGGTTATTCACACACAAGCACATTCTTTTACATAATTGCAGAGATTTTTCTGCATTGTGTCTTGTATGAATCATACTTGTGTGAAGTTCTGTTTTAGAATTATTAAGTTTTAATTATTAAGTAGCATTTGATTATAGCATTTTTAGGCACCGTCTATACAGATTAATACATTTATTTTTGGACTGTTCTGTTTCAGGTCTCGCTGCCCCCATGGTGCTTACAAAGCCCGCGTTTACTCCATCAATCAAAAACAAGAATGCCATCTCCAAACCTCAGGAAGGTAAACTCCTCATACACCCACTATTCAGATGATTTGTGTGAATTTTAGAATTAATAAATTAGCAGCAACATTAAATTGGTCTTATTTGTCCTTTTTTGAAGATTTCCAGAACAGGCTGCTTATACATAAAAATGCATATAATTTGAATATAACAAATGTTCATTGTCTCCTTTTTATTATGTTAACAGAAAAATTAAGTATGTTGTAACACTATGTATCTAAGCCTATGTTTTCTACATCTTCAAGTATATGTCTTGATGCAATAAGGCACACGCTGCTGCTATTAAACAAGCACATACAGCATGTCTAATCTTATAACATCCTAACAGATGTTAGGAATATATTCTATTTATTTTATTACTTTGAATTATTCTCTTTTTAATTTTACCTCTTGTATCGCTGTGTGTGCTTTGTCTCTTTATGTCTCTCTCGATCAAGAAATAATAGCATTTCTTTTGTAATAATGCTTTTGCAGAGATTGAGGTCAGAGACGATATAAAACTTGAGTCAGACAAGAAGCTGGACAAGCTGGAGTCTTTCTTGGGTCGGCTCAACAGTAAAGGTAAGTGAGTTCAGCTGCAGGAGCCCTGACTGTAAATACGTAGCTATACTGCAAACTTTTTTTTTCTAAAAGTAAATGTACCTTTTGTTTCTGTCCTTGTTTCAGTGGGCGGGCTTCCTGAGTCCACGCTTACAGTAACCGAAAAGACAGTTAAAGAGGTCATGACTCTGGACGATGAGTGTTTTGATAAGTTTTACAGGCACACTGAGGAACTGGCCAATATCAGCAGTAAAGTGGAGATCGACGATGACTTTGATGCCATCTTTGGAACTCAGATGCCAAAGTAAGATCAATTTTCACTCATGTGATTTAAGATCTTATTAATAATGTATGACATTGTTCTGAGTGTTAATGTAATATATCGAGGTAACAAAGAAGTATTATAAGGAAAAAAACTAACAAACTGTAAAAAAGGATTTCTCAAATACATTCATAGAATAGTGACTTTTAACCTGTGTGTTTTTAAGGCTGACCTCGGAGATGGTGCAGCACAAGCGCGCGGTGCGTCCAGCCCGAAATGTGCAGTCATCCAGAAACCCTCTGAAGATGCTGGCTGCTCGAGAGGACATCAGACATGAGTACACAGAGCAGAGGCTTAACATTGGTGTGCTAGAGAGCAAGAGGATCACTCAGGAGAAGAGTAAGTGATGGAGGGGAGGGTCTGTGAAAGAACAGTTGAATTGGCAGATTAAGCAGGCTGTTGCAGAGAAAGAAGACGGGTTGTGTTTCCTTACATGTTTATCATCATGCATGCATTTTTTTTTTTTTCTTTCACACATTTTAGAAGTGCTATGTGTGTCTGATGATGGTTTTTAGACTTTGTGTGGGTGTGTTTGGCCTGTGTGTTTCAGTTTTGTAAACCGCTGCTGACTGTGTGTGTTTCTCTCAGTGTCTAAGAACAGTGGGTTCTCTGCCGTGGCTCTGGCAGGCTTGGCGAGCAAAGAGAACTTCAGCAGTGTGAGTCTGCGGAGTGTGAGGGTCTCAGAGCAAGGCTCTCATAACAGTGCCATGCCTTACAAGGCCACCATGCTCATGCAGGTCAAAGGTCAGTCACTTAACTCTCCCTGAAGTGAGGAGAGCAGATCTGTGTGGAGAACACTTTACTTGCATATTTCTAAAATGTAATATCAGTGGGACACAAAAAAGGCATGTGAAACTTGGGGTCTCTATCATGTCTGTACCTATTAAGCACTTGTTAGGGTTTTGTGTTGCAGTAAGTTTATTTTTACACTGTTCAGGAGACATGTTGCTTTTGTTACTGAGGTTGTTAATGTTGGTAGATTTATATTGGCTGTGGAAGACATTTCCTCATAAGGCATGAGCTTATGGAATTTTGTCAGTTTCCTTGCCCAGGGGTCAAACATTGTTTTTCAATTTTTTTCTTTTTTAGACAAAGCATTGAAGCAGATTAACATTTTTTCTTCTTTTTCAAATGAACTAGGTCGACGGCATGTCCAGACGAGGTTAGTCGAGCCTAGAGCTTCCTCTCTGAACAGTGGCGATTGTTTCCTCTTGGTTACACCCCAGTACTGTTTTATCTGGACTGGAGAATTCGCAAATGTTATTGAGAGAGCCAAAGTAAGTGTTTACCTAGACAAATGCCACACACACATGGACACACACATTTCATTTCTTTCTTCTTTTTTTAGTTTTCAGCTAACACTTTGCTCTAATATAACATTTTGTAACAGGACAGACATTGATAAAATAGTCCGTAAATAGCCTGTGTGTGTTGCTTGATAAAGTTTTCCACGTGCAGGAAGTCAGCAAAATTAACCTCAGAGCTGGTTTGACATCATACCAGAAGCAGGAAGTCAGCTGTAAAAGACAGGAAACATTTCAACAAGTTTGCTCCGTCATTCAGACCAAAACATATGACCTACTTCAAACATGACCTACTTCAGAAATTCACAGCTTACTTTTTACTCTTAGACTTCTGCCATGGATAGTAGCCCATGTGTTCTCACAGAAGTCTCGTTTACTTCAGAATTGTATATCAAAGTCTATATTATGTTCTTTTATAGAGTAGATTTAGTTACCTCTAGGATGGCCATATTGACCATTTAGCTTAATGCACTAAATCTGTGATTGCTTATACATCTTTACTATATTGTGGCTAACGTTAATGTTATTAAACCAGCTTTATCCTATTTACAGGCTGCAGAGCTGGCCACATTTATTCAGACCAAGCATGACCTTGGATGCAGAGCCGCTTACATTCACACAATAGAGGAAGGTATCAATACCCACAGCCATGCATCCAAGGAATTCTGGAAGATTCTGGGCGGGCAGACCAGCTACCAAGGTGATATGCTGTTCACTGTTGTATTGCATGATAAGCTTCTGTGCATGAAATGTAAAACGCTTATCTGAGCTCCTGCTATGCTGCTTCTTTGCATTTTGGATGGTGAAAGCTGCTGTGAAAGCAGTATTTAGTATCTAACAGGAGTTTTCTGCTCATCACAGCTGCAGGAACTCCAGAGGAGGATGAGTTTTATGAGACTGCTATAGTGGAGACAAACTGTGTCTACAAGCTGCATGAGGACAAGCTGGTTCCTGAGGATGATTTTTGGGGCAGAGTACCACGCTGCTCCATGCTCAGCCCTACAGAGGTCAGGCCATGCTGGTTAACAACAATTCTGAACTAGTTGCATACATATTGCATGTACTTTACATATGTGTGGTGGTCTGGAGGAAACCTATAAAGTCATTGTGTCTAAAGTCTAGTATATAGAAAGACATTCTGGTTTTAGCCAAAAACACGTCAGATTCAAATAAATAACAAAATAACGAATGAATGAAAGAACGACTGGGAGCATGGTGGCTTGGTGGTTAGCACGTTTGCCTCACACCTCCAGGGGTGGGAGTTCGATTCCCGCCTCCGCCATGTGTGTGTGGAGTTTGCATGTTCTCCCCGTGCCTCGGGGGTTTCTTCCGGGTACTCCGGCTTCCTCCCCTGGTCCAAAGACATGCATTGTAGGTTGATTGGCATCTCTAAATTGTCCGTAGTGTGTGATTGCATGAGTGTGTGTGTGTGTGCCCTGCTATGGGTTGGCACTCCGTCCAGGGTGTATCCTGCCTTGATGCCCAATGACGCCTGAGATAGGCACAGGCTCCCCGTGACCCAAAAGTAGATCGGATAAGCGGTAGACAATGAATGAATGAATGAAAGAACGACATGGAAATGTTGTATTTATCTTGCTTTTTATCTTCCTGCAAAGACCTCCAGTAAGGAGCCATTTTACTAATTTCAGCATTAAATGCAATTATTCTCCCTAAAGACAACTAAATCCTTGCTAGCTGGGTTTCCTCATATTGTAAATGTCAGTTGTTGGATGTTTACAGACTGTAGAGAAATGGACATCAGATTAATCATCTCAGTGTGTAATCAGATTTCTGCTGTCAATTTCACCATGTTAAGAGTTTTTCCAAGCTGCCCCACATATATTTTAAACTGCAGATTTCTGATGTGTGTGTTTGCAGGTGCTGGTGTTTGATTTTGGCAGTGAGGTGTATGTGTGGCATGGTAAAGAGGTGACACTGGCACAAAGAAAAGTGGCATTTCAGCTGGCAAAGCATCTCTGGAATGGGACATTTGACTACACAACCTGTGATATCAACCCATTAGATCCAGGAGAGTGTAACTCACTTATCCCCAGGTCTGTACAAGCATATAACTTGTATTGAAGAATTTTAATGTTGTTTTAGTCAGGGCTTTAAATTCTCTTTTCTATCTATAGTGTTATCTGGAGTATTTATTAACTCTAGTTTTGTTTAACCTCCTACCTAATCTACTGCATGTGTAGTGTTGCAGTTAACAATGACAACATTTTTTTTAAACCTGTTGACTCAAAACTCTCATGAGGGACTTTTTAGGGCTGCTGTTAAAGTACGTTAGTAAATTAACCAGAAATTGTGTCTTGTTAAAAAGTACTCCAATAACTAAATGGCAAAATCATAAATATTTGTAAATAAAATCCAAATCTATGAGTGAATTATTTATAAAATAATTCTTATTTTAGTGTTTTCTTAAAGAGATTTTCCACATTGACTGAATTCAACTGCCTTTCCATATAATTCTATTCCAGCTCCAGAGAAAGGTGTGAAATTCTAGAAACTCACGTATGTTACAGATATGGTTGAAAATGCTGGGATATTTCTTTATACACCCTAGTAAATATTATTATTGGAACCTTTTTAAAGACGTGACTCCTGATGTGTTTTGTTGTTATGAAATGCTAAACTCTTGCCCAGACTCCTGCCAAGAATTTTACTGTTCATAAACAAAGGCATAGAGTAGCCATGATGGTGCCTGATACACAAAGCTCAAATCTCTTCACCTGTTTGTTTCTTGGGCACGTGTCTAAAAATATATATATATATATATAGAGTTAGTCTGTGGCAATATTTATGGTTTGTGTTTGTGTTAGGAAAGGCCAGGGCCGGCCAGACTGGGCTGTATTTGGCAGGGTGGCCCAGCACAATGAGACTATACTGTTTAAGGAGAAGTTTCTAGATTGGAGTGACTCCAAGAAGGCTTTAAAGAAGAATGATGACCTACAAACTCTTGAACACAAGGTATTGCTTCAGTAAGATCTTATAATTACACATAAAACCAAAGATATGAAGAGCTTTGTGAGTGTGTTGATTATTAATGACGGTTTATAATACAGTACGCAAGTGACGCAGTTTAGGTGAAAGAGTAAAATGTTTTTTTGTTGTTTTTTTTTTTGTTTTTTTTATTGGAATAGATCTTTAAAATATATAACAATGTTTTCTTTATTGTTGTGCTGTAGGAGGTGGAAAGTGGTGAATGCCGATCATATAATGTGTCTCTGATGTTACCATTGTCCCATGCCCCTGTTCGGACTGTCCTGGACGGCATGGACGTGGGGCGAGGTTATGGTATGGTGGAGGGAGATGACAGGAGGAACTTTGAAATTAGCACTTTGTCTGTGGATGTGTGGCATATCCTGGAGTTTGACTACAGGTACAGCACAGAGCACATATTTTGTTGTTTAAAACTATCTAGGCAGTATATTAATACTTAAAGTGAATGATTTCTAAATATTATTCAGAATGTGTATTAAATGTTTGGACGTGTGTGTCCCTGATGCAGTCGGCTGCCCCAGCAGAGCATCGGGCAGTTTCATGAGGGAGACACATATGTAGTTAAATGGAAGTACATGATCAGTACAGCAGGTGAGTATCTCTTCCATAGTGCATCTGTTCATTTCAGTGTGTAACTAAATGTTCTGTCTGAGTAAATGATCATCTTCATCATGCTCACATCACCACCATCTGTTGGTGTGTGTGTTTTCAGTTGGAAAAAGGCTGAATTCTGAGCGAACTGTTGGCCCGGGTAAGGAGAGGTGTGCCAACTTCTTCTGGCAGGGTCGTAACGCCACTGTTAGTGAGAAGGGAACATCGGCTCTCATGACTCTAGAGCTAGATGATGAGAGAGGAGCGCAGGTCTTCCCCCTGTTTTAATTCCCACTTCATACACTGTTGTTGTTGTTGTTGTTGTTGTTGTTGTTGTTGTTGTTGTTATTAGGGAGCGTTCTATAATGTAGCTTTGTGTGTTTCAGGTCCAGGTGCAGCAGGGAAAGGAACCCCCCTGTTTCCTACAGTGTTTTAATGGAGGCATGATGATTCATGCAGGAAAGAGAGAAGAGGAAGAAGAGAACACACAAAGTATGCTACAGTCTTGTTAGCCTCTCTCTCTTGTTAGATGTGCCTGTTTGTCAGCATGTTCTTTTAATGATATGTTAGTATGAGTGGTATGGTTGATCTGGTCTTTGTATACGTATTTGCTATGCATTCCTCCGGTAAAGGTCAATATGCAATGTCCACTTTGGTTTTGATAAATGTTCCAAAGGGGACCAAAGAAATGCTACAAATATTGGTCAAGAAAAATGAAAACTAGGGCGTTATACCATGTTGTATACATATATTGTGCATTCACTCAGATACTACACTGTTTCATTCATTATGCAGTGCTTAAAATGTGTAGTGTGCGTGGCACTGGTACAAAATTCTCCCACCCAATTTATGGTGGTCCTTTATTGTTTATGGTTATGGGGAAGAGGGGATGAAAATTTCTGCTGAGCTACAGTCAGTAAATTCTTTGTTTTCAGTTTTCCCTGATTAAAATTGCAACTAACAGTAAATAAAAGATGGGTGTTCCTAATAAACCGGCAACTGAATGCATGTGTGTATTCTAGAGGAGGACATATTCGAAAATGTTTTCTGACTTTTTTCTAAAATATCTCTTTCCTGCCTGTCAGTCATGACTAGTGTGTATAGAAAATGGAAAAACAGGAAAATGCTGTATGATGCAGATAGCGTCATTCACACCAGGGATTTGGCATAGCTTGTGCTCCAGTGGCTTGCTTTTACAGTTTCTAAAACAAAATACAGTACATAAATTTGTACAGACTAAAATTCCTTTAAGAGTGAATTTTTTTCAAATATGTTTCATTGCCCATAATTCTAATTTGTTTTAGAAACCTACATATTGCCTTTTTTAAAAAGAAATATTGTTTTCAGTTTTCACTCATTTTACTTGCAAAGGAAAACTTTGTCTCTGAGGATTGGTTGCAAAAAAAATGACAGAAATCAGTCTTGTTAATTTTATTCCACTTGTGTGCAGATGACTGGAGGTTGTACTGTGTGAGAGGAGAGAAGCCAGTAGAGGGCCACCTGCTGGAGGTGGTGTGTCACTGCAGCAGCTTGCGCTCTCGCACCTCCATGATTCTGCTTAACATCCCTAAAGCCAGCATGTACCTGTGGCATGGCTGCAAGGCCCAAGCGCACACGCGAGATGTGGCTCACACTGCTGCTAACAAGATCAAAGAGCGGTGAGTGAACAAAACATATGGAAAAAACACACTGGTATTACCTTTCACCAAGTTTACACTTAGCCATTGCATGCATGTTGAGTTAAGTTTAACTATATCTGTCTTGCAAACAAACCATAGCCCCTCCCAGTATGTGATGTACATCTCAATGTCTGTGCTGTGGGGAATAAAACATTAGCAAGATTAATAATGAAATGAAATGCCATCTTAATCATAAAATAAATAATTAAAAAAATTATGAACAACATTGCAAGATGGTGTCTGAATGTGATGATCCGATTTGCATATTAATAGTTCCCTCTCAAGGGAACTTGACACTGCATCATGGCTGATACTAAGGGAATGCTTCTTTGCAGAATTGGTCTGAAACCGATTTATTGGTTCGGGTAGGTCATGTGACAAAGCAGGGTGTTCTACATCACATTACTCCAGCTTCTTTGTCTTGAGGAAGTGCTCTGTGTATGTTTGTGTCGATTGTTTGTCACATCTGCCTAGATTAGGGGAAAAGAAGATTATATATATGGGACAATATATATATAATTATTATATAAATGGGACAAACAATATATATATATATAAAATATATATAATATATATATATATATATATATATATATATATATATATATATATATATATATATATATATATAAAATATATATATATATATAAATAAATAAATAAATATGAATGAGCTGGCTAGCAGCTCTTGAGGGAGCCGGCTGTGTGCACTGTGAAACTTTTCCTCTCCATAAGCTGTTTTCTCCAGCCAAGTGCTTGTGCTTCATGGCTTGGGTCCTGCATCTGCTGAGGCAGCGTGTTGACTTAAATCATGGGTCTTGCAGGTCAAGTTAGTGGAGGCGGAACATGAAACAGGTGATCCCCTTTCCCTTGTCCTCTCTCCTGATTCAGGTATCCCAGCTTCGGCTCCAGGAGCTCAATGTGGGCGATGATGAGCGGTAGGCCACTGAATTGCTGCCTGAGAAAAAAACAATCAGTGGTGTTCGTGCTGTGCAAGAAAGTTTTGAGCGCTGTTGCTAAGCTCATCCCGTGTTCGCTTGGCTGAATTTCCAGCCAAGCGCCTGCACCACGTGGCTCGAGTCCTGTGTCTGTCAGGGCAGCATGCAGAGTTTGGCCTGTCAGTCATCCTGACCTAGATGAGGATATAATGTTGTCTGCATTGAACTCTTAGGAGCTCAATAAGGAGCAAGCAGCAGTCGAATTGCCACTGCATTCTGTGGTGGTCGAAAAGCTCTTTGAGGTGATTACATGTGCTGTTGCTAGGCTTAGCTTAGATTGGCCTGATGAAAGGTTGGTAGTGTTCGCTCTGAGCTTGATGACCGCTACCTAACCTCACGCTGACGTCGACATCCATGCAGGCGTTTCACATTTTTTTCCAAGCTGGCCTACTAAGTGAGCTTCTCTGTGGTTAGTGGCCCACCAAGCCACAGATTTAGCCCTCTGTGCCACAAAGCAGACAGCCCATGTCATCGGCCATTCCATGGCTATGTTGGTTGCCACAGAAAGGCAATCTGATGGAGATGAAAGAAAAGGACAAACCTTTCTTTTAGTTGCCCTGATTTCTCATAAGGGCCTGTTTTTCCCTTTCTGCAGCGAGGAGCTTGGGCCATCAACCAGTATCCACTGGCTTCAGCCCAGCTATAGGATATAGGAAAAGAAAGCTAGTGTTGTAGCTCAATTCCACCCAAACCTTTTGCCTTGCATCCTCCTTCCTTCAAGGTGTGCTGCCCACTGTTGTTGGCACAGACCAAACTTCATTCCCTAAGGAGGAACTTCTCTTGCATCTGAGAAAGGGGTCATAGAGCTTATTCCTCTCCCAGATTGAGCTTCTGGCTTTACAGATAGACATGTTAGTGCTCAAGGTCATTGAGTCACAGATCACATACAAGGACTGGTTTGCGATGATAATCCTAAAAGATGGCGATCTTCACATAGGCATCTTGCCAGAGGACAGGAGACTCCCCAGGTTAACTTTCAGGGGGGGAAGCATACCGGTGCTGGGTTCTCACAGTCTCACTGCATCATTGCACCCCAGAGCATCCTTCTACTTAATTATCCAGAAGACTGGCTAAAGGAACTGGCAGCCAGGCATTAAGATGCCCTGCTTGCCCATGTGTGGTCCGTAGGCCTTAGGCGCAACCTAGGTAAGTGTGTGCTTTCTACCTCTCAGAGAACCACCTTCTTGGGGATAGTTTGGTATTCAGCCACGATTCAGGCATGTCTGTCTCCTGCTTGGGGGATTCCATTTTTTCTGTCATAAAGGACATCTGGCTAGGCCATTGCCTCTCTGGCACCCGGGGGCAGAGGGTGCTCGGCTCATGGCCATAGCGTGCAAAACCATTCCTTTGGGTCTGCTACACATGAGACCATTTCAACTCTGGCTCGAGAGCAGGGGTTCCCCCCCCCCCCCAGGCACCCTATTCAGGGTTGAGTCACAAGCTTTGTACCCCTCTTATGTGGACTGACCCCGGTTCCTCACCTTGGGTCCCACTCTTCGGGCGTGTCATCTTTACAAGACTCTTTCGACAGATGCCCCCTCTCACATTGAGGAGTAGTCCTAGATGGCTGCCCCCTTCCATGGCACTTGGGAGAGCTGCTGTCTCTTATGGTATGCAGATTGCCTGTTTGTGGTCTGTTTGTGCCCTCTGTTCAGGTTGGTGCACCAAATCTGGCCCTAGTTAGAGACCAAATTTCTCTCACTGAGAGCAATTTAAACTCCAGCGCGGATGATCAGAAAGCAAGCTTCCTGCTAAGGCAGGGTCTGAGGCCCGGGGAATGGCATCTCCACCCTTAGGTGGTGGAATACATATGGCAATTTTTGGCCAGGCAGAAGTGGCTTTGTTTGTCTTTGAGAAGTCTACCCACTGTCCCCTGTGGCTTTCCCCAATAGCTCTGCTCACGAGGATCCTAGCCAGGGTACACCATGACTGAACCTGCCAATTACTGGTGGCTTCTCATTGGCCCACCTGTGTATGGGAGACCCCATCTCTGCTCCTGGGACCTTTCACAAGTTGGCGGAGAGGCAGGAGACTGCACTTGATGTGCCCAGTTCGGGTTCTCAGCACTTGCGCCCATTGCCATAGTAATCTACACCAGGTTATGTATGTAACCCGGTTCCCTGAGAAGGAAACGAGGCGCTGCTTCATGGCTGATACTATGGGAACGCTTCTTTGCGGAAGTTGTGTCTGAAGCTCTGTGTGACATCACGCTAATTTATCGGCTCGGGTAGGTCATGTGACGAAGCAGGGCATGTCAGCAAGACCATAAAAGGGCATCGATGTCACATTACTCCAGCTTTTACTTTAAGGAAGCCTGAGTGGATGCCTGGAGTTTGGCCAGAGATGCAGTTTCTCACTGCCTTCTCAGGGAACCAGGTTACATAAATAACCTGGTTTAGATCATTTCATTCTGGCCCACTGGAGATGGCTATAAGTGAAAGTGTTTAAACTCTTATCAGGATAAAATCCATATTCCTGAATCCAGAAGTTGCATAAAATGGCTATAAATGTTTCTTAATTACTATAGCAGATTAATGCTATGTCTGCTTCTAACCCTATTCTTATATTCAGAAATCCTCCATTTGTTATGGTTAAAAAAACTTGTCATGTGTCTTTTTGAGTATGTATAGTGTTGGTCCCCACTAAGTGATCAGTATAACCACACACACTGTTGATGCTTTATTTTCAGGTGTCCTCTAGAAGCGGGACTTCACAGCAGTAGCAACGTGACCATTCACGAGTGTGAGGAAGGCACTGAACCAGTAGGATTCTGGGAAGGTTTTGGGAGACGCGACCGCAAGGCATATGACTGTATGATTCATGGTGAGTCAGGTTTTACAGCTGTGTATGTGTATTTTGTGTTTGTACTAGCTAACATGTACCGTAATTTGTGTTTTAGATTTGGGAAAGTTTAATTTCACACCACGGTTGTACCACTTAAGCAGTACATCAGGGGAGTTTGTTGCTGTGGAGTTGATCTGTCCATCCAGAGAGCCCAACCAGGTCAACTCAATGCCTTTCCACCAAGAAGATCTGTATAATGTCACCCAGCCAGGTGCAGTCTACACACACTGACCACATGCTTGTATATTGTAAACTGCTCCAGTGTGTGTATACTGTGTTTTACTTCTGTATAGTAGAACAAAGTTATCAAGTTATGCAATCAGTCAAATTCATTTGAAGGCTCAGTAAATTAACCTGGGCACAAATTTTGTTACATTTATGCAAAATACATTAACTAATAAAATAACTCATCCCTCACACTATACTACAAGATAATATAGATTGTCTAGTTGTGTTTTCTGTTCAGTTTCTCTGTTGTTTATCTGTTGATAGATTAAAAATAAAGCTAACTATACATCAAAACCAAAATAGTGAGCCTGTAAAACGGTAAAATAATAAACAAGTTACTCTAAGATGCACCTGCACTGGTCCAGGAATATAATTTCTGCTGTGCTTTTGTTACAGCTCTGTTTTTGGTCGATAATCATCATGAGGTGTACCTGTGGCAGGGCTGGTGGTCTCAGGACAGTGAGAACACAGGCTCCGCCCGCATCCGATGGGACTTGGACAGGAAGTGTGCCATGGAAACTGTGCTCCAGTACTGCCAAGGTAAAAAGAAGGGAGATGTTTATTGAAATAGTGAAAGTGAGTGGGGTAAAACATTTTTCTTAATTTTATGAAACATTTAATACTACTTAGCTGTTTATAGTGACTGTAGAATATTGGGAGAAAAAAAAGTTACTGAGAAATACAGTCTGCATAAGTATTCATCCATTGCTTCAGATGGTTTAATCTCAGAGACAACACTTTAATGGATTTTTATAACCAGTGCTTTATCTATTTTCTGAAACAGGTAACTCCTAGAAATTATGCCAGGTTCTTATAATAGCATTTTCAACTATGAGATCACAAGAGCAGCTGTGTAAATGCACTGGAGAAACAGATTGTGTTGGAAAAAGTTTTCTGTGCCCTTTTGACCCTTTGCTCTCTGTATATTTGTGTATGAGCAGAGAAGAATGAAAAGAAGCCTCCTAAAGCCTACCTGATTCATGCAGGACTGGAGCCACTTACATTTACTAACATGTTCCCCTGCTGGGAGCACAGAGAAGACATCGCTGAGATCACAGAAAAGGTTTTCCACTTCACACACAGTCAAACTGCTCAAAAGCAGTCAGAAAAAGACAGGCAGCTTAAAATGTCTTTAACTGTACAAAGAATGTAATTTGTAAGAATGAGAAGATGAAAATATGCAGATGGATGAATTAATCAATGTGAGATGGATACATGACTGTCCCTCTTTGCTTTATTCCATGTTATAGGAAGCGGAAGTATGTAATCAGATCATTCTAGTGGAAGATGTTTTGGCCAGACTTTGTAAGACCACGTATCCACTGGCTGCTCTCATGGCCCGGCCTTTACCAGAAGGTGTCGACCCTCTGCACCTCGAGCTCTACCTGTCGGACGAAGACTTTGAGGTGAGATCCCAACCTCTGTTCCTGTACTGATCATTCCAAAAACATACTTTGCTGATCAGGTTTAACTTTGTACAAGAGTTTTTGAAGCTGACGGAATTGTATGCTTAAATTCACATTATAAAAGAGCTCATTTCAACCTCAGTTTGTCTCTAATGGGCAGCATTGTCTAGCTTTTTGCAGTTCTATTGAGAAATTGTACTAGCTAGCAAGTTTCAGCACATCAGATAGTTACTGAAGGTAAAAGCTTGCCAGATGTCTAATATAGTAGTATGATCATCCTATTTAATTCTAGTTTGTCTTTCTCATTCATAATCTACTCTCCATCCTCTTTCTTCACTCTCTTGTACAAAGACCCCCCCCCCCTTTTTTTCCCGTTCTCTTGCCATGTGTCCCTTGTGGTGGCATAGTCTCATATCTGACAGTGGTTACGTTTTCCTTTCACCTTTAGGGTGTAGGGGCCTATGGGAAGGTGAGTTTTTTTTTTTGTTTTGTTTTGTTTTTACAGACTGCTGGTGTTCCCTACATTCACACAATGCTTGGATTTGGAATCAGTCAACTAGAAGTTCACTTGCTTGTTTCACAACTCTCACCAACTCTCACATTTGTTTTCTGTATAACCTTGGTGTGGGTTTCTGACCTGCCACACAAGATAACACACTTTAAAAAAAAAAAAAAAAAAAATTAAATTAAAAAAATAAACATTTAATTAATGCATGTGTTTTCTCACCATTTAATTGATTAATTTGTTTTTGTTTTTATCAAAACAGACTTCCTGGTTTTATCCCCATGGTTACTGGTGTATGTACAATAATGTCCATTTATTCAGTACATGTGCGACAGCCGTGCTATTAACCACTATAACCTCAGAAGCAGAAATGTCCTGAACCTATTAATATTGAATAATACCAAATACTAGCCAGCAGCATGATTTCTGTGTAAACACAAATGAGCTACACTGTAATAAAATAGTTTAACATGTACCTCTGACTACAGTAAGACAAATAAAATGCCATAGCTGGAATGTCCTGTTAGGACTATTATTAAGATTATAGTTGTATTATATGGTATTATAACAGGTATTCTGTTGAAACATTGAATAGACCTATAGTACACAACTAGATAACATGTTCACACATTTTTGTCTGAAGTTGAGGTGTTCAGTCCAGCACATCTGAGCATTTTTTTTTTTCCTTTGTAAAACACAATGTGGACAGTCAACTTTGGACTAACTGTATTTCACTCCAAATCTCAGGCTCCTGTATTAAAAACACTAGTACTGCACTATTGTAGATATGCAACTACATATACATATGCCTTGTAGCTATTCACAGGCCCTTTTATCAATTACACTGTAATTGTCTGTAGCCTGTTAGAAAACTTGGCAGCTTCCTTCTGTCTGTGCTATAGAAATGAACAAGCACAGCACTGACACTCATGATTGTTGCACTAGTATGAATGTTGGGGTGGAGGCCTGCATAGCAAACAACAGTGCTGTTAGTATATTTATACCTACCAAGTCAATGACATTATAACTGATGCCGATTAAAGGGACCGTGAGTGTAGCTATAAAGCATACCTAATAACCGTGTGACGAGTGTGTATAATGGTGAAATTTTCTCTATATGCATTTGTGAGTAATTCTGTTTAAACATACGAGTGTTTGGCAGAACCTCCTTGCTTTTTTCTACAATGGGTCTTTTCAATATCTAATCAGTTTAATGTTTCCTCAAATACCATGTGTTTTGTATTTTTGTGTTCTGTTACAGAAAGCACTAGAGATGACAAGGATGGAGTATGAAGATTTGCCAGGATGGAAGCAGGTGAATTTGAAGAAAGCCAAAGGATTGTTCTAGTGGGTTTAGGAGGATGAAGATGTACAGAAGAGGTGATAATCGCTGGTGCAGTGTAGAAAAAGATGGAATAAGCATGTGGTGCATCCTCTACTTTTTTAGCTAAACTTTACAAATGTGCTGAAGTGAGTGCACTGGAAAGGGTTATAAGAAGAAAAGAAAGGAGCAGTGGATATGGCCAGAGATTAACAGAGGTTTACCAGCCTCTTGGAGTATCTCTCTCTGTTCCTGTTTTTTCCCCCCCATTGTTAAATTGTAAAAAGCTGTAAATTACTGTAATTTTTTTCTTTGTTTGAGGTTTTGTTTTCCAGCTTTTTTGTTCATTCCACTACATGTCCATGCAGCAGAAGTCAAGCTGCAATTACAGTTTCCTGAAATTAAATAGAAAATATGAATATAAATAATATAATTTGATTAATTCAGTGGCCACATCATACCAGCAGACTGTTTTTGCTTTACCTGTTATTGCTCATTATTATTTTACTTGAGTAAACACTTTACAGGGATTTTGTTGCAGTAAATGTACAGTAGAGTATGAGAGATGTAATAATGTACTAATGATCCTATTAAGTGTCACTCACAGCCCTCCATGCAATCACATATTCCTCTGTTATACAGGTGCTGCAAGGTGTGGGTGTGACTGAATAACTAGTGAGGGTGTAGTGTGTGTGTGAGAGTGTTAACATGAATTTAATGGAATAATGTTGAACTGGAGGTGAATTAAATCTCCTTGATCAGATTCTACAGTGTATAGTGCCTTCGCTTTCATGTACAGTTTATATAATGAAATGTAATAGTATGCAATTTTAATATTTTTGTGAATGTATAAAATAATATCAGAGAATAAACAGTGAATTATAAAAATATGCAGAGAGTGGTGTGCTCCACTTATTTTTAAGCATCAACAAACTTGTGTTGGAATCTGGGGCAAAAACAAAACAAAACACCTGACACTTCCTCATTCTCAATTGCTTTGTTTGGTAACTTGATCAGTCATAGTTCTCATTATAGGAGTCTCATCAACACTCAACTTTTGTGTACTGTGGAGTTTTCTTTCGTTTTCTTACATCTCAGTGTAGTCCATCCAGTTTTCTTACATCTCAGTGTAGTCCATCCAGTTTTCTTACATCTCAGTGTAGTCCATCCAGTTTTCTATATCACAATGAAGTCCATCCAGTTTTAGTCCTCTGTTCATTTCTCACTGTGGTGTGTATGGAATAGTTGGGCAGCTCAGATACAGGTAAAGTAAAAAGCCTTTTTTACTCACTTTCTTTAGTTTAATAGGCCAGATATACACAGTGAAGAATAAAAGAGCTTAATGTTTGGTCTGTGTGATTTTTTTATTTTATTTTAAAATGTACCTTTTATGACACCAGCATGGGCAAAGAAGCGACTGTCCCTACAGAGACTCTTGAAATACACAGAATGAATGTCATTTTTTTTTTTTTTTTTTACAGTAATAAAATTTTTAATGAGATCTGATTACTTCTTCATATCAGCTGAAGGACATTTGAAGGATATAGTGTGTCTGTGCATATCTGCATATGTCTCTCTCTCTCTCTCTTGTTCGCGCTCTCTCTCTCCCTTTTTAATAATGTTTATTGATTGGGGAAAAAATACATGTAGTATATTAAAACAGTCCTGATTGCTTGTTTGCCGAGTTTTAAATTTGGAGTGTGAATGTATTTCTAGGTTGTGACAGCACAGAGGATGGCTTCAATTGGAGACCCACCTCAAGAATCAGGTGAATTTCACAGATTTTTCATGAACTATTGGTCAATTGTTGTTTCTCTGATCATGCAACAAAAACAAATATAGCAAAACACTTAGCATTGTTTCTTAATATCAGTGCTGACATGAATTTACTTGGAATTGTATTTCACTGAATATTGCCATATTGCTTGAAAGAAAAATCAATATAGTTTATTGATTTTTCTATATTGATCATCAATATAGTTTGCAAAATGTATTTACAAATAAATCTAAAGGTTGTAATTGCAGAAACGTTTCTGTTGAAATCCCCTAAATAACTTTTGTCATGTGATTTCAATATTATTGCACCTGTTCCCTGAAGATGTAAATGAGTAATGCTGCAAGGTTTGTTAGACAACATGCACTACTTTATATTCAAGATCAAGTTCAGACTTGGATGTTAAAAGAAAAGCCAAGAAAATCAAGACAGGCATGAGCACAAAATAATACACCCTTCTTTAATTATAATGTATCATAAATAACAATTCTGTGGCTCTCACCAACGTCTATTAACAACGAACCAAACAAAGCAAAAATTAAACCAACATTGAGACCAGGTCGAAAAATAAAAAGCACACCCTTCTTACTACCACAATCATGAGAGTAATTAACAGCTAAGTTTTTATTAATGAAAGGCACAAGATTAGTTAATCAACAAAAAGTGACTACCTCTATAAAAGCAGAGCTTTGAGCATTTTGATGTTCTTGAAGCATACAAGTGGGTGTCAAGAAAGAAGTACTTCAGTCAAGATGTCAGAGAAATTGTTGCCATCAATCTTCAAGAATACTTTTGCAAGTCATTATATATTGTTCTGTTTATATACTGTAACAGAAGGATGTGTTTAATTCATTGTTTTGTCATTAGAGTGACAGGCCAGATGCACTAGTCTGACACAAAATCACATAACTGACTAGAAATTTCACATGTCTCTCAGATCTGAGGATTATCCTGATTGGACCCAGTGAGGTTGATGTGGCTTCAATTGGAAACATCATCCTTGGGAGAGAAGTGTTTGGATCTCAGAGTAGCAAGTGCATAAAGCGCGATGGAGAGATAGCTGGTAGAAAAATAACAGTGGTAGTCACACCTAATCGATGGTCCAGACTTCCACTGATTGACACAGTAGAGCGAGATAAGCAAGAGCTAATGCTCAGCATGCTTCTGTGTGATCCTGGACCTCATGCCATCCTTCTAGCCATTGGTGAGGAGGAGGTCACGAAGGATATGGCTATCTCAATGGAGGAACACACACAGCTTCTTGGCCAGGAAGTTTGGGATCATACAATATTATTATTATACTCTTCTGTCAACCAGCAAGAAAAACATGTGAAGGGATCAGGAGCAGCTTTTAAGAGGATTACAAATAGATGTGGACACAGATATCATGTTCTCAGCAACACAAACCATGGTGACAGAATTCAGGTCACAGAACTACTAAAGAAGATTGATGACATGCTACAGAAAAACACTGGCAAACACTGTGAGATACACAGGAAGATCTATCTTGTACAGAAATGGAGGGAAGCTGAAGATGAGCGAGCAGAACAAAGGCTACTAATGACACAGAATCTGAGAAAGATGCTGAGATCAAAAATGGGTAAGTAGAATATTATAACTATAAAAATTTTAATTGAAAACTGTAAATCAGACATATAAATCTGTATGATGTAAGATTTGGAGATTTTTTTAAAACAAAACTTTTAAACTGCTTTAAAACGGTACTCATTCTTTGGAAGCAGTACACAACACAAAGACTACAGCACATGCTAGCTGGCTAAAGTTATCTAGCCACATGAAACATGTATTACATCACTTACAGTAAAAATGAATTGTACACTGCAGCTTTAAGGTAAAATAAATAGCCAATTGTTAGCTTATGTCATGGTGTTTACATATAATTTTAGGAAATGTTCTAATGAGGAGTAAAGAGAGCATTAATTATCTTTATTAATATTGTACACATTTTGATCCTATTTTGCTCTTTATTTTTATAGCAAGCACAAGCCACAGTTCTGAGATCAGAATTTTGCTCACAGGCTATCAGTTTTCTGGAAAGAGCTCAACAGGAAACACAATCCTGGCACAGGAAGCATTTCTGACATTTCCCAAAATGAGGATGTCAAAGTGTGTAAAAAGTGAAGGAGTCATTCAAGGAAGGCATGTTACTATAGTGGATACTCCAGGACAATGGAGAATTCACCCAGTTGAGTACACTACTGAGCTTTGCAAGCAGGACATAGTGCTTAGCGTAACTCAGTGTCCACCAGGCCCCCACATTTTGCTTGTGCTTGTCCGTTTAGACACTTCATTCACTGAAAAGAACAGGAGGACAATGGAGGACCACTTGCAGCTTTTCGGTGAGAATGTTTGGAGATACACCATGGTGCTGTTCACATGTGGGGACTTTCTGGGAGAAACAACTATTGAGCAGTTTATTGAGAGTCAAGGGAAAGCTCTCCAGTGGCTAGTGCAGAAATGTAACATGTACCATGTTTTCAACAACAACAAAAAGGATGATCGCTCTCAGGTTTCTGAACTGCTTGAAAAGATTGATGAGGTTGTTGCTAGTAACGGTGGTGGCCATTTTGAAATGGATCAGATGATTTTGCAAGAGGCTCAAGAGAAGAGGAAGATGGCAGAAGACAAAGCTAAAAAGAGGAGACTGAAGACTCAAGTGAAGAAAAGAGAAGCAACTAGTTCAGAATCTGAAAAAGGTAACAAAAATTGCTAATGCTTTATGTTCCTGTTCTTAAAATCACATGAATACAATGGGGCTCATTTATCAAGCTGGATATGAAGAGATTTATTCATAATTAATTTGTAAGAGCATTAACATAATAAACCTGGTATGCATGAAAATCCAATAAGGCCAAATGCTTGTATTGTACTCATGCTCCAGAGTGTGTACATTCATGCAAGACTAACCTGAATTATTACATACAAGACAGTGGTGAGAGCGGCCATGCTGTATGGTTTAGAGACAGTGTCACTGAGGAAGAGACAGGAGTCAGGGCTAGAGGTAGCAGAGCTGAAGATGTTGAGGTTCTCTTTGGGAGTGACAAGATTGGACAGGATTAGGAACGAGTACATCAGAGGGACAGCTCATGTTGGACGTTTGGGGGACAAAGTTAGGGAGGCCAGATTAAGATGGTTTGGTCATGTTCAGAGGAGGGAGAGTGAGTATATTGGTAGGAGAATGTTGGACATGGAGCTGCCAGGCTGGAGGCAAAGAGGAAGGCCAAAGAGGAGGTATATGGAGGAATTAATGAGGATATGAAGCTAGTGGGTGCAAGTGATGAGGATGCAGAAGATAGGGATAGGTGGAGAGAGATGATTCGCTGTGGCGACCCCTGAAGGGAAAAGCCGAAAGAAGATGAACATAAATTATTACATAAGACAAACAAACAAAAAAAAAACCTTGATTGCTGATTACAATCATATGATTTGCAAAGCTTTATTGCACTTTTGTATATTTTTTGTTAATTCTTTTGTTAATAAACATTTACTCACTTTACTAAAAGATTACTAATAGTTTCTAAAACTTTACTAAATGATTGATAAATTTGTCCCAATGCTACAAAGACATACAGTGAATGAGGGCATTGAAGAGAGGTGAGAATTCAGTAAATATATATTCAGTTAAATTATAAGAGTCATCAGGAGAGAGGACTTTCACAGGACTTTCTAGATCCTAAACATAGCACATTGCTGATTTTTAGGGATACGTAAAGGAAAAAAAAAAAAAAGAGAGGCTGGTAAATGAATGGTTTATAACTCATATAGCAAGTGAAAACAGGAATGAAATGGGTATTCATCAACATTCAATCTAACTACAAACTAATAAAGTAATCAGGTTCTCTTTAGCTTCATCACATCATACTATCATTTCCATATATCCTGCTGTGTGTTATCTAAATGCCTTGAGAAATCATTTCTGAATATTTCTGTTTGCTTGCAGGAGCCTCGTCTAGTGATCCTGAGGTCAACATTGTGCTAATTGGTTATAGAAGAGCTGGAAAGACCACATCTGGAAACATTATGCTAGGCAAAAACAGTTTTTCCAGACAAAAGACTTTTCAGAGTGAGCAGCAGCATGGACTAGTAGCAGGAAGACAGGTTGTTGTAGTAGACACTCCAGGCTGGGACTGGGATCATGATTTGGAAGAAACATCTGAGCTTGACTGGCAGATAGTGCAGAGTGTTCATACTCATTGCTCCAAAGTTGCACCTGTTGTCTTCCTTCTGGTTGTGCGAGCAGCTTTTCCCTTCAAAGAGATAAACAAGCGCATTACTGAAGAATATCTGCAACTTCTTGGTGACTCTGTCTGGAATCACACCATAGTGCTGTTCACCACTGGAGGCTGGATGGACGACATAGACATAGAACTGCACATTGAGAGTGAAGGGGATGCGCTGCAGTGGCTTGTAGAAAAATGTGGGAACAGGTACCATGTTTTGGACACTAAAGGGAAGAAAGAAGACGTGCAAGTCCCTGAGCTGATGAGAAAGATCAAACAAGTAGTGGCAAATAACAAGAGCTGTCCTTTTGAGTTAGACAAAGAAATCTGTGAGAGACTTGAGAGGAAAAGTTCCACTGTCAGTAATCAAACCTCACAAAGCATGTTACAAGTCAGAAGACAATATGGCAGCATGAGCTTTCATCCACCAAACAGTAAGTTTTTTTTGTTGTTTTTTTTTCTTCAAGAAAACTAACAAAGATTTGCAGTGGGATATTACAGTGTTGATTTTGTCCTAACTAAAGGAATAGTTTTATTTACTCACTTTTTCCCTCAAGTTTAAGAGTGTGTCAAAAAGCCACAACAAACAAGATATTTGCATCAACCCTGGGTCCTGAAGGGCAACAGATTTGTGTTTTATATGTAGAATATGTAAAATGAGTTCATTTACATATCAATAGAATGCTAAACCCTAAAATGGCCTTCCAGGACAGGGTGAAGTATTTTAGAATAAAGTTTAATGGCTAAAATACTCAGAAATTAAATTTAAACAAATAAATCTGCTGTTTTGCCTAAATAAAAAAGTTATTTTGGACATTTTGCTTATTAATTAAACTCTGTCTGATTCAACAGTGCATGATGGCTATTATCATGATGATGATGATAAAAGCTCTGGCTTTGGCTCAGCTTCTGAGCTGTCTAGGACTTCATCTGTTCAGTTAAGGTAGGCAAAATAATAAACAGAACATGTTCAAACACATAAATAATAGACATTTTGATGGTATCTGACCAAAGTTGATGTTTGCTTCAAATGTAAACCAACAGGGGTACATCATGCTCAACGACTTCATTTCAGTAAGAGCAGAAATCTGAGAGATCTGTCTATTCCCAAACACTCAGAAGCAAACCCTGACACTAGTCTGAAATCTATAAGCGAATCAGTAGAAGACAAGAAGCTGAAAACTGAGACAATGAAATAAACATAAAGGACCTAAAGCAACATCACTCACAAATACAAAGTAAATGCCCTGGATATGAACTGATGTATATTTATTATGTGTAATTTGATCCAGTGACGGATGATTAAGTAGGAAATACAACTAATAATAAACTATTAGCAACAAGTGATGAATCTACCAGCTTGTAAAACATCAGCGTATTTTACTCAATATTATATGTAGTCCTTTTGGCTTTCCTGTATGTGCAATAAAATAATTTGAGTATGTAAATGTGAATGTTAACTTTAAAAAAAAAAATAAAAAATGCTTCAGTAGAAACATTATGGTGGATTATAAGATCTATATACTTTTATTACTTGTATTTTATAACTTTAATATAAGGTTTTACCTAAGTGAAGAATTAACTTCAGTAAACTTTTATAATACTAAAGTCAGGATTTATCCCTTATTATATATTTGTAAAGCAGAGAAACCTGTAAAGCATGTACTCAGAATTTATACAGAAGTACTTGTTATAAATCCTACATGCCTTAATATGTTGTGACCAACAGATATGTTACAGGAAATGGGGCTCTATTTTATCACAGTTGATATGTGCTATTATTATTATTATTAGTAGTAGTAGTAGTAGTAGTAGTAGTAGTAGTAGTAGTAATAGTAATAGTAATAGTAATAGTAATAGTAATAATAATAATAATAATAATAATAATAATAATATTATTACTACTACCACCTGCACACGTGATTCTTCTTGTACTTTACCAATGAAAGAATATAACTTGTCAAATATCTTAATTGTATAATAAAGTAAACTTAAGCAAACAATGTTTTCTGATTTAGTAGCGCATATACATTAGAAATACAATTTGTAATATGATAAATCCACTATTCATCTGCAGTCATTTTGGTTTTATGTATGTGGGTGCTTCTGTTTAAAGGTCAAATGTTTGTGTAGGTTGAACATACCATTTTGATTCTGAAGTATTGTAATGGATGGGAATGATAATGGTTCTGCTTGAAATGAAAACCAGTACATAACAAGACTGTGTGATGGTGAGGAGAGATTTACAGGCCACTACTGCTCGGTGTAACACGTGAGCGGGGTTTTTGAGGACTGACGAGGAAGAAAGTTTTATTGAGTAAAAGGTTATAAAAAGAACTGTCTTTGGGGTGATGGTTCTTCAGTGTGCAGGTGGTAACAGCAGTGGCCTGAACACAGGAACATTGCTTATTCACTGAACATATCAATCAATAAAAATTCATTGATATTGCACCACCATTTTTTTTTTTTTGCTTTATTGTGTTAATGTCTCTACACCAAAATCCATTTCTATTGGCTGTCAATTAATGAATAATAAACGGTACCAGATCATGTGACCTTAATGGACCCATAATATTTAACAATGAAATTGTGTGTGTGGTGTGGTTGTGTGAAGTTGCATACTTGCTTCTCATTCACAGCCTGCTGCTGTTGGCTAGCCCATGCCAAAATCTCCCATTGCCAGTATATCTCTTCTCCTTCACCAAGACTCCTGCCCCCCGCAGTCACACACAGTACCATTTCTCCAGGCTAACTTTGGTTGGGGATCTCATAGCTGCATCTGGGTGAGCAATGGGTTGTCAATGGCCTGGGAGTTTCTACCTAGGACCCTGCTCATCACTGGCATGGGGTATATGGTCACTAGTAGCTGGGGTTGAGTTTCTGCTGCTTTTAGCAGACCCTTGTGATGGAGTGGCCAGTGTCCTATACAGCTATGAAGCCTGTTGCTGGAGCACTTTCATTTAAGGTGTCTTAATTGAATCCTGAGGATAATGAGGTGTGATCATATACACTATATTGCCAAAAGCCTATCAGGTTGAGGTCAGGACTCAAGCTGTGCAGACCAGTCAAGTTCCTCCACACCAAACTCGCTCATCCATGTGTTTATGGACCTTGATTTGTGCACTGGTGCACAGTAATGTTGGAACATGGAGGTGTCATTCCCAAACTTCCGACAAAGTTGGGAGCATGAACTAGGGGGCCAAGCCTAAACCCTGAAAAACAACCCCACACTATAATCCCCCCTCCACCAAACTCTATACTTGCACAATGCAGTCTGGCAAGTACCGTTCTCCAGGCAACCGTTAAACCCAGACTCATCCATCGGATTGCCAGACAGAGAAGCATGATTCATCACTCCAGAGAACACGTCTCCACTGCTCTAGAGTCCAGTGGCGGTGTGCTTTACACCACTGCATCCGACACTTTGCAATGCACTTGGTGATGTAAGGCTTTGATGCAGCTGCTCGGCCATGAAAACCAATTCCATGACGCTCTCTGCGCACTGTTCTTAAGGTAATCTGAAGGACACACAGAGTTTGGAGCTCTATAGCTCTTGACACTGCAGAAAGTTTGCAACTTTGATTTGCTGACCCCGCTCTGTGATTTTACGTTGCCTTTCACACCGTGGCGGAGTTGCTGTTGTTTCCAAATGCTTCCACTTTTTTATAATACCACTGACAGTTGATCGTGAAATATTTAGTAGTGAGGAAATTTCACAAATGGACTTATTGTACAGGTGGAAACGTATCTCGGTACCACGTTTGAATTCACCATTCACATGATTTCAGATGCAGCTGGTATAAGAAGTTTGGTAAATGGAAAAGTCTGTGGCCTCTCTTAACAATGAGACATTTTTTCTACCACTCTGCCTCCTCTATACTTTTTCCCATGTCCCTGCTGCATTCTTGCATATATTAATGTGTAAAATAAAGAGGGCAAGAACACGAAGAGGAAGCAGGACTTCTAACAGCTCAATACAGAAGCTAGGAGGAAAACTGCAGCATTTCTAGAAACATTCACCAGGTCTGATGCAGTAACTGTGTCCTTAACAATACTTTGTTTCCTAACAAGCTCTTATGAGTTCTTCTCTTGAGTTGTTTTTAAAGGATGATGTTGAAATGGAATTTAGTCATCCTTAACAGGCTCAGCATTTTTGTGTGGTAGGTCTTTTAAATTGCCTTTAGGTGTGAATGATTTAATTCACTTTTATAAAGATGTATTGTTATTCACTTGTTTACTGGTATATGTACAGTAGTGTCTATTTATTCAGTAAAGGTGAGCTAATCCTGCTATTAAACACCAAGATGTTAGCAGCAGATCCTTTAAGTCCTCTAAGTTTCAAGGTGTGGCCTCCATGGATTGGACTTGTTTGTCCAGCACATCCCACAGATAAGTACATGGTCTGCAACAATGTGTGACATTGTGACAGTGCATCAATGAGCCTTGGCTGCCCATGAACCTGTCGCTGGTCACTGACCACTGCAGACCGGGAACACCCCACAAGATCTGCATTTATCCCACCCACTAAAAGGTGCCATGATGAGGAGATAATCAGTGTTATTCACTTTACCTGTCATAATGTGTCATAGTGGTCATAATGTCATATGGTGGTACCTGATGGTGCCATAATATGGTGGTCATAATGTTATGCCTGATCGGTGTATATGGTATTATCACAGGTATTATATTGAAACATTGAATGGACCAATAGTGTACAGCTTCCCAACATGTCCACACAAAGTTTGTAATTCACACCCCATGTGCTTAGACCATGCCACATCAGCCCGACAAATTTGAGCCTGTATTTTGAGAAATGTGATCAATGTGGACAGTCAGTTTTGTACCAACTGTACTGTAGTCCAAACTCGTGCTTCAGTCCTAAGCTCAGGCTCTTGTATTGAAACACTATGACTGCACTATTGTTGATATGCAATTACATACACATACTGTAAGCCTTGTAGCTACATTCAGTTTTTTTGTTGTTTTTTTTAATCAATTACACTCGCTATATAGGGCTCTTTGTAGTTATTACTGATTGACTGTTTGTCACCTTTCTTCATCCCTGTCAGTGCTGTACAAATGAACGAGCACAGCAGTGACACTCGTTTGTTGCACTAGAATGAATGTTTGTGTTGGAGGCCTGCATAGCAAAACGCAGTATATTTATACCTACCAAGTCACCAATACTGAAAACTGAAGCTGACCGTGAATGTAGCTATAAGACATACTAATAATAATTGAGTGAAGGGTGTGTATAAAGCTAAATCAAAAAGGGGGAAATTTGCTCTTTTAGATATTCATGAGTATTTCGCAGTATAGAAAAAGATGGAACAAGCATGAAGTGCTTCTTACACTCGCTTTTTAGCTGAACTTTACAAATGTACAAATGTGCTGAAGTGAATGCACTGGAAATTGATATAAGAAGAAAAGAAAGGAGCAGTGGATAAAAACAGAGATTAACAGAGGTTTACCAGCCTCTTGGAGTATCTCTCTCTCTCTATTTTTTTTTTATTGTAAAAAGCTGTAAATTACTGTCACTTTTTCTTTGTTTGAGGTTTTGTTTTCCAGCTTTTTTGTTCATTCCACTACATGTCCATGCAGCAGAAGTCAAGCTGCAATTACAGTTTCCTGAAATTAAATAGAAAATATGAATATAAATAATATAATTTGATTAATTCAGTGGTGGGGGCATGGTGACTTAGTGGGTAGCACGTTTGCCTCACACCTTCCAGGGTTGGGGGTTTGATTCCCGCCTCCGCCGTGTGTGTGGAGTTTGCATGTTCTCCCCGTGCCTCGGGGGTTTCCTCCGGATACTCCGGTTTCCTCCCCCAATCCAAAGACATGCGTGGTAGGTTGATTGGCATCTCTAAATTGTCCGTAGTGTGTGAATGGGGTGTGTGTGGGGGCCCTGCGCATGGTTGGCACTCCGTCTAGGGTGTATCCTGCCTTGATGTCCAATGACGCCTGAGATAGGCAGATTTTGCTTTACCTGTTATTGCTCATTATTATTTTACTTGAGTAAACACTTTACAGGGATTTTGTTGCAGTAAATGTACAGTAGAGTATGAGAGATGTAATAATGTACTAATGATCCTATTAAGTGTCACTCACTGTCCTTCATGCAATCACATATTCCTCTGTTATTACAGGTGCTGCAAAGGTGGGGGTGTGTGTGTGGGGGTTTTTAACATGAATTTAATGGAATAATGTTGAACTGGAGATGAATTAAATCTCCTTGATCAGATTCTACAGTGTATAGTGCCTTTGCTTTCATGTACAGTTTATATAATGAAATATAATAGTATCAATTTAAATTTTTTGAACAGTAAAATATCAGAGAATAAACAGCGCACTATTAAAATATGCAATCAATTCTAGGATACTCTTATTTTTAATAAATATCAGCAAACCTGTATGTAGATGTGTAGTTGTTTGATAAGGGTGAGGGTTAGACTACACTTTAAACACATTGTTGTGGGGTTTATATTTTTTTTATCTACCAAAGGAATCAAAGTTAAAATAAATAAATAAATAAAAACCACCTGACATTTCCTCATTCTCAGTTGTTTTTTAGGGTGGCTTGGTATTTCGTTTGTGACTCAACTTTTATTTTTATCTTATAGAGTGTACTGTGGAGTTTTCTTTCATTTTCATACATCACAATGTAATCCATCCAGTTTTCTGAACGCACACAAGATTCTGTTTTTGTCCTCTGTTCATTTCTCACTGTGGTGTGTGTTTGTGGAGTGGTTGCGTCTTGCAGCTCAGATATATGTGAAGTAAAAAGCCTTTATAACTTGTTTTCTTAGTTTAATAGACAGTATATGCACAGTGACAAATAAAACAGCTTAATGTTTGGTCTGTGTGATTTTCTGCTTTAAAATGTAGCTGGAATGATAAAAGCAACTGTTCCTACAGAGACTCAAAACTTTTATAAACATCTGGTTACATCCTCATATATTAGCTGAACAACGTGTGTGTGTGTGTGTTAAATGCTGTATTTTTGTCTGTTTGTTCTTTAGAAATCTATTTGTCCTCTATACTTGTTTGCCCAGCTCTAAATTTTCAGAGGATGGCTTCAATTGGTGACCCACCTCAAGAATCAGGTGAATTTCACAGATTGTTCTTGAACTATTGGTCAATTGTCATTGATTCTCTGATCATGTGTGAAAAGCAAATATCAAAATAATTAGCATTGGTGCTTAACGTTATGGTGCTTTGCATAATTATACAGCCCCCTTGAAATTTAATGGAATGTTATCACCTCAAACTGAAATACGTTTACTTTGGATTGTATTTCATTGATCTGCACAAAATAGCCCATATGATTTAAAAAATCAATATAGTTTTCCAAATTATTTGCAAATAAATCTAAAACTGAAAACTCCTTAATAGGTTTTAGTGCATTTGACATTTAGTTTTATGGTGTTAATCTTTGTGCAGTTACTGCATCATGTAATCTCACTATAAATATACCTGTTTCTGGGAGAAGAATGTTGCAAAGTTTTTTTAGATAACATACTTATCTGCATCAAGCAGCTAACCAAACCAGTCCAGGACAGGTCTGAATTCAGACGTATGAAGTTTAGAAAAAAAGCAGTAGAATTAAAGGTACAGTCAAGCTTACAAGAAAACATACCTTCCTTCCATTATATATATTTTTTTATTTAGCAGCACCTAAATAATAATTATATGACCCTCACCGACCTCTATAAACAAACAGCTTACTGCAAGTGACAACAGATTTCAATATATATTCTTTTTTTCCAAAAAGTACAAAATTTAGAAATAAATCAAAGGCACGTCTTTCTTACTTCCAAAGTTAAGAGAGGAACTTGCATCTAAGTGTTACTAACAATATGCAAAAGATTAGATAATTATCAAGAACTGTAACCATTTCTATAAAAAAAAAAAAAAAGCCGAACCTTTTGGCAGTTTGATGTCCTGGAGCACTGTCTATATTATATGTGTGTCTATATTATGTCAAGAATAAAGCACATCAGTCATGACCTCAGACAAATTGTTGTTGCTTATTAATCTAGGAAGTGCATGTGTAGTGGAAACCAAACCCAGCATATTTCCCAAAAAACTCATACTAACTGTCAAGCATTGTGGCAGAGATGTGATGATGTGTTGCAGATTTGGGGTTGATTTGGGTTTTGAAAGTTTTAGGAAACTTTCAGTCATTGAGCCAACAATGAAGTCTACTTTGTACCAGAATATGCTTGAGATAACTATGAGGCCTTTAGATAAAACTGTTCAGCAGCTTAAGCTGGGCCAAAATTTGGTCATGCTATAGGACAAGGATCCCAAGCACACCAGCAAATCAACATCTGACTGCTAAAGAAGAAATAGATAAAATGCCCAGTCCAGACCTTATCCACATGAGGCAGAAATGCGACACATCTCATCACACTCAAAACAACAAACCACAGTGAAGCATGGTGTTGGGAGAGTCATGTAGTGTAAATGTTTTTTTGTTTTTTTTTATCACCATAGACTGGTCAGGGTTGAAGACATATATTTTTGTAGCCAACAATGTTTTGTTAACCCTTCACCTTATTATTCATTCATTGTCTGCCGCTTATCCGAACTACACTCGGGTCACGGGGAGCCTGTGCCTATCTCAGGCGTCATAGGGCATCAAGGCAGGATACACCCTGGACGGAGTGCCAACCCATCGCAGGGCACACACACACTCTCATTCACTCACACAATCACACACTGCGGACAATTTAGAGATGCCAATCAACCTACCATGCATGTCTTTGGACTTGGGGAGGAAACCGGAGCACCCGGAGGAAACCCCCGAGGCACGGGGAGAACATGCAAACTCCACACACACATGGCAGAGGCGGGAATCGAAACCCCAACCCTGGAGGTGTGAGGCAAACGTGCTAACCACTAAGCCACCGTGCCCCCCCCTTCACCTTATTATTGTACCTTTAAATGTTCAAACTATTTAGTAAATGTAATGAAAGTCATTTTATTTGCTGATAATAACAAAAGTTAAAATTAGGCAAATAGGAAAAGTTGGAAATGTTTTCAGCACCTTTATATGTCATCAGATTTGGATTCTTGCAAACTAATAAGCCCTTAAAGTTAACTTTTGAAATCAAAATTAATCAGTTCACAGCAAAACCTACAACACAACTGAAATGTGCTGCTTGCCTAAGTATTAAACTTATTCAATAACAATGTCTAAAGTCTGTCAGGGTCTGTTAATATCAGCTTTGCACTGTTTGGGAGTGATTTTTATTCATTCCTCCTGGCAAATTGGCTCCAAGCTCTTCAGGCTGGCTGTTATTTGTTGACTCAAAAACGGTTCTCTTAAAATAGCCCACTGTATTTTTCTTCATTCATTCTCCCTTCACTTTTGAAAGAAATCTTTTAGGTAGGTACTACAGAAAAAAGGCTATAAAGCACCACCATATTTCACTGTAGGGATGATATTAATTAAGATATGGACTGAGCCACACTTAATGCTTTGAATCTTGTGCAAAACTCGATTTTGGTCACTACAGTGAACAACATATCATCACTGATTAACTCTTATATGAAACTTTGAAAAGTTACTGTAAGAAAGCATGAATTTGCAATGAACTACAGTCAATACTTTTGCAAGTCACTGTGTATTATTCTGCATACAGTATATGCTATAGCACAAAGAAGTGATTTAGCCTATTTCATTGTTTTGTCATTAGAGTGACAGGCCAGATGCACTAGTCTGACACAAAATCACATAACTGACTAGAAATTTCACATGTCTCTCAGATCTGAGGATTATCCTGATTGGACCCAGTGAGGTTGATGTGGCTTCAATTGGAAACATCATCCTTGGGAGAGAAGTGTTTGGATCTCAGAGTAGCAAGTGCATAAAGAGCGATGGAGAGATAGCTGGTAGAAAAATAACAGTGGTAGTCACACCTAATCGATGGTCCAGACTTCCACTGATTGACACAGTAGAGCGAGATAAGCAAGAGCTAATGCTCAGCATGCTTCTGTGTGATCCTGGACCTCATGCCATCCTTCTAGCCATTGGTGAGGAGGAGGTCACGAAGGATATGACTATCTCAATGGAGGAACACACACAGCTTCTTGGCCAGGAAGTTTGGGATCATACAATATTATTATTATACTCTTCTGTCAACCAGCAAGAAAAACATGTGAAGGGATCAGGAGCAGCTTTTAAGAGGATTACAAATAGATGTGGACACAGATATCATGTTCTCAGCAACACAAACCATGGTGACAAAATTCAGGTCACAGAACTACTAAAGAAGATTGATGACACGTTACAGAAAAACACTGGCAAACACTGTGAGATACACAGGAAGATCTATCTTGTACAGAAATGGAGGGAAGCTGAAGATGAGCGAGCAGAACAAAGGCTACTAATGACAGAATCTGAGAAAGATGCTGAGATCAAAAATGGGTTGAATATTATAACTTTATTAAAATTTTCATTTAAAACTAAATCAGACATATAAATTATACATCCTGTCTGTAGGATATAAGATTAGGATATTTTTCAAAATTGCTCTTATTGGTAGAAGAAAACAACTTTAAGCTGCTTTGGAGAAGGGATATGCTCTTCACCACCATGTGGAGTCATCTGATAGGACACAGCTCAAAAATGTGCAACTCCAGAGATGTGTGTTGTGTTGGGTTTCTTTAGCAAGGGTTGTTTTAAGGGAAGGTGGTGCTAGCCATTAACCCAACTCTCCTCCTTTCTCAAAGCAATGACTGAGTTAACTCTATAAATATAAATATATATTTCTGTTATCATAGAGCTTGTTTTAGCGACAGTTAGCAGCCATTGATTGCTATATAAGCTTTGATCATCAATGCCACAGTGTAACTGTACTCATTCTCTGAAATCAGTACACAACAAAGAGCCTACAGAACATGCTAGCTGCCTAAAGTTATCTAGCCAGATAAAAACTTCTGTAATCACAGCAATTTCAGTACAATTGTACACTGCAGCTTTAGGAGTCATTCAAGGAAGGCATGTTACTGTAGTGGATACTCCAGGACAATGGAGAATTCACCCAGTTGAGTACACTACTGAGCTTTGCAAGCAGGACATAGTGCTTAGCGTAACTCAGTGTCCACCAGGCCCCCACATTTTGCTTGTGCTTGTCCGTTTAGACACTTCATTCACTGAAAATAACAGGAGAGCAATGGAGGACCACTTGCAGCTTTTCGGTGAGAATGTTTGGAGATACACCATGGTGCTGTTCACATGTGGGGACTTTCTGGGAGAAACAACGATTGAGCAGTTTATTGAGAGTCAAGGGGAAGCTCTCCAGTGGCTAGTGCAGAAATGTAACATGTACCATGTTTTCAACAACAACAAAAAGGATGATTGCTCTCAGGTTTCTGAACTGCTTGAAAAGATTGATGAGGTTGTTGCTAGTAACGGTGGTGGCCATTTTGAAATGGATCAGATGATTTTGCAAGAGGTTCAAGAGAAGAGGAAGATGGCAGAAGTCTTCTTCTTTCGGCTTTTCCCTTCAGGGGTCGCCACAGCGAATCATCTCTCTCCACCTATCCCTATCTTCTGCATCCTCAACCCTTGCACCCACTAGCTTCATATCCTCATTTATTACATCCATATACCTCCTCTTTGGCCTTCCTCTTTGCCTCCTGCCTGGCAGCCCCATGTCCAACATTCTCCTACCAATATACTCACTCTCCCTCCTCTGAACATGTCCAAACCATCTTAATCTGGTCTCCCTAACTTTGTCCCCCAAACGTCCAACATGAGCTGTCCCTCTGATGTACTCATTCCTAATCCTGTCCAATCTTGTCACTCCCAAAGAGAACCTCAATATCTTCAGCTCTGCTACCTCTAGCTCTGACTCCTGTCTCTTCCTCAGTGACACTGTCTCTAAACCATATAGCATGGCCGGTCTCACCACTGTCCTGTACACCTTCCCCTTGATTCTCGCTGATATTTTCTGATCACACAGAACTCCCGACACCTTTCTCCACCCATTCCAACCTGCCTGCACTCGCTTCTTTACCTCTTTCCCACACTCTCCATTACTCTGGACTGTTGACCCCAAGTACTTAAACTCCTGTACCTTCTTCACCTCTTCACCCTGTAACCTTACTGTTCCACTTCCCTCCCTTTCATTCACACACATGTACTCAGTCTTACTACGACTGACCTTCATTCCTCTTCTCTCCAGTGCAAACCTCCACCTCTCCAGGTTTTCCTCCACCTGCTCCCTGCTCTCACTACAGATCACAATGTCATCTGCAAACATCATTGTCCAAGGAGACTCCTGTCTGACCTCCTCTGACAACTGGTCCATCACTATAGCAAACAGGAAGGGGCTCAGAGCCGATCCCTGATGCAGTCCCACCTCCACATTGAACTCCTCTGTCTGACCTACAGCACACCTCACCACTGTCCTGCTCCTCTCATACATGTCCTGCACCACTCTGACATACTTCTCCGCTACTCCTGACTTCCTCATACAGTACCACAGCTCTTCTCTTGGCACCCTGTCATACGCTTTCTCCAAGTCTACAAACACACAGTGCAGCTCCCTCTGACCATCCCTATACTTCTCCATCAAAATCCTCAGAGCAAAAATTGCATCCGTTGTGCTCTTTCTGGGCATGAAGCCATACTGCTGCTCACAAATTTCCACTACCTTCCTTAACCTAGCTTCCACTACTCTTTCCCATAGCTTCATTGTATGGCTCATCAACTTTATCCCCCTATAGTTACTGCAACTCTGCACGTCACCCTTATTCTTAAAGATTGGCACTAACACACTTCTTCTCCATTCCTCAGGCATCCTCTCACTCTCTAAAACCCTGTTGAACAAATTAGCTAAAAATTCCACTGCTGCCTCTCCCAGACACTTCCAGACCTCCACCGGAATGTCATCAGGACCGACTGCCTTCCCACTTTTCATCCTGTTCAAAGCCTTCCTGACTTCATCCTTTCTAATCTTATCTACTTTCTGTTCCACAGAGTTCACCCCTTCTACTCTTTTTTCCCTCTCATTTTCCTCATTCATCAGCTCCTCAAAGTATTCCTTCCATCTCCTCTGTACACTCTCCTCACTTGTGAGCACCCTTCCATCTCTATCCTTAATAACTCTAACTTGCTGCACATCCTTCCCATCTCGATCCCTCTGCCTACCTAACCTGTACAAGTCCTTCTCTCCTTCTCTAGTGTCTAACCTAGTGTACATCTCTTCATATGCCTTCTGCTTGGCCTTAGACACCTCCCTCTTCACTCTGCGCTGTAACTCCTTGTATTCCTGTCTATTCTCTTCAGTCCTGTCCATGTCCCACTTCTTCTTGGCTAACCTCTTCCTCTGGATACTATCCTGAACTTCCTCATTCCACCACCAAGTCTCCTTATCTTCTTTCCTCCTTCCAGATGACACACCCAGCACCTTTCTCCCTGTCTCCCTGATCACTTCTGCTGTAGTTTCCCAGTCATCTGGCAGCACTACCTGACCACCCAGAGCCTGCCTCAACTTCTGTCTAAATTCCTCACAACATTCCTCCTTTTTCAGCTTCCACCACTTGGTTTTCTTCTCTATCTTTGACCTCTTCGTCTTACAGACCATCAAAGTCATCCTACACACCACCATCCTATGCTGTCTGGCTACACTCTCTCCCACTACCACTTTACAGTCACTAATCTCTTTCAGATTGCCTCTTCTACATAGGATGTAGTCTACCTGTGTTCTCCTACCTCCACTCTTGTAAGTCACTCTATGCTCCTCCCTCTTCTGAAAATAAGTGTTAACCACACCCATGTCCATCCTCTTAGCAAAGTCCACTACCATCTGTCCTTCTAGGTTCCTTTCCTTAACTCCAAACTTGCCCATCACCTCCTCATCACCTGTGTTCCCCTCACCAACATGTCCATTAAAATCCGCTCCTATCACCACTCTCTCACCCGTGGGAATACTCTCCATCACCTCATCTAATTCACTCCAGAATCTCTCTTTCTCCTCTAACTCACAACCTACCTGTGGGGCATAACCCATAACAACATTCAACATCACCCCTTCAATCTCTAACTTCAGATTCATCACCCTGTCTGACACTCTCTTCACCTCCAGGACATTCCTCACAAACTCCTCCTTCAGGACCACACCTACCCCATTTCTCTTACTATCCACACCATAATAAAACAGCTTGAATCCTGCTCCTATACTACGAGCCTTGCTACCCTTCCCTGGTCTCCTGTACACACAGTATACCACCTTCTTCTCTCCATCACATCAGCCAGCTCTCTACCTTTCCCTGTCATAGTACCAACATTCAGAGTTCCTATTCTCAGTCCTACACTCTTACCTTTCCTCTTCTCTCTCTGTCTGTGCACTCTCCTCCCTCCTCTACTTTTCGACCAACAGTAGCCCAATTTCCACCGGCGCCCTGTAGGTCAACGCGCCGATGGCGGTCGTTGTTAACCCGGCCTCGACCGATCCGGTATGAAATTCGTACTAACGATTCGCATGGTTAAATTTGCATGTTTTACGCCGGGTGCCCTTCCTGACGCAACCCTCTCTATTTATCCGGGCTTGGACCGGCACAGAAGTCACTGGGCTGTGACCCCCATGGCTAGATTAGGAAGATGGCAGAAGACAAAGCTAAAAAGAGGAGACTGAAGACTCAAGTGAAGAAAAGAGGAGCAACTAGTTCAGAATCTGAAAAAGGTAACAAAAATTGCTAATGGTTTTTGTCTCTGTTCTTAAAATCACATGAATACAATTGGTCTGATTTATCAAGCTGGATATGAAGAGATTTATTCATAATTCATTTATAGGAGCATTTACATTAAAAACCTGGTATTCATGAAACTCTAATTAGGTTAGAAAAATGCTTGTATTGTACACATGTTAGTCTTGCGTAAATGTACACACACACTGGAGCATAAGTTATTATGTAAGACTAACTAAAAAAAACTTTACTGATTACAATCATTCTGCAAAGAGTTACTGCACTTTTATATATGTAATGCCTGGTTCTGTGGATTCTTAAACTTTGCTAAATGATTAATAAATGAGTTCCAGTGCTACAAAGACATGCAGTGAATGAGGGCATTGAAGAGAGGTGAGAATTCAGTAAATATATATTCAGTTTAATTATTAGAGTAATCAGGAGAGAGGACTTTCACAGTACTTTCTAGATCCTAAACATAGCACATTGCTGTTTTTTTTTTTTAAGTATACTTGGAGAAAAAAGGGGAGGCTCATAAATGAATGGTTTATAACTCATATAGCAAGTGAAAACAGGAATGAAATAGGTATTGAACAACATTAAATCTAACTACAACCTAATACATTGAATTTCATGAATGAGAAATCATTTCTGAATATTTCTGTTTGCTTGCAGGAGCCTCGTCTAGTGATCCTGAGGTCAACATTGTGCTAATTGGTTATAGAAGAGCTGGAAAAACCACAGCTGGAAACATTATGCTAAGCAAAAACAGTTTTTCCAGACAAAAGACTTTTCAGAGCGAGCAGCAGCATGGACTAGTAGCAGGAAGACAGGTTGTTGTAGTAGACACTCCAGGCTGGGACTGGGATCATGATTTGGAGGAAACACCTGAGCTTGACTGGCAGATAGTGCAGAGTGTTCATACTCATTGCTCCAAAGTTGCACCTGTTGTCTTCCTTCTGGTTGTGCGAGCAGCTTTTCCCTTCAAGGAGATAAACAAACGCATTACTGAAGAATATCTGCAACTTCTTGGTGACTCTGTCTGGAATCACACCATAGTGCTGTTCACCACTGGAGGCTGGATGGACGACATAGACATAGAACTGCACATTGAGAGTGAAGGGGATGCGCTGCAGTGGCTTGTAGAAAAATGTGGGAACAGGTACCATGTTTTGGACACTAAAGGGAAGAAAGAAGACGTGCAAGTCCCTGAGCTGATGAGAAAGATCGAACAAGTAGTGGCAAATAACAAGAGCTGTCCTTTTGAGTTAGACAAAGAAATCTGTGAGCGATTTGAGAGGAAAAGTTCCACTGTCAGTAATCAAACCTCACAGATGTTACAAGGCAGCAGGAAATATCGTAGCATGAGCCTGATTCGACCTAAAAGTACGTTTTTAAAAAATATATTTTTATCAAGAAAACTAAAATAAAGATGAGCGGTGGTATACTACACTGCTGATTGTGTCCTAACCAAATGAATAGTTGTAATTGTGTTATTTATAGACATTCTTTTTAAAGTTTCATGTCATGAGATCAAAAAAACTGAATTTGAGAAAAAGAAATTGACAAACAAGACCTTTGCATCAACCCTGGGTCCTAAAGGGGCTACAGATTTGTTATATATGTAGATATACTTTAGAATAATGTATATTGGCCAAATAATCATATATTTTGGATTTCCTAACAGTCATTAATGAAACTCTGTCTGATTCAACAGTGGATGATGGTTATGATGATGATGATGGCTATTGCTCAGCTGAGTCTCTGCAATCTTCATCCACTCCATTTTTAAGGTAACATAATAAATAGAACATGTTCAGACATATAAATGATTCACATTTGTTCATTTCACATTTCTAAAGTTGATGTTTGCTTCAAATATAAATTAACAGGGGTGAGACGACTTCACTTCAGTAAGAGCAGAACTCTGAGAGACCTGCCTATTCCCATACACTCAAAAGCAGACACTAATCTGAAATCTGTAAGACAATCAGCAGAAAACAAGTGGCTGAAATCTGAGTTACTGAAATAAACATTAAAAATAAGAAACAGTGAAAGGACCTAAAGCAGCATCACAACAACTAATAATAAACTATTAGCAACAAGTGATGAATCTGTCAGCTTGCAGAACACCAGCGTATTTTACTCAATATTATATGTAGTCCTTTTGGCTTTCCTGTATGTGCAATAAAATAATTTGAGTATGTAAATGTGAATGTTAAAAAATGTGATAGTATTAATATGTTAAACAGTATGTATGCTTTGGTAGAAACATTATGGTGGATTACACAATCTGTATACTTTTATTACTTGTAACTTTATAACCTTAATATAATGTATTATCTAAGTGAAGAATTAATGTCAGTAAACTTTTATAATACTAAAGTCAGGATTTATACCTTATAAATTTATACCTTACAAAATGTATACCTCATAAATGTATACCTTATAAATTATTTGTAAAACAGAGAAACCTGTAAAGCATGTATTCAGAATTTATAAAGGTACTTATGATCAATCCTACATGTCTTGATATGTTTTGACCAATAGAGGGAGACATGTTACAGGAAATAGGGCTCTGTTTTATCACACTTGACATGTGCTGCTATTATTATTGCTGTTATTACTACTATTACTAGTACTACTACTTGCACATATTCATATTGTACTTGAGCAATGAGATCATATAACTTCTGTCATATCTTAATTGTATAATAAATTAAATTTTGGCCCAAACAAAATATGTTTCTAATTTGAACTGCCAAAGCATTATAAACATGATTTGTAATAAGGCAAATCCACTATTCATCTGCAGTCGTTTTGGTTTTATGTATGTGGGTTATTTTGTTTAAAGGTCAAATATTTGTGTAGGTGGCACACGGCATTTTGACTTGAGAAGTATTTTAATGCATGGGAACTGTTCTATTAGAAATAAAAACCAAATACATGAGTAAACTGTGTGATGGTGAGGAGAGCTCAACAGTCCACTACTACTCAGGACTAGTGCAAGTATTTTTATGAGTTAAGACACTGCTTATTCACTGTCCAAATGAATACATCAATCAATAAACATTCAACTTAATTGTACCACCATTTTTTCTTCTTTTTTTTGCTTTATTGTGTTGTGTTTATCAACTGTTTCTACACCAAAATTAATTTGTATTCCCTGGCAATCACAATATGTCCATTGTCTGTACCGCTTATCCGGTCTATTCTCAGGTCACGGGGAGCCTGTGCCTATCTCGGGCGTCAAGACAGGATACACCCTGCATGGAGTGCCAACCCATCACAGGGCGCACACACACACACACACACACACACACACACACTCTCTCTCATTCACACACTATGGGAAATTTAGAGACTCCGATCAGCCTAGAAGCATGTCTTTGGACTGTGGGAGGAAACCCACCAAGCACGGGGAGAACATGCAAACTCCACACACACAGTGAGCGGGGCCGAGACTCAAACCCAGGATGCTGGAGGTGTGAGGCAAACGTGCTAACCACTAAGCCACTGTGCCACCCAATCACAATGTTTTATTCAAAATACATTAATAAATAATAATGTGGGAGAAAAATTTACATTTTTAGTTATATTACACAATGCTTTATAACAGTTAGATTAAGCCCACATCACAAAACCTACTTGAATTATAGGACCTTAATGAACCCATTTCTCTAATGTTTAGGTGTGTGTGTGTGTGTGTGTGTGTGTGTGTGTGTGTGTGTGTGTGTGTGTGTGTGTGTGTGTGTGTGTGTGTGGCCATTCTCATTCACTTGTCAGATGCAGCTGATATCAGAAGTTTGGTAAATGGAAAAGTCTGTAGTCTCTCTTCACAATGAGAGATTTCTTCTACCTCTCTGCCTCCTCTACATATTTTCCTAGTTCCCTGCTGCATTCTTGCATATATTAATGTGTGAAAGAAAGAGGACAAGAACATGAAAGGAAAGTAGGTCTGGTTAAGGGGCCTGACTGTTGGACTACTTGTGTTTCAATACAGAAGCAAAGAAAACTGCATTGTTTCCAGGAACATTCACCAGATCTGATGCACTAACTGGTTGAAAGGATCAGGAACTGCAGAGTGGATCAGTCTTCAACAAAAATATTCGTCTCCCAACAAGCTGTTATGAAAGAATTTCTTTCTGTAAGATCTCGGTCTTGTAATTAAACACACAAGCCACACCTATATAATTGTGGTAAAATCACTTAGTAAGGCAATTTATTTCAACAATTGTTTATAAATATCCATCTCTAGTCTTACTAATCTATAGACTTTAAAAACAACATGAAATGGAAATCAATGTTCCTTATGGATTTCAGTGTTCATTATGGGTTTTGGAGATGAAACCTTAGGATCTTTTTGTTTCATATTTTTCCAAGGGAGTGGCAGCACAGCAGGTTTAGGATTGATGCCTGACAACCTCAAGGTCCCTGGTCTGATTTCTGTTATTCTGTTAACTATGAACTTTTCAGTATGAACTTTTCTCCAAGCTCTCTGCTTTCTTTCCACCTCACATACTGATAAGCAGATAGCTGCTGTAAATTGCCCCTGTGTGTGAATGTGTTTATGAATGTATGAGCGAACGGCGCTCTACAATGAACTGGAATCCCATCCAGGATTTACTCCCACATCCCACATCCCACCTCCCACCCATTGGAATAAGCTCTGACTCCACCATGACCCTGACTCGGATAAATCAGTTACTGATGATGAATGAATGAAGCATTTTCCCTGCCTGTATTTTCATGATAATATTTGCCTCACTCAATCGGCAGAAGATCAGAACGGAGCAAAGGTCATTAAATTCATTTCATTTTGAGGAAAGATAAGTACTTAGGAATAATATGAACAAGGACATGGATTTTTCATGTTTTCAGATTATTTTTTAAAGAAATTCTGCCCAGTAATGTTCACACTACCCTGAAATAATAGCATTTACAATACCATCACTATAAACCTTACAGCCCTGTATTTGAAGACCTTGAAGCAGCTGAAGACTGATGAATGACAGCACTACAGAAAACCTTGAGACTTTTCAGCAACATTATCTTATTACTCAACTGGGGGTATGTTTATGTTTGTGATTAATTATTAGATTACACCGGAAGTATAAAGACAACCAGTCAATATTTACCTCACCATATGTCACGTATACAACAGGAGTGCACGTCTGCTCTCTGCACAAAGACAAGCACAGCAGGAAGGGCGAGCGGGCTGACGTTTGGCAGGTATCTCTCTAATGCTCTTAGCCATCTGCCAATCTCCTGCTTGCTCCCCAAGAACATAATGTTTCTGATTAGTGTGTTAAATTCACCACAGTCTGGCTGAGCGGAGGCTCTGCAGTCCCTGGCTGCACAGTTAGCAGGCTTGGCTAACAGCCACCATGCTGCCACTCTCCTGCCCACTGCTGAACGAACTGAACTGAATTAAGCTGTAGGTATCAGAGCTGTGGAGGATCAGGACAGCAGGAGTCACAAGGCTCCAGTGCATAGATTTTTGTTTCTGTTAAAAATAAGCATGTCACACTGTAACACAGTATATATCTCACAGGTACAGCTGTACAACTAATCCAAATATTTCACTTTCTATCTGTCAGTTTGAGACAGGTCTTTCTTTACTCATTCATTTTCTTTGCAGTTGCCACGTCTCTTACTCTCTCTTCTGGAAAAAGCTGGAACTCAACTTTCCTACTCAAAGATGTAATAACCCTCTAGAGATGGCCACAGGCTGAAATGATTTATGGCAATATAAGTTTCTTGTTTTATCCTTTCTTTATTTTATTTTGTTGTTATACTCTCTCATTGGCTTATCTTTGGTATCTGCCAATATTAGCCCACACTTCTTTTCCTAGCTTTGAGTCTGCACTAAATTGACCATGTACTTTCTATAAATTGATGAAAAAGAAAAATAGTTTATACTGTAATTAAACATATTTTGGGAATATTTTTTCCTGGAATCTGCAATTTTTCTGGAAGCTTGAAATTTGACCTCACTACATTTTCAAAAACACATGACATCCTTTACTCTGAGAAATTTCCACAGACACTCCAATATAAATCCAAAAAGGTCCATTACTCAAACAGCTTCACATATCTCGCCTTAAAGGGGATTCAAAGAGAAATCATGCACAATAAACAGTGTATACCTTAAATAAATAAAATAAAATAAAATATAGCTGTGGTAAGAAAGGTATTAAAATGGCTAGTATTATGTGAGTCTCAATTTCACACTCTTCCCATTAAAGCAATTCAAATTTGTATTATTTATTTATTTATTTTTAAAATGTTTTAACAGAAAAGGATTAAATTTTTAGGATTAAATATATTATATTTTACTTAACAAAACCGGGAAGTTGAATGTGGAATAATGATTGGCATATTCAATATACAAAGAGAGACAAAATATGGATCCCTATTTTTAAGTTCAGTAAGCTCACCAGCTAATCTTTGTGATACAAGTAATCTTCAAAGTGCATGATGTATTTACTTTCTCACAACAGCGAACTGTAAGGTCAGTGTTATTGATTTAACCATCTAATGTCTCTGTAGGTTGATTTGATCTAAAGCAAATACTACTGTAATCTCATTTAATTTAGTAGAAAAAGTGGTACTTTACAGTGTGAGTGGTCATGTTTATATGATGTTATATGCTGAACAGGGGATTATGGACACCTTCTTGACTTTCCTTGTAGAAGTTTCAAGTTAAGGATGTTTCTTTGATTATTATTTTTTTTAATCGGAAGACTAATACAGAGTTACAATCTTTATTTGAACGCAGTGCTAGCTTGTTAGTTGGCTATACATCTACAAATTCTATTACCATCTCTTCGAACTAGCAAATACTCTAGCAGAAATGAAGTAAAGAAAAACAACACTGAAAGCAGAACATAAATGTAATCAGTGCTGGCTTTAAATTGCTGATTTGATTGGGTTTTTTTGTATTCAATTGATTGTGTACAAATTTTATGGCTTAAAAATCTTCTCTGAAACAAATTAATAAAATACGCTGAGGCAGTATAATCGATCAAACTGTCACCGTCAGGCAACCCACAATACTTCAGAAATCCTTTGCTAAATGACATCACTGCTTGTCATACCCATGACTGTATTTACATAGTGACGTGGACCATGGACGTATTTAATGCATGAATTTTAATTCAATAAGACGTGGTATTGTAGTCGATTTATAATCCGTGTCAGTGATTTGATTAAGGTGAGACCATGTGAATTAAACCTAGATCTAAACTATGCTTAATTACATTAATTCCTCAGCGCATGTTTGGCATCATTCTAATCCATATTTTATAGTGAACAATGCAGTAACATCATAACTATCATACTTCTTCTTCTTCTTCTTCTTCTTTCAGCTTTTCCCTTCAGGGGTCGCCACAGTGAACCATCTCTCTCCACCCATCCCTATCTTCTGCATCCTCAACACTTGCACCCACTAGCTTCATATCCTCATTAATTCCATCCATATACCTCCTCTTTGGCCTTCCTCTTTGCCTCCTGCCTGGCAGCTCCATGTCCAACATTCTTCTACCAATATAACATTATAACTATCATACAAGTTTAGGAAATAACCTTTAGAGTGTTCCTGCACTGTGCTGAGGAAAATATGGGACTCTACTGTGATTTTTATGTCAGTTATATACAGGAATGTCATTTTTTTTGTTTTGTTTTCTATACTTTCTATAGTTCTGTATAGTTTTATAATTCTATAGTTTGAGGTCTCATTTTGTAGTAGAAAGTTCTCTTGATCAATTTACAACAACATATGTACATTTGTCCCTTTTTGTTTATTTTATAACTAGACCACATTAGGCTACTTCTCAGTACCTGAGAAGAGTGTCAGTATAGTCTATTCAACACTGGGGGAATGTATTAATATAGTGTAACAATGTTCATAATCACATGCTGGATATCTACAGACAGTTTTATGTGTGATCTAAAATCATATCCTTTTATTTTGTATATATCTGAGATTTTTTTTAGCCATACAAAGTCCTACTATATTAAATCAATTAAGTTTACTTCCATTATAACTGCTGAGCCATATGCACAGCCTCTCTTTTCTATTGTATATTATGTCCATAGCACACACATCTATATATCATGTTGATATATCATGTAGAAAATTGTATATATCCACCTGTATCTATAATACTCCTATCTGGACATCTGCCCTTATCTGTACATATTGTATTATATTACATAATCCATAGCTTCTATCTGGACATCTGCCCTTATCTGTACATATTGTATTATATTACATAATCCATAGCTTCTATCTGGACATCTGCCTTTATCTGTACATATCGTTTTACCTATACATAATTCATAGTATTCTGTATATCAGGTCCATAGCACATATGTGTATCTGCATATGATGTTGATAATACTGTACATACACTGTATACAACTGTAATTTATCTCCATAGTACTGCATCTGTACATATGTACTTGTCTGCACATATTAGTTTATCTACACTTCTGTATCTAAAGCACTTGCTGCTCATCGCACTTCTGGTTAGATGCTAAACTGCATTTCGTTGCCTTGTACTTGTACATGTGTAATGACAAAGTTGATTCTAATCTAATCTCTAGTAATAAAACTGTCTGTTACGAGATTTTAACTCTTTTTTATGTAAGATCTGTTTGTACAGAAGCAATTTATCTGAGTATATTGCCATTTTTACAAACATTAATGCAGATTATTTTATATATCCTGAGCATACTTTTTTCAAAGAGGCTCAGGGGTATAAAAGGATATGCATTATGTAATGTAGGGAGATGCATTTACCATCAATCCTCCACAGCCTGCTGTCTTTCCAGTGATTCTGTAAGTTCACTTTGGTTTTATTATCTGTAGTATATTGTGCAATTTTTTTTTTTTTTTTTTTTTTTTTTTTTTTTTTTTTTTTTTTACAATAAACCCATTTATTTCTTTCAATAACTATTCTAACTATTCAGTTGCATTAATATAACATAGTAAACTGAAGTCAGATAATTAAGTTAATAGTTATTATAAATTGGAGTCAGATAATTAATTAAATCTAAAACACACAACTGCACCTATAGCTGCACCTACAGCAGACTAAAGATAAAATCATCTTATATTTTAGTTCTACAGTTATACTTGTTGACTGTGTGAACAGCAAATTCTTTACGTGGAAAAATCAGCAGCTAATTCTAATCAGTGACCCCATTATGTGTCTTAATTATTTGTGCTTATTCTCGTGCAAAAATATCAAAGCATGTTTGTTTGGCATTCTATGTTGTATGCAGAAATTTGTGTATGATAATTCCCCCTACTTTAGCTCTCAGTCAACCCACTCACGTGTCCTTACCAGCTGGCATCATTAACAGGTCTGATGAACTAATCAACAGCTATAAACACAACATGTAGGTTGCCAATTGTTTTCTTTTCCCCCTCCCATATTTTTTTTTTCTCCATCTCCTCTACTGTCACGCTTCTACTGATGTCACCTCCCTGCTCCCTAGACTGCCTGATCAGTTTCTAAACATAATGTCTTATTGTCTGCTTCTACCCTCTGACCTCTGCCTCTATCAACAGATCATGTTTAGTACAGACATGTGATATACTGGCTGCTGTTTGAGATTATTGATAGCATTGCTGGTCTGTTTGAGTGGTCTGATTAGTTGTGAGGGAAAGCAATCGTATGCTGTTATGGTGATTTTACAAACCAGGCTTCAGTGAATAAGTGAAGGTTTGCATGCAAAGGGGTTAGGTGTAGCTGTTTAGATGAACGAGCGAGTAGGGAGACAAACAGAAACACAATGTAACCAGGCGGAGGCAGTGACTCAGATGTGATCAATTCTCTGGGAGCTCTCCACGGAGCAGCCAAAGCCAGGGAAACAAAAACAACATTCCCAACTCAGGTTTACAGCTTGGAGACCTGGCCAGTTTCAGATTCAACCTCTAAAATCCTGCGTATTGCTATTTCAAAATTGTCAGAGAACAGCATATAAAACAGAAAAACTGTCTGTCTTTAAGGGAGAGGAAGAAATGGAAGATTCCTCATTTACAATAACACACCATTAGGTGACAAAGGTGTCCTTTTTATCGTCCTGCCAGCTGGAGGGTGAGTAAACCGTGCTAACATCTGGCCCTTGTCTGCTTTTCTAATTAGTGTTTAATAAATGGGGCTAATGAAGCCTTATCTTCAGTCTAAACAAAGTTAAATTAGCTATTAATGAGGGGAACTGTCATTTCTCTGTCTGTACCCACAAGCCTAATGTAATAGTACTTGTGAACTAGTACACGCTTTGTGATCATTCAAAACAAATGGCAAGTTTATAAGTGAAATGGGAAGGCTGGTCATTGTTAGGGTTTATCTAAATTCGGGTTTATGGTTCACATCACATTCTCCTCTCCCCTCTTCAGCGATTTACTTCCTCTCCTAGGCCTCTAGTACATAAATTAATACAAATGCTGTAAACTCCCACTGTCCATAAAAATGATTAAAGTGCCTATTTTGGTTAAATAAGTGCCTGCATACAACTGGGTTTGATTTTCCACCTAAATCAGAACCATGTGATGGTCCACATGGACTTCCAGGTACACATACACATGCTCAAACACACACCCTTCTCCTGGGGCCAGGAAATTAAAGGCAGGGTGGAAGATGGTATAAAATCATTTTGTGGATATATGGTTTCTTATATTTGCAGCGATATTTGTTCAGATGGTGCATTTGCAAACATTTTGTGGAGAGTTAAGTAGAGTAATCTGTTGCTAAATGTTGTGACAAAAGATTTGATTCTTTAGTTTCTTTTCAGCCAGTCAGTTTTCTCTTTGGACAAAAATGAAGAATTCTCATTAGATACACTTTATACAATGCACTGTAGTCTGAACAACTTTACTTTACTCTTCTTTGGATGGATTCATTCCAAACTGCTTTACAGACAGCTGTCTTACTTTACCTGAACCTCTGAGAGGAAAATGTATTTAGAAGGGTTTGAATGGAAGACAAACAATGGATTTAGTTTTCTCTGACAGATTCAATAGTCCATGACCAACAAAAAAAGAAAGAACAAATACCTTCTCCTTTTCCTAGAGACAACTTCAGGTGTGTGCACAGCAGGAGGGAGATGGTTTATTCATAGTCAGATGTGTGTTCAACTCATGCTAACATGAGAGGTCTGGATCTCTCCTTAAGTTTTCCTTTTTGGACATGTCTGCTTGGCCAAAAGCCTGGTAAGGCTTTTGATTCAATGCTTCTTCTTAGGAAAGAATAAAATGCAAAACTAATACTGAACTGCTTGGAAAGTTTAAGTTTGGAAGAATGCAGGCAGAAAGTAGACCACCTGCCGCCTACAAAACTGCCTTTGCCATAACAAGCATGGTTGGGGTGTCTACTTTTCTCACCCCCTGTATGTACTGGTGCCAGAGTGGGTAAGAGTGAAGAAATGGGATGGGTGAGCTCACCCTGCCTGCCAAGCAGGAGGTGTTCTCGCCTGGGGTCGAGTTCTCTCTCTGTTAGTCGCTCTGCATTCTAAATACATGCTGGCAGCTCCACCATCACAGGGGGTTACGTGTGCACAGGAGGGGTCAGGAACATAACACAGGGAAAAGACAGAATGTACTATTAGAATAGAAAGTGTCATTTGATACAGGAACCTTGAAAAGATGAATCACAGAGAGAATTTAGATGTTGTAACTCCAGTGGAAACAATTTGAGCTGTTACTTAGCAATATTTAAAAACCTTATTTTCTGACAAATATTCAAAACCAAGCGCTTGGTGATGAAAGATCAATCGCAACATGATTAAACAAAGCTGAACAATTTACATTAGGGAAGAAAATGACTAGAGCACAAACCTCAAAACAAACTGGAACAGATGTTTCCGTAGGTGTTTAATGCAGCATGAATCACTAAGATTGTGTTTTAAGACACAAGTCATTGATGAGTGGGTGTTGGTAATGCTTATGGCAATATAGGGTGTGCCGTTACAGGGAAATAATCATTATTGTGCCTGAACAATGTGTCAAGTTCAATAAAATCATGTCCCAAAGTGTATTATTGCTCTATTGCTCTTATACCACAGCAATTTGCTAACATTAACATTGTTTCTCATAAAATGGCAGGTCATTAGCTCACTCTGCCTTTTTACTCTTGAAGTTAATAGGAGAAAATATGTAGCTTATCACATTACCAAGAAAACATATCCCCCCCCCCCCCCCCCGCCCCCCCGCCCCCCAACACTCCACCCCAAAGACAAGCATAAAAGATCTGTGTTGGAAAACTTTAAGAAAAAGCTTGACTTCTGATTGTTATATTGATTGCAGTAACACTAGAGACTCCTTTCAAAGATGCTAAATAAACATCTTCAGGAAACTTATCAACCATATCAACAAGTATTCACATTCTTTAATCCATTTATTTGACCTACTACATAGGTCTATAGTGCACTAGAATATATACTATTCTGTAGTGCCAAATAGTCAAGTTATTACTATAGAAATGATTCCACATTAGAATAAGTGCATTGATATAAACCCATGAGCCATGCTGTTACAGAAATCTAATCATTATGTCATATAATGAAGAATAATCAGTGCAATCTACATCAAAAATCCTGACACAAAGTAAAATTCTAGCTCAGAACTCAGTCAAATACAGTTATTCACTGAGATATGGGATTTGGAACAAAGCTATTGCCATTTCATCAAACCACTCTAATCCTTAATTAGAGTTCATTACAAAAATCCACGATAGGTCCTAGCCTTTAACCCTTTCCAAAAAGGGAGACAAGAGGGTGTGTAATTCATATCAGTTCTACCTCGATCAGAATCACATGTTGGCGCTGCTCTAGTGCTCTCCTGCCAGATCTGGCATCAATGAGCTGTGGTTTACACAGCCAGAGCTCAGTGTGCAGCATCGGCACTGCCAGCACCGTGATTGATGCGTGAGGTGTTCTCTACAGTGATGAACTGAAGGCTAGGGAGTTTTCTCATGTGTTATTTAGAGAGTATAAAGAGAGAACAAAAACATTGCTTTTTTTTTGTAGTAATGAAATGTCAAGTGATTTTCAGGATTTGTTTATGCACATTGCTGGCTGCTCAATTATTGAAAACACATGAACATGTAGGCCTGAAGAGTGAGGGAGAGAGAGGTTTTATTGCCATCTGTAGATTTTATGCACAAATTTCTATGTAGTTATTTATTTAATTTCTTAAACAGGGTTTGTGAAATGATGTGTTAGATGTTAAATTGAATTCTGCAGCAGATCCTCATGAGTGTAAGTAGTATTGTGCTGTAGGTAATGTGCTGTATAGTGCAGAACTGCCCAAACAGTTGTGAATGAGAGTGTGTGTGTGTGCCCTGTGATGGGTTGGCACTCTGTCCAGGATGTATCTTGCCTTGATGCCCAATGACACCTGAGATAGGCACAGGCTCCCCGTGACCCGAGAATTGATCGGATAAGCGATAGACAATGAATGAATGAATGAATGATTACTCAAAATATTGCTGATAAAAAAAATACTAATAAATCTCAAAACCTTTTGGTCTCTATTGTAGAATGGACTTGGAGATTCTTTCCGTTTGAAAGAGTGTGCTAAATTATAGCAAAGTGCTTTCAATTCTGCTCTTTTTGAAACTTTGAAACCTCCTTTTACAGAAACTGGAACCTACAGCACCTGATTGCTGTGTGTCACAGTGAGGTATAAAACTTCGTCTGTCAACTCTGATGACTGAGCATGCAGAGCCGGCTGGTATAAATGCTTCTTCCTTTCTTTTAGCATAATATTAGGTTCGTTTATTGGCATCCATTTTGTCTTAAGGTCTATGAACAAATGTCTTTTTTTAAATAACCAATAACAATAGCAACACTAAATAGATTCACACACCTATTGTATACAGTTCTCTTGTTCACCTGTTGTAAACTTCCTCTAGATTTCCTGTGCATTGGGGCTCATTTATTTAAGGCCACTCTGCTGAAACACATTAGAAATATCAGCAGGTGTGACTGAGAAGGTGCATGTGAAAAACAACAGCGGGCATAATTAACGTGAATGAGGTGGGTCCTTTTTAAATGCCTTTGGAAGAGAAACGAGAAGAAAATAAACTAAGCAAACACTGTGCAATCCAAATACAAATTGGACAAAGGGACAAAAGACAGAACTGTAAATGATGTGTGGTTTGAACAAAAGCGTCAAAGAGTCTGTTACTAGCTATTTGGAATAAGTCAGTCTATTTGAAAGAGGAATTGATTACAGATTTAAAAACATGTTAATCTATGTGTTTGTGAACCATACTATATATGATGAGACCCCATCTTAAAAAGGCTCAACCATAATGATTTTAAAATAGTAACAGAGTTATACTGTAGATTTTTTTTTTTTTTTAAATCCCTACCATATTAGGTACAGTATCATGACTAGCTGTCACTGTGTGCATGGTTCTGTATATGTTGAACAATAGGAATTCTGTAACTTGCATTGTCTTCTATATTCTCTCTTCACCATTACCAAGACAATCATGCCATTAGTAAGGAGCATTCTCTTGTCCTCAGCAGCAAAGCTTCCAGACGCCTGAGGTTTCTGTTCGGTGAGAGTGGTGTACTGTGTCATAATTAAACAGGCCAGGTCCATCAAAGAACTGTGCAGCTCAGGGAATATCTCAGCACTGCAGAAATAGTAATGAATGAAAATGGAGCTTTGCCGCACACCTGAGAAACATATATTATGAAGACATCGCTGAGAAGAAAATAAGTCTGACTCATCGTTAAATCATTTCAAATGCTTTGTGTTGCTTATCTTTTTGGCTGCTTTATAACTTCCCTGCTTTTCATCTGCATTTGTGTTTTTATTGTGTGTGGATTTTTTTTCAGCACTGTTTATGAACACTCCAGGTTGTCCATCAGATTCCATGACATGATATGAAGGCTAAAGACGTGATGTCATGATGTGTATTAAGCAAAAGAAAAGCCTTTGGTCAATGCAGAGTTAGTTTAGAGTGCTGCTCTACTCTAAAGCGCTGGCGTGACATTAGGGTGGAAATAAGCAAGGTCGGCTGAAGTATAGGTCAAAAGAAAAAAAAAAGAACGAAAAGGAAAAAAACAGGTGGGTGTAACAGTTGTTGCTGTCCCTCAGAGTTTCCTGGCTTAGAGAAAGACACCTGTCAGGGGCAAATGGGGTTCTTCTGGAGTGGTCAGGGCTTGGATAACATTTAATTCAATTTGAAAACAAGAAAAATGGTCTCTGTACAAGAAACAAGAAAGAACGTAACTCTCTGTAATTGTGATTATACTGAAATGTATGTGCTTCACCAATTGCGCAAATAAAATAAAACCACAAGAGTAAGAATTTTAGAGTATTGCTAAAGAAGATCCACTTTTGGCATAAAGAAGCTAGTGATGGATGGATGTTTAACCCTTTTTTTGCTGATGACAAAGAATTTCACACCATGTTTGTGTGGACAATTTTATGTGAGTAACAGAAAAAAAATGAAAATGTGTGTGTGTGTGTGTGTGTGTGTGTGTGTCTGTGAGAGAGAGAGTGTGTATGTGTGTGTGTGTGTGTGTGTGTGTGTGTGTGTGTGTGTGTGTGTGTGTGTGTGTGTGTTTTATGTGCAAGTGAGTGAGTTGAGGTAAGATGGGGGATTAGAGGTTAGCTGAGCTTCTCTTATGGGCCACAGCTGCACATGGCTGTTCTAGCAGCTGTGTGATGTCATCTTTAATGGACGGTGTTGTCCACTGGGATATGGGAAGCTGGGGGAGGGGGTAAAATGATCTTCCTCATAAATCATGTGTCCACCTGCTGCATACATACCTGTCATTTACCACTGTGGCTTGTAAAATTGTATGTATGTATTTATTTATTTATTTATTTTATAGCATTGTGGATTTATGCTTTTGGGTCCACTTTAGTCCATATTTCTCTTATGTGTGTCTTCCCAGTGAACAATTCATTTATTGATCTATGATGAAACATTTCAGAGAGCAAATAGATGTTTTTTGTCTCCTGCAGATTGTGATGGAAGATGAGTGTTGCAAAAGTGTGCATTAGATCAGGGCATTCTCCATAGCCTGAAATCAGCCAGACTGAGAGAGCTCTCCATCAGGGGATGTAAGGTGAGATGGTGAGGCAGATGGAGGGGCGACAGGGTCAAGGTGTGTGTGTGTGTGTGTGTGTGTGTGTGTGTGTGTGTGTGTGTGTGTGTGTGTAAGTAGATGAGTGGATATGTGAATATGTGTTTGTCAGCTGTGTCTGCTTCATAAAACGTTTCTCTCAACATTTGTATCCATGTTCCTTTTGCTCTGAAGTTTTGAAATATTGTCAGTTCAATTTATTTATTTAACTGAGTTATAAAATATTTCCAAATATCTGTGGAACCAGGAGGACATTATAACCATTATACCACCGCTCTTGGTCAAATCTGATGTCAGAAGGTGGTGATTCATTTCTATAAGTACACACTACTGTACTGTATACACTACTGTACTGTTCTGTCTTCAAGGCAATTCACAAGTTTATATTAACACACTGCTTCTAATATGTTACTGTTGTATAATAACAATTCCCCTCACATAAATGGATTAAAAGACGTATAATTTGTGTTTTCTGTAAGATGTTATTTAGTATTTTTCATAAGGGGATCCAGTGTTTGTTTACTCTACGGAGGTTTTTCAGTATTTTTTGTAATGGGTCTCCAGTATTTTTGTTTATTTATTTGTTGTCTGTAAGGAGATGTTTATTTAGTATTTTATTCTAACAGATCTCCAGTGTTTTTGTTTATTTGTTTGTTTATTCTAACAGATCTCCAGCGTTTTTGTTTCTTTGTTTGTTTATTTTAACAGATCTCCAGCGTTTTTGTTTATTTGTTTGTTTATTCTAACAGATCTCCAGCGTTTTTGTTTATTTGTTTGTTTATTCTAACAGATCTCCAGCGTTTTTGTTTCTTTGTTTGTTTATTTTAACAGATCTCCAGCGTTTTTGTTTATTTGTTTGTTTATTCTAACAGATCTCCAGCATTTTTGTTTCTTTGTTTGTTTATTCTAACAGATCTCCAGCGTTTTTGTTTCTTTGTTTGTTTATTCTAACAGATCTCCAGTGTTTTTGTTTATTTGTTTGTTTATTCTAACAGATCTCCAGCGTTTTTGTTTCTTTGTTTATTTATTCTAACAGATCTCCAGTGTTTTTGTTTATTTGTTTGTTTATTCTAACAGATCTCCAGTGTTTTTGTTTCTTTGTTTGTTTATTCTAACAGATCTCCAGTGTTTTTGTTTCTTTGTTTGTTTATTCTAACAGATCTCCAGTGTTTTTGTTTCTTTGTTTATTTATTCTAACAGATCTCCAGTGTTTTTGTTTATTTGTTTGTTTATTCTAACAGATCTCCAGTGTTTTTGTTTCTTTGTTTGTTTATTCTAACAGATCTCCAGTGTTTTTGTTTCTTTGTTTGTTTATTCTAACAGATCTCCAGTGTTTTTGTTTCTTTGTTTGTTTTCTGTAAGGACATATTTATTTAGTATTTTTGTAACAGTGTCTCCAGTGTTAAAAACTTTTTAACAATCAGAGTAAAGCTGTAATTTGAAATTTTTCCAACACAGTAAAATCTTTAGGATGGAGAGCTTTGCAATTTCTCTGACAAGCTGCTTTTTAACTTCATAAGAAACAAATTTGTTTTGTGGACATTCCCAAAAATTAAATGTAATAAGAAATGAATAAAATCTAATTCTTTATTAAGTACTATATTTATTTAAAAAAAAAAAAAAAAAAAAAAAAAAAAAAAAAAAAAGTAATTATAGGTATTGCAAAATTGCTGTTGCATTGGAGGAATAAAACACTTTGGAACAATTCAATTCAGTTCAATTTATTTGTATGGCACTTTTAACAATGGACATTGTATCAAAGTAGCTTTACAGAAGTATGGAAACAGAGAAGGAAAAACAAATGTATAAAGTTTAAATTAAAGTTACTATTGTATCCCTAATGAGCAAGCTGTTATATACAATGAAGCTATGGGAAAGAGTAGTGGAAGCTAGGTTAAGGAAGGTAGTGGAAATTTGTGAGCAGCAGTATGGCTTCATGCCCAGAAAGAGGACAACAGATGCAATTTTTGCTCTGAGAATTTTGATGGAGAAGTATAGGGATGGTCAGAGGGAGTTGCACTGTGTGTTTGTAGACTTGGAGAAAGCGTATGACAGGGTGCCAAGAGAAGAGCTGTGGTACTGTATGAGGAAGTCAGGAGTAGCAGAGAAGTTTGTCAGAGTGGTGCAGGACATGTATGAGAGGAGCAGGACAGTGGTGAGGTGTGCTGTAGGTCAGACAGAGGAGTTCAAAGTGGAGGTGGGACTGCATCAGGGATCGGCTCTGAGCCCCTTCCTGTTTGCTATAGTGATGGACCAGTTGTCAGAGGAGGTCAGACAGGAGTCTCCTTGGACAATGATGTTTGCAGATGACATTGTGATCTGTAGTGAGAGCAGGGAGCAGGTGGAGGAAAGCCTGGAGAGGTGGAGGTTTGCGCTGGAGAGAAGAGGAATGAAAGTCAGTCGTAGTAAGACTGAGTACATGTGTGTGAATGAAAGGGAGGGAAGTGGAACAGTAAGGTTACAGGGTGAAGAGGTGAAGAAGGTACAGGAGTTTAAGTACTTGGGGTCAACAGTCCAGAGAAATGGAGAGTGTGGGAAAGAGGTAAAGAAGCGAGTGCAGGCAGGTTGGAATGGGTGGAGAAAGGTGTCGGGAGTTCTGTGTGATAGGAAAATATCAGCGAGAATCAAGGGGAAGGTGTACAGGACAGTGGTGAGACCGGCCATGCTGTATGGTTTAGAGACAGTGTCACTGAGGAAGAGACAGGAGTCAGCGCTAGAGGTAGCAGAGCTGAAGATTTTGAGGTTCTCTTTGGGAGTGACAAGGTTGGACAGGATTAGGAACGAGTACATCAGAGGGACAGCTCATGTTAGATTTGGGGGACAAAGTTAGGGAGGCCAGATTAATATGGTTTGGACATGTTCAGAGGAGGGAGAGTGAGTATATTGGTAGGAGAATGTTGGACATGGAGCTGCCAGGCAGGAGGCAAAGAGGAAGGCCAAAGAGGAGGTATATGGATGGAATTAATGAGGATATGAAGCTAGTGGGTGCAAGTGTTGAGGATGCAGAAGATAGGGATAGGTGGAGAGAGATGATTCGCTGTGGCGACCCCTGAAGGGAAAAGCCGAAAGAAGAACAAGAAGAAGAAGAAGAATGAGCAAGCTGTTACATGCTGTTATCAACTCGGATTATCTGAAATGAACTTATATGATATGAACTCAGCTGTTGATTATTTTTCTGTAACAGCACACTATTATGATTCATTTCTTACTTAAAACAGCATGATTTAATCAGGTAAATCCCAAACTTAGAGACATGTTAGTGAGACAGTACGACACAGGCAAATGAGGAAGTTATTGCTTTTAACTTCTGACGTGTTACAGCCACCCACAAACAAAGCACAGGGCTGTAAGAGAATATGCAGCTGCAGTGATTGTCAGAATGTGAGTGCACTCATTGCTAGAGAGTATATATATATATATATATATATATAACTCAGAGACAGAGAAATGACGTTGCAGTATTTTTTTGCATAGAGAGAATGCTGATGAAAGAGTGAGTAAGGTGGTGATCTGTGAGCTGTCACTGAGTTTGATCTGTCACTGCTGGGATTTTAATTTTTAACATGTACAAAGTGCTGGGGATGTGGGTTAAAGCTTTCTGTCAAACACAGGATCGGCTGACTCTGCTGTCCTGTGCTGATCTCCTGTCGCTGTTTGCTGAGCCTTCTTTTCCTTCTTTACTCAGGGTTCAAACACAAAGTGCTGAAATGCTATTGTTTTAATTCCAGTTAAATTCATCTTCATGGTCCAAATTACAATGCCCCAAAAGTAACTAAGAGAATGGATACCTAATGCTACGAAGCAATGATGAATGGAAAAGCCATACATAAATATTGTGCATGAGTTAAATCTCTGAATAAAACATGCACTTTAATCAAAGCTTGCATTTTATAGTATACATTTTCAAAGCATGTTTTCCTTTACTAAAAAAAACTGCCCACACACTGCATACTGTATACCATGGCTTGGAAATGTTCCCAGGGCTTTGAATGTTCCCAGGAGCACATGGACTGATTGAGTATTTGCAGCAGGTTCTCCCATCTCTGTAAGGATTGGCCATTTGAGTTATCAATCTCTTCTACCCCGGTTACTGAGTTCAGTCAAATGGCCAGCTCTAGAAAACGTCCTGATGATTACAAACTTCTTCCATTTCACAATGATGGACTGTGCTCCTGGGAACATTCAAAGCTTTAGAAATGGTCTTATACCTCTGCCCAGATCAATCTATCAATCTATCAATCTATCTATCTATCTATCTATCAATCTATCAATCTATCTATCTATCTATCTATCTATCTATCTAGCTAGCTAGCTAGCTAGCTAGCTAGCTAGCTATCTATCTATCTATCTATCTATCTATCTATCCTTCATGATCTTGGTCTATATACTTAGTAACTGTTTGACTATTCAGTGTGATATGAATGGACATAAGAATCTACTTAAACCTTTCACTATCCCTATTTTGAATGTATGAATAGGTATATACACTAAGATCTATTTTAAATCCTCCCCCCTAATTCCCTCTCACTCTTCCCTCATTATGTTCATACTACAGGGTCTGATTAAAAATTCTTTATCACTTTCTCTGAGACACAAGCATAAGCCATTCTACAATCTCCAATAATCCTCCATTTGGCATGGCCGAAACTGTGCATTTGCCATGTGTTTACTGTATCTGTACCATGGCTCAGACACATGATCCTAGCAAATCATCTTAGTCTTAAACTTTCCGTTTCATAATCTCACCACTTCTGCACAGGCAAATTAGATGTACAGGATTATTTATCTTGTCTTATCGATGTGAATGAGTGAAAGAGCAGGACTGAATATATTTACATAGTGGTATGAGCACTGTAAATGTTTGGATAGAGAGTGACATGAGGATGACTGAGCTTTATAAAAAGATTTTTTTTTCTTTACTAAGCCTCAGTAATATAATTATAATACATAATACATACATAACAGAGTGAATGTGAGAGTTTAATCAAAATGCACATAAAACATTAGGGCATATTATCCCTTGATGGATGGCAAGCCTTTTTTTTAAAGAGAGAATAAAAAGATGCTGATGAGTTTACAACTGCTATAACATAAGTGAAAACAGGAACTAGGTTGTCTCACAGATATTGCACAACATTAAATGTAACTGTAAAATGTTTAAAAAAGAAGTGTTATGTCATTGATTAATAAATATAACATTAGTAATTGTTAGTTATATGCTTTGACTGTAGGACAAGCATATTCGGAATTTATAGGACTTTATAGGACAAGTGTAGGACAACAGTAGTTGGATAATAATGTAAAGTCTGCTATGGAGGGATGCTGATGTTACGGTGGAATTTACCTGAGAATCATTTTCAGGATAATTTTCCTGGAAATATCATGAGGGTGTTCAGAAAACTGGATAGTTTTCATCACCAGAAAGGTCACCCAATGACATGATGTACTGCAACAAAGTAAAATAATCAGTACATGGGAGACTCGTGTGTGTTTGTGTGTGTAGCAGAACATACAGTGTAAAGAGAGTATGTGGCATAACTACAGTCACAATACAAAGATTCCGAATTCATGATTAGTATGCTCAGATACTTGAAACGCAGCCATTTCTAAACTTCATCCCTACTGCAGATGATAAAGTATTTTTTGTCTGAGACGTTTTATTTCTCAGGTCTACCCAGTTTTTTTCAGCTGCTTTATAAATCCTGCTTTATGTTTCCCAGTCATGTCCCAAGGTCCCTTCACCCCTAGACTGTACAAGCAGTGTCCACACATTTTAGCTGATTTGACTCAGGTGTGTTAGACACAGGCAATACACTAAAATGTGCTGTGCAGAGGAACTGGGAATTGTGAAACAACATCCTTACTGGGCCACATATTTTCATGTATTTGTCTTGCTATAAAAGCATTTGCAGTAACGTGCAGGAGAAAAATGTTCCATCACACTAAAGTCATTGCTCAGTGATAATAACTGTGTTTTTGAATGCTGCACAAAATTGAAAAAAGAAAAAGAATTTATAGGACTTGCTGTGTTCTGAAGCATATGGATTATATCACACACACACACACACACCTGCAATAAAACTCAGTATTGCTGTTGTGATGGACGGCTGTCTTTGGCAGGCTCTGTTACTTGGCGTTCCTTGTTGCCTGCAGCAAAGGGCCTTTTCGCCAGCTGTGGTCTGTCCAAGAGAGCTAGAGAACATTACATCACTTATTACCTTTGAACAGTGGGAAAAGACCTGTGACTTCTTTTCCCACAAACACACATACATTTATTGTATGCTATGGTCCAGAACATTAGACTGGAATGCAAGGCTGCTCCAAGGTCATACCTGCAGGCATGGAACCTTTGGTGTAGGCCTCGTCCTCCGTCATGAGGGATGTGGGTCAATTTTTTTTTCCACACTGAACATGGTTAAAAACATTGTTTGGATTCATAGAAGGATTGCGGATTTGGTAAATGGCTCCCCAGTGCACAACTAGGAAATCAGCAACATGAGCTACAACTACCAGTTTGAATAGAAAGGTTAAGCTCTTGAATTGAAGCACAACTGTACTTCATCCTGACAGCATTTGTTTATTTAACCCTGTTTAGTTCTCTTCTCATGTAAACCAAATGATTCTGAGGATCTCATGACTTAAAGACTCATCAAAAACTTACATAAAAGAAAAGATCCATATTGAATGTCTTGCAAAAAAAAACTTTACAATTAAAGTCTTCAGTAGTGTTCAAGATTAGTTTTGTAATGAAATTCAAACTTTTTAGAATAACTTTTTTTCATTGAGATGTCTGTTTTACTTTGATTAAAGGATTCCTACATTACCCACAATGCTGTTGGACAACATGCTGATAGTGGAGTCATTCAGAATTAGCGCTTACTTCATCTCAACCTAAAGAGACTGATGCATCAGAGGTTTCATCCTTTAAGTCTCTCCAGCTCTCTTACCTCCTTATTTATACACTCTGCTTAAACAGGTCAGGTTCTAAAGCTTCACATTTTATGCTAATGTCACCATCATCATTATCAAGCATGTCATCTTGTAGATTGCTATCTAGCTGAGATGAGTCTCTGCCATAGCTCAGGGTGATTAAGCGTGAAAAGATAAGAGAATGACACAACAGCATTGCTTAAACATCTGATCACAAATTATTCTTCATGTATGCTTCATATATGCTGATATTTTGTTTTTTTATTTTGAAATGTATTACCTCATTTTTTGGAGTTAAATAGAGGTATATGTATAGATAAGACATTCCAAATAGTGCTAGAAGGTATGTATGTGAGAGAAGCACCTATGACTCAGTAACTCAGCGTTACTGTCTCCTTTACACATATGTCTTTTACCACACTCTATTTTCTCTTCTCTATGTGTATTTGTCCTTTTTCCTATTGTCCCTCTGACAGGAGCACTAAGCCAAGCTGGGAAAAAATGTGCAATGCTACAAAAGAGAATGGTAGAGACAGAGAGTGTACAAATAGATGAGTGTGAGTGATTCTGACTGCTGAGGTGGGATTCAGGTCTTTTCCAGAGGGAACGGTTCCTGTCCCAGCAGGAATCCCTGCAAGAGCGTTCCTGTCTGCAGGAAAAGCCCAGGAGAGCTGGGCTGAGAAGTACTTATGACAAAGTACCTCTCAGGTTTCTTGACCCAGGACCTTCCAATAAGCTTTGGAAATTGATTTATTCAGAAAATCATGGAAGATGGATAAAATCATCATTGCCAATTTGTTTCAGTAAATTCAGAGTAATGGAAAGAATGTTGGAATAAAAACATAATGAGAGATCAGTCATAACAAAAAGAATCATAGTGCTCTTTTCTAAGGTCCTGTTACTTACCAGCAATTTGTCAAAATCCAGAAGGCCATCAGAGGGTTAAAGTGCATATCCTAGAGTAAACAGAGAAACTACATGTAGATATACTAAGCACCAATCAAAAAACACTAACTGACTGACATTTAATTGCCCCACTTGATTCTTATGATGTCATCGATTACCCTTTATGATGTAATGCATTGTTTAACAAGATATTGATTGATTTTAGATTCCAGTTCCTTGTCCAGGCATCACTGACCAGATCCAAATGGATGTGGACTTCAGATGCTGGTGAGTCTTTAGTTTTGAACAGGTTGGCATCACTATAGCCCAGTCATGTTGAGCTTAGACGAGGTTTTATTATATATTATATTATAAATTAATGAAATGATCTTACAGCATAGTGAAATTAGTTATAATGCCATGAATAGTTTGATACCATGGACTACTAGGAATCATCTTTGGAGATGTAAATGTCAGAAAGGAAGAACTTAAATGAAAAGTTCTAGTCCAATGGTTTCTACTGTTTATGGTGTGTTTCAGGTCAAAGGTTGAGTGTGGATGGGGAAAGCACTGGGCAGATGGTTGCTGTCCCTCTGGGCAGTCTGTAGATGACCCAGTGGAGCATAGTGAGTCTATGCCATCTGGACCACCAGGCTCCCAGGAAAGAGCACAGAAAGGCAAAAGGCGATGACATTGAAGCTGGCTTTCTCTCTTCCCCCTCTCCACTGGTAAACTTAGAAATCTGCATGTACTGTATATACTTCTGCAGAATACATCAGTCCTTCCCCATCTGAGTGTGTAAAAGCTTGAACTGCGTTACATTTTACACCCTAAGCAAAGAAGTGTATTTCCTGCTGAGAGAATTAATAAGTTTGAGAGAAGTAATAGCTTTCTGATAGGCAACACTTAACACACATTTTGCGTTAGAAATCCATGGAAATTACAAAAGCCATTATTGACTTTTTTCAAAAAGAGTCCATTTCTGAAAAAGTAATTGGTTTGTTATGTAGCATGAAGAAGGAATACATGTGAAATGTTTAAATTAGAAGGTTGTTTTCTGCAAGTTTTTTGCTTGATCTACAAAAATAAAATTCCATAATCACAATATGAGTGAAGTGTGTAAAATTTAAAATGGCTCTGTATTAGCGGCTGCATTTCCCTACCGGAATAATAGGTCCGTTTTTCAGTCATCATTGTTTATATATTATACTTTAATGGAGTGAATCCGACCATAAAGAATTACCTAGGAACAGCAGAGCATAGCATAGCATTGCCTGAAGAAGGCAGACCTGAGCTTTACAAAGCATCGCAACACAAATATTGTTATAAATATTGTTAAATATAATATGAGTGCACATCACCTTATCATAACAACCTCTGATAATTTTATCTTATTTACAATAGTGTTTGGGAACATAGACCAGATCAGCTGCCTCATTCACTTGTTTGTTTCAAGATTAGGTTTCTACGTTTCTAAGTTCAAGATAATATGCATTAAATGACACAATCCAAAGGGAATTTAAGTAGCTTGCTTGTTGTTTATTCACTAGGTAGAATCTATGCCCAGGAACCTACGGCTTCACTAGCGTGAAATGCCACATTGGAATTCTTACATAATAGCACACACATGGAGTTCATCAGCCATATTCACTCGATCATTAGTCACTATTCATCAGTGTGCATGAAGAATTATAATCAACATCATTTCTTCTTCCCTTTTGAATAAGGGTAGCTAGAAGGTGTGTATGCTGTTTGGCATGCATATCTGCATCAACCCATGCTGAAAAGTGCATTCTGTGTGTAGAATTTTGTCTTCAGTCCACTTTCTTTTTCTTCGGATCATTCCCCTTACCTGCGTGCCTCATTATATTATTTTCCCCATGCCTCAGTCTCTGACCTCCCACTCGTCTCCCTGCTCTTCTCTTCTAAAACAGATATTCTTCTCCTTCCTTCCCTCTATCCCATAATCCTGTTAGAGGGATGGGCTTTGATCTCATGTGACTGATCATGTTCCTGGTGTAAAGAGAAAGAGCTAGAGAGAGAATAAAAGCATGAGTGTACTGATGATTAAAGAGAAATATGCATCGGCCCTCGTGTTAGTTCCCGCACTGCCTTCATACACGCTCTCTATGGGTGACTGAGAATGCTGAACAAAAAAGGTAAGAAAAAGTATACAGCCTTAAAACAAAAGTTTTAAGTTCATGTGACCTGGAAAGCACTGAAATCCATTTCGAAATTACGGTACAATATTGCGGCATAAAACAATGAGTATATATTACTGTTGTATCATGACCATAAAAGAAACAATGTTTACACTGAATGGTTTAAATCAGATAGTTAAGAGTCCTCAGCTTCATCGATGAGAGATTAAGCTTCCTTGTCCGTCATAGATTAAAAAAAGATATCAGTATAAGATAATTTTTCAAAGTGGACTATTTTTTAATTTTATGGAACCAAGTATAAGAAAAATAAACAGAATTGTATGAAGGAGTAAGGCATGGGCTGATTTCTTTCTAGCCCAGGCTGTAGATTCATGCAGGCTCTGTCAAGTGACAGTCAAAACATGGTGTGAATTTCCTATTTCATGTACACTCTTCAGGCCAGGTCACCAACATGTCTATGCTAACAAGGTCATCCTTTTTCATTTCATCATCCTTTTTACCCCCAACAGCTTTAGATTTGGGAGGAAACATGGCATGGACCCAGGAAGTCATAATTGAGTACTTGTTCATTATTGAATACTAGAAATCACAAATGCAGCTGTGTGTCTGTCTTTAAGTGTGTTCAATAGTTTGCCCCATATTTTTTATTGCACTATCAATGACACCTCATGGAAAGCATTTGCACCCTCTCTTTTTTTTTTTTGCAGATTTTATTGTAGTATAGACTGAATTTAAAATTTATTACTTTGATATTTGTTACTATTAATCTATATACAATAATTCATAATAGGAAAGTAAAAACATATTTTTAATATATTAAAAAACCTCATTTAGCTAAGCCCTCATTCCTCTGGCTAGAGCACTCCAGATTGAGCTCAGGTGTGTTCTGTTAGCTTTGATTATCTTAAGATGCCTCTAAAAGCTGACTGGAGTCCACCCGTAGCAAATTTTAACTGATTGGACATAATTTGGAAAGACACACAACATGCACTCACATACAGAGAACTCCTTGAAGAAAACCTGCTCCAGAGTGCAGCTGGGGAGAAGGTTCACATTTTAGCATGACAACAAGCCAAAGAATATAGTCCAGATAATGTTGAAGTATATTTGTGATGAGTCATTGAATGTCCTTGAGGGTTCAGACAAAGCCCAGACCTGAACCCCATAAAACATTTGCAGCTCTACCAGGAAGAATCGGAGAAACTGACCAAATCCAGGTATGAGCAGCTTGCAGATACTTACCTGAAGCTGTAATTGCTGCCAAAGGTGTGTCTGCAAAGTATGAATAAAGGGTTTAAATACTTATCTAGATAACTTATTTCAGTTTTTGATTTTTTAAAATTTTCTAAATATTCTGAAAAAAACTTTGTCATTATGCACTGTGTATAAATTAATGGGCAAAAAAAAATACTTTGCCCTACTAATGAGATATTACCAGTTTAAATCTCAATGCCACAGTGACTGGGAGTCAAGGGAGCTAACTGGCCGTATTATCAATCACAGCAACACTAGCCACTGGGTATTTGGGTATCTGCGAGTGCATGCATGCAGAAGAGCACTTTCCTCTAAATGCATTAAGCTGCCCTGTGATTCAGTATGAGAAAGACAGAAGGATGTTAGCAATCTTCACATTTCTTAGAGAAAGCAGTGTGGCAGGTCACAAAATTGTGATGGAAGTAGAGAAGTGGTCTGAATATTTTCAGGAGCCACTGTAATGCTTTTCTCAAGCCTAATAGTTGTGAGGTACTGACGCATATTAGATTTTACGGTCACTGCCTAGCTTCTTAAACGGGTTGTACTTGAAACCAACTCTGAAAACAGTTGTAAAGATCGACACAGATATGTTCTTATTTCCTTCAGAGGAACAAAACGAGAAACCATTAAAGATTGTATTTTTTATATCATGTATACAGACATGGACCCTCACATTAAATGTAGTTATTCAAGCATCAGCATTAACAAATAGGAACAATAATCAGACATTTGTGTAAGTGTTAAGTGTGTTGTAAAGGAAAGATATCACACTGCACTAAGAACCGCCAGGCAATTCATAATTTTACAGAACATCAGACTCCTTAATATCAATTACCTTCTCCTTATTATCTACATCCTTATAATTTCTCTCACACACCCTTCTTATCCATTTCCACCTGACTTTTCCCATGCTGACCTTGTCTTTCCATCCACTCAGAAATAGTATAGAAACATACCAATATTGCATCAAGTTACCTCCAATTTTCATGAAGTCTGCTTTCCCATTCTGCATTCACCATGGATTGCCTCCCAGAAGAACATGCACTCAGGTAGGTATAGGAGTGTATACTATGTGTCAACAATCATTCCAAATCTTTAAACAACATGTATTTATATAAAATATAGCCTAATTAAAATCCTAATGTACAGCTTAAACAATAAACACAGTAGTTAGAGGCTATAGATCATTAGGATGAATGTTCAAATGTAGCATGGCTGACCCTGCACTGGTCAAAAACTAGTACAGTCTTCTCTGTTTAACTTAATTTTTATTTCTGCAGATCATATGATCAACCATTGGATTGTACAGTGCAAAGATATCACTGTAGACAACATTGACCCACAACATGTCAGTCGTGTGTACCTTTAGCTGTTGATTATTAGCATGTAGTTTATCGAAGCAGGTTCTTAGCATTAGTAACGGATCTCCCGTTCGGTTCATTGCCATTTCAAAGTGGATTAAAATAGTGATTTTCCTCAAACCATTCATTCATGGGTATTTTTTTAATTGTGCTGGTTTTTTTTCCATTGACGACCTGATATGAAAAATGGACATAACCGCCATGAAATGGCAGTAAACACCTTGAGTCATAGGAACAAAGTGAAAAGCAAGAATATTTCAGAGACTAAATTCAGCTTTCTAGGTTTTTGCTCGCTTCTTCTGATCTAATACAAAAGAGGAAAAAGAGAATAAACCTTGCTTTGATTTCATAAATTTTTGTTTATTTAGGCACAAATCAATTATGTGGTTTTATCGTCACTGGTTTAGGACACACACATACACACGTGTTAGGCTAAAGCCACATAAAATAGACTTGTGTAATTATCGCAGGGGACAAGAAGGGACTATGTTCTTATCACCTATAAACATTAAACAAGATCTTTTTAAATTCAGCTTACATCAACACATCTAATTTGTAACTCTTCGGGGAATGAACCATCATCACAGTTCACAATGAAATCACTCGAACAATGTCGTCAGGCCGAGGTCATTCACTTCAGCTCAAAAACATTACCTAAATATAAACTCCAGATTGTCATACTAACAATCAGATAACAGACAGTTCTCAAATGCTTTCATGCATCGTAGTCTTCAAAAATGAAAATGCTGGTGAGAAATCTGAGCAGCGTCCTGTCTTTATGAACACGTCCTGACATTTTCTAGACATTTAAGCATACAACATCCAAAGCACCACAATGTCAACTGGCTTCTACACTATAATGTATTTCAAGTCTAGGGCTTGACTTGATCTGTGTCTAGAGAATGTACCCACAAGTTTCATAAGAAGCAAGAAGGCATACTATTACAGTACATAGCTGCAAGTATACTGAATATAAGACGTGGCATGAATGTTTTAAGTGTTAGAAGTATTTTCTCTAGGCAAGATACAAAGCAGCATAACTATATAATTTCTGCAAATATATAAGCTATCTTTAATATATCCATGTATATATCTATATAGAGAGATATAATCTATTTCTGCACATGTATATAACATTTGGTAGGGTTTTGAAACATTTAAGGTACATTCAGTTACCCTGTGATACTTTAAACAGGAAATAATAGTTAAATATATCTACAGTTTAAAAAAACAATGCTTGACACTTGCGCACATACATAGAGAACTCTTGCTTTACAATAGAAATTGTATATAAAATAGGATTTTTAGAATATACTTTTTTCTTTTTTTTCCTTAACTGAGATAAGCAGCTCTAAGAATAGCACTGACCAAGTCCTCAGCAGATCTGGCAGCACTGGAGCAAAGTTTAGAGTCAGGACGAGGGTCAGGAAGGCTGTCTATATAAACATAAAGAGGTCTGTGAAGTGGTAAATCAACAACATGCCAGCACCATCATTACTGTACAAACTATGGTACATTTAAGCAAATGTCAAATGCTTTCCAGTCTGAATATTCTTTTTTTGTTTCCAAGGCTACGAGCGTAAAGGGATAATTTAACTAGCTGCCCATCAGCATCATGCTAGATATTCAATGCATTACGATTTTGGTTAAACTATTCCTTTACTGACCTTCCACGTTAGATTGGAGTTTCATGGAGCTTTCCTGGTTTGAAAGTATTCCCCAGACATGCTCTGGGCAAGCTCAATCAGCAAGCAGGTTTAATTATCTTTAAACGTATAGCACCCCTGCATCACAAAAAACATCAACTCACATACACACTAGCAAATGCATTCAATATTAATAGTGATTAAATTACTTGTATATACAGTGATATCCAAAAGTCTGAGACCATACTGAAAGTCTGGGATTTATTTTTTAAATTTAAATCTTTTTAACAATTCTCATACAAAAGATAAGAAATGTGCAATAACCTTGACTAGTCGATATTCAACATTTTGCACAATGCTGATAGGTCACTGTTTAAATGAATTGTTTGACATTTTTCTAAGATTCTACTTGTCACTCGAGTTGTTGCTGATAATATTATTTGTGATGAAAACCTTTGTGTTAGCATTTTCACTAGTGATGTCAGATTTTTGGACTCCACTATATGTGCATTTATAATAATCAAAGCTGAATTTTGAAACCCTGTGTTGGAATCGATCCTCTCAGAACCATGTGCCCATTACAAAGAAAGCAAAACACAAAAACAAGTCAAAAAAGAATTTCACAATTTATATAAAAAGAAAACATTTTAAATTAAAAACAGTCAAATTGTCCTCTCAATATGAAAACAAAACAGTGCAAAACAGAAATAAAGTATGAAAGAAACTTGTTCCATACTTATTACTCTGTAGGATGCTACTTTAGGCTGAGAGCAGATTTGTACTCTCACTTTGAGTCCAGAACCTCCCACAGCATGGCTGGGTTTTCACACTTGTGAACCTCCCTCCAGTGCTCCAGAACTTCATGCTTGGTGTTCAACACCTCACTGCACAGAAAACAATTAAAGTGTGACCCTGCTCTAAAGGTCACACGTTTGATAGACCCCTCCGAGATGTACTCTTCTTCATCTTCTTTCTTTAGTTCCAGTTCTTCCTCTTGACTCGGTATAACCCCTTGGTGGTGGGCATGCAGGTGACGCTCGAGCTTTGAGAACGAGAAAAACTCCTCGTCACAACTTCCACAGCGAACCAAGTTGCGCCTCTCGTTGAGTTGCCTCCAATAGTGGGCTGCGTGCTTAACCAGCTCGTTCTCAGCCTCTCGTCCCTCATGCATGGCCCCCTCTTTTAGACGGACTTGGACTTCCTCGCCATGCACATACAACAAGTGTAGCTTCATGTCAGCAAATGTGGGTGTGATTGCCTGGCAGCGGCCACATTTTATTTGCAACTCCACAGGATCCACACGCTGCTCTGAAGTCTGGTCGTCGGAGTCTACACACCTGAAAGGTACCAAAATAAAAGTACAAATGTTTTTGTTAAACAAGTAACCAAATGAAATTGGACATCAGAAATGCAACTGTATGATGTGAAGAAACTTAAGAACCTCGAGCCAACCCGAGGAACAGTGACAGTGAGGTGGGAACTTGCCCTGGATGGGATTTCATTGCAGGGCACCACGCACACACATCTGCACAGTCATTCACACCTAAGCATTATTTGGAGTAGCCTATATACTCTATATAGCCAAATGTTTGTGGACACCTGACCATCACACTTGTGTGGGCCTTCCCCAAACTGCTGCCACAAAGTTACAAGCACACCGTTACACAGGCCCCTCTTGGGAGGGGGGGGTGGCACGTTTGCCTCACACCTCCAGGGTTGGGGGGTTCGATCCCCGCCTCCGCTATGTGTGTGTGGAGTTTGCATGTTCTCCCCGTGCCTCCCTGTGCCTTTCCGGGGGAGGAAACCGGAGTACCCGGAGGAAACCCCCGAGGTAGAACATACAAAGACATGCATTGTAGGTTGATTGGCATCTCTTAAAAAAAAAAAAAAATTGTCCGTAGTGTGTGATTGTCTGAGTGAATGAAAGTGTGTGTGTGTGTGTGTGTGTGTGCCCTGCGATGGGTTGGCACTCCATCCAGGGTGTATCCTGCCTTGATGCCCAATGACACCTGAGAGAGGCACAAGCTCCCCGTGACCCGAGAATAGATCGGATAAGCGGTAGACAACGAATGAATGTATCTACCATCATGTTTTTGGGTTTTAGGAAATGTAACAGAAAATCCAACCAAATAATAAATTAAAATATCAGGCATAGGAAATGATCTTGTTTTTATAAAATTCTTTTAAATATGCTTACCCATCTATGGGTGTATTCTCCTCATGTTGACGAATAGATGGCTCCACAGTAAGGATAACCTTGTGCACTTCTCTGAGATGGCTGAAGTACACACCAACATACCCAAACACCTTTTCACAAAACTCACAGCGGAGGCTTTTCCTTGGTTTCCCCTCTGAATGGTGAAGCTTCATGTGTGTGCTTAGGCTACCTGAATGGGCATAGGCTTTCCTACAGACCGGACACCCGTACGGTCTCAGGTTACTGTGGCTGTTCATGTGACTCTTTAAGTGATGCTTGAACTGAAAACACCGACTGCAGGTCGTACATCGGTGGAGTGCTCGGCTACCCACATACGCAAACCTTCCAGAATTGTCAGTTTCAGCCATAGATTGCTGCCCTGGGACTGGTATGGACACTACACCTGGCTGGACAGTACTTAGTGGTTTTCCTGATATCTCCTGCCCCATGACAAGTTTCTGGTCAAGGTTCTTGGAGCTTGAGAGAGATGCTAGTGGTACAAGTTGAGGAACAGTGGTTTCCATTACTAGAATAGGCTTTGGGCGAATGCTGCGATACTTTTTCGAAATGTCCACAACCTTATCTGTTGAGGAAGTAGACTGAGTGCCAGGTGGTGGTTTCTCTGGTACTCTCCTGGAGAAAAATGATAAAGATCTCTTCTTCTTTGCCTCAAAGGACAGAATGTCCTCCATGGTTTTTCTTTTCCTTCCTCGCCTCTTGCCTGTGGGTTTCTTGCCATGGGTGGTATTTGCACTCCGGGTTCTGCTGTCTGCATTCATAACTTTGATGTCTAGTGATCTTTTTTGCCTATTTTTGGCCTGAATTGATGAGACTTTCACTGGGGACTGGGTGCTGGCAAGACCAGTAGATGGCAAGAGGGAATTCTTCACCTTGGCATAAGGCAGAATGGGGAGTTTGCCCTTTGGGGGAGTGGGGAGGATCTGGACAGCTTTACTGAAGATAGTGGGGGAAAGAACAGTAATAGTACTTCCTGTAGAGGCACCGTCTGTCTGCGTTTTTGTGGTTTTGCTGTTACTGACAGGAGCAACAAGTGCATTGGAAGAGGCTCCAGTGGAGTAGCTGAAGTTGCTGAGAGAATCAACACTTCTCTTCACAGCTTGCTCTGTCTGTGACCCTGTGCCAAGGACAGCATTGTCTGGCAGCAAGATTTCAGATGAAGCAGCAGAGCCCATCCCAACAATCTGTTCAGATGAGGACTCTGGTGTCTCAGGTGAACTGGAAACACCAAAGATTGTTTTTACTGCAGGCTTTGCCTGTGGAAGCTTGGCCACCTTGGCTGAGTGCTGCATCTTGATACTAGTTTTCTCTGAAGCTTTGTGGCTTCTGACTGACTGATACCTGGGAATAGGCAACTTTAGGTTCTTTTGGATTTGGTTTTGTGGTGATGTCTGAGGCAAAGCCACCAATGAGAAAGTACCCTCCTGTCCAGCAACCTGCATGAGTGCATAGTTCTGGGCAGGCACTAAGATGGATTTGGGGCTGACGGCTGTAGAAGCCTCTGGAAGGTTAGAAGGTGGCTGGCTGGATATCACTGCAGAGGATGAACCCAATGTTGGAGCTTTAGGTGCAATGGTACGAAACTGAATAGCCTTTGCCTGTGCAATAGGACGGCCATCATCTGTAAAGAGAACAAAGTTTCCAACAGATCATGGTAATGCATGTATTGACTGCATTTTAGTTATACTTTTGTACAAATTTAAACTATATAAACTACATACTCAACATTTTTTGATGACCATGAGTTCCAGACATTCATTGATGCAGTCATTGATGGCAAACGATGTGCATCCATGTATTTCAAAAAGAATTCTTATTTATAATAATCCTTATTTATAATTGTAAGTTTGTCCAATTACAGTCGAGGCTGTGATATCTTGCTATAATTCTTAAATAGTTAATGCAGTATCTTTGTTGTCTGATATGCTTTCGGCTGCTCCCTGTTCGGGGTCGCCACAGCGGACCAACTGGTCCGCACAACAACTTGGCACAGGTTTTACGCCGGATGCCCTTCCTGCCGCAACCCTCCCATTTTTTCCGGGCTTGGGACCGGCACTGCATCCAGTGGCTGGGGTTGAGGCATTGGCTGGAATCGAACCCAGTCTACCTTGAAATAAAGCTGATTGCTTCATTTCAACTCCATAACTTCTTCCTAAGTTTATTGTATTAATTTGTATCATTGTGCTGACTCTCAATAAGCTGTATAAAGTGTCAAAGTCTGAACTTATTATTCATGAAACTCAGCTGAGTTTCAGTTTACACCTGGAAGAGGTTGGTTTGGCAGCTAATTTTGACAGTGCATGCACCCTTGGCACCGTCCCCTTTCATGTGCTATGAAATACTTGAACTTTATTTGGACCATTGATTTCAGCTCATCTATGACGCATGCCAGAAATGCAAAGAGAGGAAAAGTCTATGAGGAGAGTTATGTTGGCACTCAGTAGTAACCATGAGGTTTCACACAAAGGAGAGATCGATTAGGGTAAAAACGATGACATAGTTTAACTTAATAGAAAACAGAATGAGAAAAGTAATTATATTGTTACAGGCATGTGTGATTATGATATAACTTGCAATGTATTTAAAACACATTAAAGCTCTAAAGTGACTGAGGAAAACTGGTGTGTATTATTTTGGAACCAAATTCATTGAGATTTGTTGGAATTTAAGAACTCTGTGATTCTTAAACACGCCAACATTCACCATGAAGAACACTTACCTGGTCAGGATACCCACAAACACAGTTAAAAATGTGAAGTTTTCATTTGCATATTGTAACGTTCTCTGCATAAACCAGCACTGATAACAAATGATGGACAGATAACCGATGATATGTTGTGCAGGCCTAGTTGGAGCAAAAGATGACATGAACAGTGACTTGTCTCGGATTAAAGCACTTAAAAACCTGGTGCATTAGCTTAGATAAAGTGGAAGACGTATGTATTTTGGTTACAACCAGATATACAATGAGACAGACCAGCTACAAAGATTAGCAGATGAGAGGTGAGGAGTTCAAAGGTGATGGTCTGTTGTTTATGTTAGTGGAGGAGTTATGGTATGTGTCTGTGTGTGTGTGCTCATGTGCCTCAGCCATGCGTAAAAAAAGAATGTGCTGAGAAGGCCAACGGATGGTCATTGGGTCAGGAGAGCTTTACCAAATGCGCAACCATCAGAGATTGCTACCACTTGTGTAACTATTCTTTTACTTGCACATAACACTGGACATATTAGTAGCTCTAAAAATTTCTGGCCTTTTACTTCAATGAACTTTTCAAAGCTAATATCATTCATATTGTTCATGTTCATATCAGTGTTTACAAACTGACTTATGTAGGAATGTACGCATAAGGTTGGTAATCTTCATACTTACATTGAACGGGTGATTTTAAGGGGCTGGTCCGCTGCTCCTGGGTTTTCATGGCTGCCATTTTCACTGTAAATGGAGACATAACACAGGTCAATATTTTCTACCCAATTATAGTAATATCTTGAGTGACAAACAGTTAGTTGTAGTATGCTGAATATAGTTTGCTTGTAGTCTCTATATGTTTCTCTCTCACTCACTCACTGTCACAAGCAGAGGACATTCCAGATGGCAGAGGGGTAAAGATTAGCATGGGCTCAAAGGTAGAAAAACAAAAGCAGGGAGAGGAGAGGGGGGAACAGGAGGAGAAGGGAGGAGGGGGATGATCTGGGATGGTAAAATGCATGTGTGTTGGCCTATAGGAAAGGGTTTTCATCTGTAGCTGTGTGATAACAGCTCTGGAGTGTAAGTGTGTGCATGAGTGTGTTCAACTGGGGTAGTCCAGTGTCTGCAGATCTTGGGGGTGGAGATGAAAGCAGTCGATCTGCACTAGATAACAGAGGTGGACACACAATGCATCTGGCTGGAGAGTCTATTTCTCAGGGTGAAGTGATCATAAAGATGCCCCCTTACTTGTTTTATCTCCATGTTTTATCTTGTAGAGTGGTGTGCATACTATAATGTAGTGTATCTGTGTAATTATTGTGTGTGAACTCCGTTTCCTCTTACAGCTATATAATGATATAAAGGGAGAAAATAAGTTCAGTCAGCAGATCTCTCCGCAATGCATGCATGTGTACACACACACACACCTGTAATATATGTACATGCCTAAACATACCAAAACCATACACATGACCGTTCAGTCATATCTAAAAAAAAAAAATTAACACATGACAAACAGTACGCTCTGCTAGTGTAACATTTTTCATTTACACACACACGTGCGCAAACACACACACGCACACACAGTCTGAGTCATTAGCTGTCACCTGAGCCAATCAATGTAAAAGGAAAAATCAATTCCAATTTTGAAACTACAGGCTTGCCTCGGCATGCAGGATGTGAACTAATCAATAAGTAAATCTCAGTGCATCTGAAAGGAGAGATTAATCGAGGAAAAATATCACTACTCTGCAAATCCAGTGTGCTTCAGTGTACTTCAGTGCCAGTGTTATATACCTGCATGTATATATAGACTCAGTATATCCAACACTGTCATGCCCTGGCATTCTGTCTCCTCTGGTTCACACAATTCCAAAATCCACATGACTTTTTGTGAAATACTAGTATGTATATTACAGCACACAGTAAAAACAAACTTTCCAACAGCAGCCTAGCAGTGAATGTGTGGGAGACGGCCACATAGTCTAAGAGATAATGACGTACAGAGAGCTTCTTCCTCTAGGCAGTGATTATTTTAGAAGGTTTCTGGGGAGAAGAGCCTCATTTCCTCACTCAAGCCAAACAGGATGCTATAAATCTAAAGTCTTAAACTCTGACCTATGGAATGCAGTCGCCAAGAGCGATTTGGCAAATGCCACTTATGTGGTGGAGCACAGGACAGGAAGTGAATGCAGGTGTCCAGTAACAGTCTCACAGTATAGCATCATGATGTCACAAGTCCTTCCAGGTCAGCAGTGAGCTTTCGACCTTCTCAGGTCCTAGATGCAGCATGAGGTGTGTTTTTATCAAGCCAAATGCAGTACAAGAAACATAATATACTTTGTTTACTCTTCAGCTTTTTACTTATATGTAAATTGTGACTGTCCTGCAAGAGACGAGTTGTTTTTAACCCCATTTCTTCCAAATTGTTCATTTCGAAACCCCTTACCAGCAGGAATACACCAACTCTCCTCCACATACACACAATCCCACACAAGCCACGACTGTCTAGCGCTGCTCTAATCAACAGCAGTATAGTAGCAATGCTATTACTATTAGTTATAACATTTAATAGTAATCCTTCCCGCAAAGTAAGCATGGCCAAAGAGAAGTTTTTTAAAAAAAAAAGAAAAATATCTTAAAAGTTCAAGATGTATCAGTTGTACTATACAATGCATCCTCAAACCAGCATCGGTGTAGCCGACACCAGGGAAGCTTGGGTCATGTCCCCACCTTATTATTTCTTTTTCTTTTTTTCTTTTAATTCTGACAAACTTTATAAAAATACCTCTTTATCTCTGCTGAAAGTTAGGGTGGTGTCTGCAATAAAATAACTCCTCCGAAAGCCTCATATCCAGACAGCTACTAATATCGACACTTTTCATTTTAGTGTCACAGTGATATGGTAATAATATTGCGCCAAATTTAATTACATTAAACTTCACCCACAATAGTGTCATATGTGGGAATGTACAAAGTTTGAGGTGTTTTGAACACTGAATAACTGAACACTTTCAAAAAGCTTCCAAAGCCTTCATCATCTTGTTATTCCTATAGAATTTTAGGAAGCTCCTGGTTGAAATGAAAGCTGTAGTATTGTCAGTGTTTGATAGAGAACAACAAAAAACACTTCTCAAAGTCTGAAACCAGCTGTATTAACACATGGTTTAACATAATTAGTCACTGCCATGTTTGTTCTTGTGGGCAAAAAAAAAAAAAATCGGTCTTGATAAAATTGCACTAAAATATGCAAAATGTCACAGGTAAGTTTTGAGTAAGAAGGAACATGAAGCCATGACTAACTCGCCCCATTCGTACATTTCATACATTTAGTCATCGACTGTTCCTTAATCGGGAATGTAAAAAAAATCTGAGCTGTCTATAAAGTGCGTCAAGAATTTTTTTTTAAAAATTACCCATTGTTTTTTCTTTTTTTCTTCTGTGCATTATCTATAGGTGCGTATTTGATATTATGTAGTACAACAACTATAGTTATTGCTCATGGTGAATAATGAGTGAATGAGTTGTGCTTTGTTTTCTGTAATTAATGCCAAGTGCAAACTCCTTCTTATGAACAGTTTAATTTTGTAGCAGACTGAGATAATCAAAATAATATTAAAAGATTTTATTAATTCATGCTTTGGTGATGGAATACTGCAGAAATACGCTATACAGAAATTCAATTAGGTTACAAATAGTGTTTGAATTCTTTAGTGCATGCGGGGATATCAAAAAGCATTTCAAGGATATAAAAAATAAACCTGAAGTGATCACATTTGCTGCTCTTTGCATGTTAAATACACTTATTGTGACCAGAGGGACTGTGTGTGTGTGAATCACCTTCCTGAACCTTTAAGTGACCTTTCACAGTGTTGTGTGACATTTGTGTTTGTTAAGTGGGTCACTCCACAGTGAGCATCGGTGTGGTGTGGCATCTATCCTCTCCCTTCTCTCTTCATCTCAACTTCTCTGCCTGAACCGCTGCATTGCTTTTTCATCTCATATGCACATTTTAATGTCAGAGAGAATATCAGAAGCAACATGAAAGCATATGCAGATACCTCTATACGGTCCTTATTCAGGACGGAGGACTTCAGGGACTTAATTGAGAACTCGGGTTGTTGGGAAAAAAAATCCTCTGGAGAATCTGATGTGTTAGAATTCAAGTGGAGTGAGTGCGAGTACTGCAGGAGTTCAGCCGCTGACATCTACTCATTTGCAAACACTAACCGAAGCAAAGGATCACGTTATTGAGGCCAAATGTGGCAGATTAAGTCAGAGATGAGATATTCTAATTTATCCACCCACAGATTTATCCACTCAGAGGTTTCAAATAAAACGTCAAAGACAGGAAATCAAGAATTCCAAGAATGCTTCCAAAACATTTCTAACAATAACAATAAAACTAAGCACACTGATGAGCAAATTGAGCTAGACGTGTTATTAAACATGTGGAGAAGTGCAGGCTTTAGTAAGAAATGAGTACTGATGTTGGATTATTTTACTAAACACTCATTTCCTTCATCACTCAACCTCTCTTATATACCTCATCTAGACACGCACACAGAGACAACAGAGAGAGAGAGAGAGAGACAGACAGAGAAAGGGAGAGAGACAGAGAGAGAGAAAGAGAGACAGAAAGGGAAAGAGAGGAGAGACAGACAGACAGACAGACAGAGAAAGAGAGACAGAAAGGGAGAGAGAGAAGGAGAGAGAGGGACAGAGATAGGGAGAGAGAGACAGACACAGAGACAGGCATAACAAGGCAGATAGATAAGAATAAGAAGACACAGGGACAGAGTGATAAGTGAAAGTGTGAGAGAGCCTGAGATACAAATCGTGACAAGGACAAAGAGACGCAGAATGAGACAGAGACGGATTGTGAGAGAATGTGTGTATGTGTGAGAGTGAGACGGAGAGATTCTCCAGTTCCGTCCTCTGCAGGAATGTTTAGCTAAGAAACTCAGGAGTGATGCACCATTGTTCTCTGCATTGTTGCTTGCATAAACATTCTGCATGTAAAAGTCATCAAAAGGAAACCTTACATCACAGACATTGACCTCATCACAGACGTTCATGTGTGATGTACACAAATCAGCACTGAGGTAAACAAGAGCCATTTTGGAAACAACCGCTGTGGAAGGATGAAGTAAGTGAGAGACAGACAGACAAAGATGAGAGACAAATGGAATCTGAGAAATTGTGTGTGTGTGTGTGTGTGTGTGTGTGTGTGTGTGTGTGTGTGTGTGTGTGTATAAAAGTGAGAGGCGAAGCAAGTCAGAGTGAGATAGGTGCTTCTCTAATTTGGTAGCTGTTCCTCTGTTCATCTCGGAGGAGTTGGGGAATGTGGAAATGTTGCGTGGCAGGATCAAAGATAAAGTGCTCTCTAATGACTGCAGTAACTAACAGTAAAGCTGATAAATTAACCCAGGCTCTCTAACAAGGCATTTCTCTTCATCGTGAAGAGCTATTTACAAGATCAGGAGGATCCACAGCTTCAGCTTGAAGACATATTGATTAAGAGCACTTTCAAGATCATTCTTGGCTGCTGTCTCCATAGTTTTCAAATTATCTGCAAATAAATAAATTGCTAAGCTAGCAAGTATTTAAGGAAACTGAAAACAATTAAGATAAAAGAGGTTCTGATTACGGGGGTTTTAACTAAAGGTCGTTCGATACGCCGTAGCGCTTGCTTTCTGCTTTACTCACTAATCTTACTTAATTGTAGCTTGCTAACCAGAGGAAGACATCATGAGGTAATACACAGCATACAAGAGAAAGCAACAGAATGTGGCAGAAGGTGTAAACAATGGCTTTCAATTAAATGATCTACTGATTGTACTGATGTCAAGCAATTGCAACAACATTGCATAAAAACACATTTTCCTACTTACTAATAATAGAGTATTTGGTCTCTTAGGGAAAAAGCTTCCATCTAACACGGTCTAATATGGTCTAATCTTCAGGTAAATGATGTATATGAAAGTAGGATATGGATCATGGATACGGATAAACAGTTCAGCCATGAACCATCGTGGATGCTGTAGCAGATTCTATGCTTATTTCTGTATTAATCAGTTCTGCTCTAGAATTTTCACACAGCAGCAACCCTGACGTTTAAAGAAGACTTAAAGGCTCTTTGTAGAACCATACAAGAAACAATTTCCCTTTCTGAAAAGGCTCCAGATGAAACCCTTTTAGATATCTAGAACCATGAACCATCAGCAAACCCATCTCAAAAGCCTCATGCATCACATCATAACGATCCTAACAAACTAGAACGATTAGATAACATCAATGTCATATAAATAACTTTTTTTCCCACAGCAGTTCTCATGGAGGTCTGTAAGATAACATGACAGGGAGGTTAAACTCTGGGGTGCGACATGGGTGAAGGCAACAGTCTATTTTTAAAATGAGGTCAATGGCAGGAGTGGGAGTGCACATTTCTCCTGAGACTCTGATGCTGCACAGGGATGCATCAATCTCTCAGACGCCCAGCGACACAGAAAATGCAGCTGTATTCTAAACACAGACACACAGCTCCACGCTACACACAGACACAGTCACCGGCATTCAGTTACATCACTAACATTATTTGTAGTCCATCTTGATTCGATTGAGCTACAATGATAAGACTTTAACACGTCTGTTTCACAACCTTGCTCGTTTCATTAAACATCAGTTAAATTAAATCAATCGGTTTAATATAGTTGAAGGCTCAACAGAAGACACATCCAGATGTTTAGTAAGACACTCAATTCAGTCTTCTTCTTCTTTCGGCTTTTCCCTTCAGGGGTCGCCACAGCGAATCATCTCTCTCCACCTATCCCTATCTTCTGCATCCTCAACACTTGCACCCACTAGCTTCATATCCTCATTTATTCCATCCATATACCTCCTCTTTGGCCTTCCTCTTTGCCTCCTGCCTGGCAGCTCCATGTCCAACATTCTCCTACCAATATACTCACTCTCCCTCCTCTGAACATGTCCAAACCATCTTAATCTGGCAAGACACTCAATTCAGTAATGGCCACCAAAGCTTTGCTCCAGCAACATATTTCACACTGCGAGTTGCTCATATGATTCATATCTGATCTTACTGTAATGCTTTAAATATCTAAAATTATACAGAATATACTGCAGCTTGTTTACATTGCTCCAAGGCCTAACATGCCCTTAGAAGAGAAAGAATACTCTGCCATTTTTTTCTGTTTTCACCAAGTAGTTCAATGTCACTTAAAACAGTCATAGAAAGTGAGGCGTAATAGTGAGCGTGGCATGAGAAATAGTAACAAACATTGTGACTGCTGCTTTGTTGCAAACTGAATAAACCCTGTGTTAATATCAGCTTGAGGGAAAAAACATGGATGTTTGTCACATGCTTTGAAAGATTGAAGGGGATGTGGGGATGTGGGAGCTTAGTGGTTAAGGTGCTGGACTACTCGAAAGGCTGTGAGTTTGAATCCCAGATCCACCAGGCTGCCACTGCTGGGCCCCTGAGCAAGGGCTTTAACCCTCAATTGCTCAGTTGTATAAAATGAAATAAAAATGTCACTCGGGATAAGGGCGTCTGCCAAATTCCAGAAATGTAATGCAATTTTTACATTTTTACCAAAGTGGGATGACTGAAAGTTCAGGAGCGACTGCATTTAAATTTTACATACATTAACTTAAACAGTGTTTCTATAGACCCTTTTCGGGCCGAACGTCACGATTACGTCACAGCACTAGCTGGAGGCAAAACAAAGGGAACACTGGAGGCGGCCAAGACAAACCAGCACAGAGTTGGATACACAAAGAACGCAAATGTCATCTTGTTGTGTTGTGTGACAGAATTGATGGAGTACAGGCTCCAATTCGAAGTTTTATCACATACCTGCTGCCACTGCCAGACAAAAAAACCCATGACAGCTGTGGTTAAAGGCAATAAAACGAGAGGACTGGACCATCAAAAATGCTGGCATTTGCAGTGCACACTTCACATCAGATAGGTTAAAGAAACTATTGTTTTTTTGTTGGTATGGTTTATGGTTTAGTTACATGTCTAAATATTTCTTATGCATGTCCACTTAATCAGAAATTTGGGAACAAGTTAAATGATTTCTCATGCAACGCTAATTTTTTAGCATGCAAGTTAGCTAACTAGTAGCTAACGACTGGAGACTAAAGAAAGGAAACTGTTTGCGTTATCTCCCTTTCTACAGTTGACAGAAGCACTCAGTTTTTCTATCAGATAGGTGTAGATGTCAGGTCACTCAACCGGAGGTCATCCTGTCACATCATCCATCCACTGAGTGAGCGTGTACGGGTCGGCCAATCTGGTTCCATCCGTTAATGTTATTTTTTTCAAACAATTTGCGGTCCTGGGCAGTGAGTGACCTAACAGTCAGACAAATTCGTATTTTGACCAGTCGCTGTTTAAAAACAAACTGACAAAACTTGACAACTACCGCTTGTAAAGAGGTCAGGGAAATCTTTCTGCCTCCACCTAAGCTCCGCCCACAATGTTTACTGATAGAAAAAGGGTCTATAATAACAAATCAGTCACAAAGATCTTGTATGGCAGATGATGCATAATGTATAGCTACTAATAAAAAAACAAAGAAAAACATACAGTAATTGCTATGGCAATGCCCCAGTGGCAGAGCCTTGTAACAGTCATTAAGGTTTCTCTGTGTTTTCTTCTTCTTCTTGATACTTTGGATGCAAATCTAATTCCATATATTAACTTAACAAAAACAGAGACTGGTACGGAATTGAGTGTTTAAACCTGCTGTAAAGCAAGAAACAACAAGAAGCAGCTTGTCTCATGGACATTCCCAAACATTAAATGTACCTATAAACAGCGAAAAACACAATGTGTCAGTCCGTAATACATTAATATTTCACACTGTGGTATAAGAGGAGTTCAGAACATGTTGTTTATAGGAAAATAACACAATCCATTTCACATTGAGCGGTATCGCACAACCCCATAGTGGATCATTTTCCCATCATGTTTTATTACTTCCTTATGATGAAGATGCCTTTTTCGCCGAGTTCAGCATGTCAAGCACATCTGAGCTGTAAATAAGTGATGCGTTATATACAGTGATGTTTATGTAATGATCTGACTGTACCACAGTCTGGGGCTGCTTTATGCGATTTCACACAGCACACAGGCCACATGTGTGGCCTGAAAGAGACATGAAAGAAATGAAAGAGACGAGGTAGAGAAGCTCGCGTGTGTGTGTGCTCCTGCTCACTCAGCACAACTGAAACTACATCAGCTCCTGTAAGCATCATCACAGACATGCAGACACACCTGATATACAGTAGAACAAGGCAGAACACACCCACTCCCCCCGACCCACGCAGAGACACCTTCATCTACTAACAGTCTGACATTTGTATAAGAACACTTACAGACACACACACACTGTACAAATGTCAGACTGTTAGTCGATGAAGAACATCTACAGGCGCGCACACACACACACACACACACACCTTTATCTACCAACATTTTTAAACTCTGCAAAAACACCTACAAGCATGCACTCACACACACACCTTTATCTACTAACAGTCTGACATTTGTACAAGAACACCTACAGGTAGGCGCACACACACAAACATTCTGCAAAAACAGGTACAAGCATGCACTCACACACAAACATACATACACACACACACACACACACACCTTCATCTACAAACAGTCTAACATTTGTACATGAACACATACAGGTACACACACACACACACACACACAAACAGCACACACACTCTCTCATACCAACATTCTTACATTCTGCAAAAACACAAGTGTGCACTCACACACACACTTTCAACTACTAACAGTCTGACATTTGTACAAGAACACCTACAGGCGTACAACACAACCAAAAAAAAAACCAAACAAACAAAAAAAAAAAGACACAAGGACACCTCATCTACTCATTCATTCATTGTCTACCGCTTATCCGATCTATACTTTTAAACATGTGTACAAACAAACACACACACACACACCTTTCTATTGTGCAAACACACTATTATCTATCTAGGTCTTTGAATCTGAATAAATAATTATGCACTAACAGAAGGCTTTCTGTCTCTACCTGCGGTTAGACACCCTGGAGTCCTGTCACCATAGAATACACACAATCCTCTACTGTCTGTGTCTGTCTCCAAAAACAGCAGCATCAGACATACAACAACCAGGTTCTTCCCTCAGACAGCTGATCCTCGTTTTTAAAATCATAGACCTTTTATTAAGATCTACTTATAGATTATTCATAAAGCGTTGTGGTGGTGTTCTGTTCATATATAATGTATGAGGAACTCAAATACACTGTTCTGAAATGAATATTCCTTTTACCTTTGTGTCACTTCATCGTGGCCTGGATATGAACGGACACGAGTAAGTTGTGGTGAGTAATTAGCTAATGGTACAGGTTTAATAATAAAAAGGAGATATAAATGTTATGCGCAGCTAACCACATAGTGAAGGCTCCCTGACTGAGCTGACAGTAATAATAAATCTCTTTTAAAGGACGTTCAATGAGATGGGCTTGGATCACTCCAAATACGAAACCTGCTCCACCAAAACACGTCATCTGGGAAGCAGCACATTTTCCAGTCACTCCTGCTCATTCTTTCGACACATGGAATTAATAACAGGTCGTAGTCATGCTCAGGTCAATCTTACACCTCTGTCTAGTAGCAAGCTCTGTATGTCATTTACGCTCACAAACAAGCTGAAAAGTAAGAAAAACAATTCTCTCAAGCCTTTAGTGAGTGATTATTTAGTTTCGACTTCTCGGTACAGCGCACACTGACCACTTTACAGACTTCTCTTCGGTGATGAACTTGTAAAAGCACGATTCTGATGGATCTTAATGAAACAGCGGTAAGGCTGTGAGGATAGTTATTAGAGTCAAGGCCGATGCTTGTTAAAGTGTGAAAACACTAAGGGAATGTAGCGCTATTGAATCTCTAGATAAAATAACCACCAGGTGTCTTTGTTGTCTTTTGCAAACGCTTGTTTAGTGGCAGACACAAACAAAGCCGTCAGGGCTCGGTTAAAATCGCATGCAGCTGTGCCGCGGCTTAAATTAGCCCTGAGCAGCACGGCGTCAGGGGAGGAGAGCAAAATTACACCCTTCAACTTACACTCGGGTATTAAACCTAAATTAGAGAGCCACGCTGATGTCATCATTATGAAACACGTGACCCAGGGCATCCAAGAGGTCTGATATTTCAAGACGAATCTCTCACAAATCTGTTCTTCACAAAAGGCTGCCAGACTGAACCCAAATGCACCTTCATAACCGGTCCGAAATAAAGCAGGGCTTTGAGATCCAGTATGCTGCTGAAGCAGGTGAGTTTTAACATCTGAAGCGCTGCACGTTTCTCATTGTCAGAACTCAAAAGATGCAGAAGAGATGTGCGTCTGCAGCATCAGCAGTGTTTCATGCTGAGAGCTTTCTGAACTTTAGCTTTCATGTCAGTTTCACACTCTGCTTCTGATAGGTGATGTTCAACACGTACATTTTTGGTTGTGGTTATGATGGATTAATTATCTTTCTTCCGTGCCTTAATCATGCCCTTATAAAGGCCTGTCTGAGGATTGTACACGTCCGCCATTTTCGACTTATATTTGTTGTCTTATTTTAGCACTTGATCGTACAAAAGTGAGCTGAGTGGACTACATTGGAGCTATTGCATTTGGCTATTGCCCTTCAGGATGTGATCTGTGGTCAGCCATGGTTTTATGCTGCATTTGACTTACCTTATAAGTGGGAATTACTTAGAATTACACCATTTTCACCCTCTGTGCCTTCAAGCTACAAAATGATGGGAAAAAGCAATGACTCCCCATTGTTCGTCTAGCCAGTTAACTGTGATGAATGATGTAGGCTTTCTTTCTCAAAACAGTGAACTGTACAGTCAATGGTAGATATTTTAAAATATATTTTAATTGATCCAAAGCAAATATTTGTATATACAGTATAACTCACTTAAAGGGAAGAAGTGCTACTCTCAGAATACTGATGAGAAGGTTGTGAATTTAAATCCCAGGTCCACCAAGCTGTCACTGCTGGACCCTCGAGCAAGGCCCTTAACCCTCAATTGCTCAGTTGTATAAAAATGAGATAAAATGTAAGCTGCTCTGGACAAGGCCATCTGCCAAATGCCGTAAATGAAAATGCCATTTTGTTTGTTGCTGATGCTGTGCATAGCCATTTTGATTTTACCTCACTTGTTGGACTCTAGAACTTGGGAGGAAACCAAGTGGAGTTAACAAGTAGGAATTCCGATTTGTGGGGCATTTTCTTTGTTTTTTCCTAGTTGGAGGTAGTTACCTTTAGTCGAATGCAGAGTTAATTAAAGGCTGGTTCTGTCACAGTACAATAGCGAAAACTGTGGGACAATAAATTGGTGGCTCAGTGGTAGGTTTCTCGCCTATCATGCGGAAGGCCCGGGTTCGAGTCCCAGCCAATGCTTCAACCCCAGCCACTGGATGCAGTGCCGGTCCCAAGCCTGGAAAAATGGGAGGGTTGCGTCAGGAAGGGCATCCGGCGTAAAACATTTGCCAAGTTGTTGTGGGGACCAGTTGGTCCGCGGTCGCGACCCCGAACAGGGAGCAGCCGAAAGCAACTTCTTCTATTATCCAAGGTGAAATGTAGCCTGGTGAGGAGGTTCAAAGTAACAATTACAATCTTCATTTATTAAAGAATGAGACATTTTTCCATTTAGAGCTTACATGACAAAGAATGTCAAAAAAAATGAGAAAGTGCAATGTCCTCCTTCCTGAAGTCTTTCCTGGAAAAGAGGAACAGCTTTAACTCTGACTGAATACAAAGTGCTGACACTGGAGACTGGTCTGTAGACAGTTAAGTGTAGAGCGGTTAACCAGTCAGCATCACCAGTCGAAAGTGATACGGTGAACAGGCTATTCTCTCCCTGCACAATGTGTCCTGCTAGCAGTGCTTTGTAAGGTGGCTACTAATTCATGTCTGAACAAAAGGGCTTTGCTGTCCATTTGCTCTCCGAGTGCTAACAGCATATAGCTTTTATGCCCGAACCTTGGTTAGAAAAGAAAAGAAAGGGAGTGTGTAAATGACAAAAACAGAGGTATGGAACAGCCTGAAGGTTTGCTTCAGCACAAGATATCAAAAAGATCAACCTAAGGACCACCCCTCCCTCTCTCTTCCTCTCTCTCTCCCTCCCTCTCTCCCACTCTCACACCTGACCTACCCTCACACCATCTCAGCCTCTTTCTCACACCTGACCTACTCTCACACCATCTCAGCCTCCCTCTCCCTCTCTCACACACATACTCTCTTTCTATCTCACCCTCTCAGCCTCTCTCTCACACCTGACCTACTCTCACACCATCTCAGCCTCTCTCTCTCTCTCTCTCTCTCTCTCTCTCTCTCTCTCTCTCTCTCCACACACACACACACACACACACCATCTCAGCCTCTCTCTCTCTCTCT